>JAYKKI010000028.1:21280000-21627500 GCA_039881145.1 Druceiella hillmani | reverse complement strand
CTTCTCTAATATTTCAACTAAATGAGAGATGAAAACCCACAATGGATTAAAATTAGTTTTATGACATTTATTGATTTTGACATAAATTTTTCAGGTAGTACGTAAATATTAATAAAATCAAAAAAGTCATTCTCGACTAAATGCTGCTAAAAGTAAATATATAAGTGAAGTGTAACAAAAGACTAATTTTGTATTGTTCATCAAAGGCATCCTTTTCTCTGGATATGTTATCATCAAATATTGAGAGCTAGTTAATACAATTCACCTAAAAATCATACTTTACTTAAATCATTTACCTTAAACAGTTTAGGAACCAGAACTGTCTGATGTGAAATAAATTGTTAAAAAAATATATTGACTAAATTAAAAAGTGTTTTAGAGTCCCACTTGCTTGTAATAAAACTGAAGAATATGTTTAGTAGAAATTATATATATATATATATATATATATATATACATATATATATATGTATATATGTATATATATATATATATATATATATATATATATATATATATATATATATAGCATATATAGATTTTTTTTTAATTCATGCAATAAAGTATTGTATTTATTTAAAACCTATTTCAATGTTTGAACTAACGAAATGTTTCAATGCTTTTCTAAATTCAACCCTAAAAACACTTAAAGACATAATGGTTACTGATATAGTGATGGGTGGAGTCACTATACTGTTAAGTAGAGACTTTCGACCAACACTTCCTGTTGTATTTAGAGAAACATGAGCTAACGAGGTTAAACCGTGCACAAAATGTGTGACCCTATATCAAAAAATTATCTCTTAAAGAAAGTTTGGGTGTCCATTTTAAAATAAATTACGCAACATTAACCCGCTTAAGCTTTGCAACGGGACTAGACTGGGAGTGAGAGTGCTCCACGGAAACGTTATCTACACACTAGGTATTCATACGGCGAGACTGCTTATACGCAATGACTTCAACTTCAATTTCAAGCGACTGCAATTTACCCTTCAAGTCGCAGAAATCGACTCAAGAGAGGATTATTTTTCGAATGGGTAGTTCTACGTGGCCTGTTTTAGAACTAGTTCCGACAGCAGCCTAGTGGTTTTAAAACAAAGAAGTAATTTATCCAATTTCCTCTCCGCAGCTTTGTGCGTGTGGACTATACTTTATACTGTTTATTGACAATATGTTAATATATAACATGGAAAAAGTGAATTAGTTTACGCGAGTAGAGTCGCGGGCAGAAAAATTGTTTATTTAATATTTATTTTAAGAAGAAATATTATTAAAACTAGTGGCTAAAGGTATCCGTCAAAAATAATAAAAAAAAATTAATTTAACGCAAGATACGTCTTGATGTACTAAAAGATATAGTTTCAATCAAGATAGGCTTTGATGTTAATTTCTTTCCAGATAACGAAATCGTGTATCTGAACTAACTTAACGTACATAATCTCAGATATTATAAAGCTTTTAAAAGTTAAATTTTTGAAGTTTGCCAGTTACGAGCAATATGAGTGAATACGTACATATAATTATTTGAAATTACTTCTACTTTTTTATAACATTTATACTTTATTTTCTTTTATAACTTATATGATACTTCATGAATATTTGATGCTCTTAGTAAATCTTCGGCTCTGCTATAAACCAACATTTTAATATATTATTTCTTATTTTAAGATGAAGTAAAGACGTTAATTTCAAAATATATGTTTATAATTAGACTGTGGAATTAACAAGTCTGCACATTAAAGATATTTACGGAAAAATGATTTAAGGGGACGTAATAAAAGTAATGAAAGACAAAAACCTAGTTTTTATAATTTCCTTCTCTGCTTTTATATTTCTTTTAATGTGTGTCACGTAACAACTACTCATCCGATTCGGATAGAGTTTTTTTTTAAAAACCTAGCACCCTAAAGTATCATTTAGTTTTTACTTTATTCTAACCGGTTCTCCCAATCTACTGATATTCGAGTTTAATATTTTCAAGAATTAATTCATATTGCATAAGTAAAACAGCTAAAAATGGCTAGAAATTCTAAGCGTAGGAATTTAACAAATACGTAGTTAATCCGTGTAAATAAATATACCATGCTACATATATTTTACATCACATAATGAAGTTCTACTTTCGAATATATATTAGCGAAATAATTGTGACCGGTATTGAAAGATGGAGTGGTACGGGAGGTAAAGATGTAATTAAGCAACCCAAACGTGGGAGACGCATGAAGGCAGATATCATAAAAGTTTTCGATGTTGTACATATTCTTTAAAAGCTGGCTTCGTCATATTAATTTATTTAAAATTAGAATTTATACCAATATTTACAATTTAGTGGTTTTGGTAAGGTCAGCATTAGGCTGTGTAGATATAACTGTTACGTAATTTATTAAATAGATATCTAGTAAAAGTAGAATTGTCGTATCTACATATTGAAAGTATTTATGAAAAAATGATTTAAGGGAACAAAGCAAGAATTATAGAACACAAAAATATTGTTTTTAGAATATTTGCCTGTTTCTTCGTGAGCCTGTTTGTTTATTTGTTCGCGCATCACGCAAGGACAGCAAAAGACAGATACATTTTGTTGGGTCTGTGGTAATATATATATATATACTATGATTTGTGGCAATCGACCAACTAAAAAGAAGATATGGTAATTTGACTTTTCAATGCTCTTACGTACAATAAACAATAAAAAATACACAAATTTTTTTTTATAATATATGGCGTATAATTCTTACAATACCTAATATTTTCGAAAAATAAAGTTACCAAGGTTCCACACCTAAGAAGAAATAATAACACCATCCTTATAAAACACTTGCGTGTCCGTCCGTATATTTCAGAAAGTAGATAATTTATCACAGGCGTTTTTTCTGAAAACTTGTTTGACGTTCGAACATGACATTTCCGGATAACTGAACACTTACAAATTGTATTAATCTGTATAAATCTCAATAAAATATATGAATATTTCTATAAAATTTTTTTTATAGAAATAAATTCACGCGGTTATATGAATTATACGAAGTATACTTTGAAAGAATGTATTATAAGTACCAAAGCTATTATTTCAGCGTTTTCATAGAATATTTCTAGATACATTTTTGAAAATATGTACAAAAGTCCATGTCATTTTGTATAAACACTTATGAAAGTAAAAATAGGCGAGGGAAGGACATATATTTTTCACGTTAAATGATTTCCATCATAATAAATAAGTAAATGTCTCACATCCCGAACGTCTGATTTAAGCTTCATTTACTCTAAGCAAAATTACATATAAAATTATATAACGAAAATTAGAGGAACCTTCAAATAAAATAGAGAAATAAATATGATACTGCAGACAGATCTTATTCGCATATTTATGAATAAAAGTCTATATGGTAAAAGTCTAATAAAAGTCTAGCTGAACTCCGGTATTGCAAACTGCACGATTGTTGTTGGATATATATATATATATATATATATATATATATATATATATATATATGTATATATATATATATATATACACATTTAATTAAAACATCATTAGCTTTTAGTTATATATGTACTGTTAAATGCTGTGGATAATTAATAACATTTCATTTTGTGCATCAAAAGCCACTGCTTAACCGTTGACGTAACGTCTCAAAATTTGATAATAAATAATAATATCTAACAAATAATTACTTTTTCTAACGAAATGCAATATTATTATTATATACTTTATATTAAATACCAATATCGATAATATTAGAGCGTACATATTGGTATATATTAAATACAATCTTTGGGAAATTTCTAGGCAGTTTAAGAGTCAATAATTTCAAATAATTTACATTGTTAACTTAACCGCAAACTTTGACCTTTTTGCTTACCTCCATGAGAATTGACCCGGTTGTTAAGTCGGAAACTTTGAATAGTATTCATCTTTCTCCTACTAACCATGAATTTATTTTACATAATACCTTTACTTTTGAGGTTAAAACCAACCTTCTCGTAATAAAATTCAGTTCCGCGGAATATGATGACTTAAGTATTAGCCTTATAAAGCCCCTAAATGTATTTTAAGTGTCGTAAATAAGATGATAGCTTAAAAAAGAGGAAAGGAGGACCCACTACTGACTGAAAAAATGTCGAGCGCGACATAAAGTAGTTGGGCCTATCCAAGGACGACTCTTACATTGCAGATGGCGTCTGAAAATTAAGAAAGCCCGCCCCAAGTAAAGGGAAGTGGCGAAGACAAAAGAAAAGAAAAAGTAACTTAGATATTTGCTGACTTATTTAATACTTCTCTAAAAACTTTAACTTTTGATTTAGAATACAAGAAAAGTTTATAATCTTATTACAAAAACATGGGAAAAATTCTCGACTTATCTCTATTCTGATCTTTCTTTCGAAAGTCGTTCAGAGTGTTTGTTATGCTCTGTTGTTCACTACCTCGAAAACTGCGAAGCTCTATATTCACTTCACACTGATTTCAAAACTAGACACAATAAATATTTGAAATGCTTCACTTAAAATCGAGTTTAATAAATGCTTAACCATGAACAACAGTCAAATTTATGATGACAGTTTAACTTACTTTATCATAAACAGACATAGATATTATGTCTGTTTGTAATAAAGGAATTTTTAGGTTTTAAATACTTTTGCCGTTTGTATACAAGATTACTAAAATGAATAAAATGTTACTAAAATTTTTAAAATGTACCTACCTGTCTCTATAATCTATATAACAATGTACCTACCTGTCTCTATAATCTATAATAAACCTATCTGTCTCTCTTCAAATCTGTTCAAACGGATTTAATAAGAAAACAATAGAGATAACAACCCTAGGGCATGGTTATAGATAGCAACCATGGAACCAAATTATTCTCTAAAGCGGTTTCGTAGTTAACGAAAAAGTTAAATAAAAAATTAAAATTTATTCAAATTCTTACTTATTTGACCATAATGAACTGGATAAAATGATATAGAATTTATACCCGTTTGAGCAATAGATAAATATATATATATATATATATATATATATATATATATATATATATATATATTTCTTATTACCAAGGCACATATAAATTCGAATTTATGTCCAGATAGTTTCTAGATCAGAGATGAAATCGAATTTGAGGTCATTATTTTCTTAATCCCTAGGAAATAAAGTATAGTCTAGTGAAATCATTTTCCAAAGTATTTCAATATTTTATTTTGGTATCCTACAGAAATATTAAAACCCTTAATTTATCCCGTTGGTTTATTAAGTACCATTAATTTATACCGTGAGTTTTTTGGAGGTGAAAGAGGTTAATTTCAAATTTTTTGCCGTAATATAATTTCAAAAAGGGTGGCATGCACTTTTATTTGGAAAAGCAAGGGTGAATATGAATTTACCAGTACTTCACCAGGGTCAAATCCACTGCGTACTAGGTTAGGTAAAGTTATAAGTGAACAGCTATTTTTTTTCCATTTTGTTTCAAAGAATTGTATTTTTCTGGGATAAGGAGAAAAAATAAGAAAGAAAATAATCAGATAAAAAGAAACACCTCGGAATTTCGTTAGCACCGGTAGAATTAAAAATTCTAGAATTGCAACTGAAGAAAAAGTTGAGGTTAATTTCAAACGGGTAAGAAAATGCTATATGAAGAATTTAGTATCTGAATTTTCTATCTAAGAATTTTGTATTCAGTATCTGCGATCTAACAAAAATAGAAAGTCAAGACTTATTTTGGCATACTTTCAGTGTACTCAAATCTATAATGTGTATTTGAGTCCACTAAAAGTATGCCACTTATCGAAAACTTTCTAAGACTATTTCTATAGCTATCACAATGATAACACTACAGTAAATCCCCACATAGCTAAGTAAGACTGCTTTCAGCATTTATCCATCGTTTTTCCGGGTAGAATATTTGAAAAAATACTTCGCTCTGGGAGCGGTCGCTTTGTTCGTAGGAGCAAAATGCACACAAAGATATACAAACGTGGTCGGTACTTTTTCGATTTGAATCGTTAACATGAAAAAATATCTACTTTTCTATCAAAAACACGCGTCTAGTTCCGCTGAAGGTGCAAATTTTACAATGCTTGTTACCTTTGTGTCGCGCGTAGTCTAACCGAATAGGTTTTCGTAGTTTTATGTTTTAATCCTTCCAATAATAGAAACGGTAGTTCTGCCTATTGATACAGGAAAGTGGAGAGTGACGGAGAACTGCTCTTTATACATATGAAGTTCTCATGCAAAAACTGAGTAATCAGAAACATGGAATTTTTGCTCGGTCAACAATTTTCCTTAGTTCTGATAGTAAGATATTTAAATGAAAGATATATAAATGCAAAGCTACAAGAATCGCATGTCAATTTTGCGTTATCCCAAAATCAATGGAAAGGTGATTGTTTTCTGTTCTCCGATTTCGACATTTAAAACTCATATTTTAATTTGGAAACGAAACAAACACATTTCGTATTATTTCTTTCCTTCTTTCGGTTCCAAATATACTACCATTATGAAAGTATAATTTATCGAAAATAGATGTTGTCAAAACTACATTTAGTTCAAGATATGTGTGACATTTTATATAATTAAATAAATGAAATGGCGCTTCCGTTTCATTTTATTTTTTTGAAAGTTAGAAAATTATATTTTATTTTCTTGAACATTCAAAAATTGATCTCCTTTAAAGTAATAACAAAACTAAAAAAAATAACGAATTCATCAACACAAAAAATATTGTGACATTAATTACTACCTCAGTTCATTCCATGAAGCAAAATGTATGTTTTTAATTTCATTCGACTTTTGAGTTAGTCCCAGGTAAACTGCCTTTTTACGTATTAAATATGACAATGCAAGTCAGCTCTGTTTAGCCCTTTCTTAACAATGAATACAATATTGTCAACCAAATTTCCTTACGTTATCTTCCTCTAGACTGCTTTATGTATCTTGGCTCAAGTTTTTTTAGTATTATTAATATATTTTTCTCTCTCCTGGTTACCATTTTAATTTATATTTATTAATAACTTGTGATATTAACACTCATTGGTATTTTATATTTTAACAAAATTGGTATCAGCCACATAGAATCCAGACAGTAAATATAAATTACATATAAAAAATATTTCTAGTAAAGTTTAATGCGGTAAAAGAAAGAAAAAATTATAAACGTTTGCCAGTAAATTTTATAAGAATTGTTTCATTTATAGTGACTTATGGGTGAAAAACCCATATGTATGTCATGAACCGAACCGAGAATTTTCATGATAAAACGGGTAAGTCTGTACTGAAAAATTCAAGCATTCGTTATTTTCTTTATTGAGATACGAACAATTTTCAAAGCTTTACTTTCAGAAATTGTGCTTTAATTATTTTTTTAGAATATTTGAATTCTCTCGAAATACGACTTCGTCTTGCTATGATCTTAAAGCATTAAAACTGTATTATTATTCTGTGTAAATATAACTTTTGGCTTAACAAACCTTTCGACACCACGTAATTATCATTTAAATACGCAATAACGTCAGTGCTAAGCGGCTAATTTAAGGTGTAGGAACACCTATAAGCAAACCTTTGCAGAGCAATTATAATAGAGCATAAGCAGAGCAATTACTTTGAATAACATAAAATATAAGATAACGCATTTATATATATATATATATATATATATATATATATATATATATATATATGTATATATATAAATATATATATATATGTATATGTATATATATATATATATATATACATACATATGCAGGAAATTTTGTGCTACATGGAATACCTCACAATTTAACCAAAATATCACTTTTAAACTCTAATCTCGCTAAGGGTCTTTTATTATTTTTACGTCCCAAAACTCAAGATCTTGGTTTTACGTAAAATTCGTATTTTTTTATGTGGATACTTTTGATGACACAGGGCACAACTTAGAAGAAAACAAATTATGAAGACGTTGTCCCCTAAGCTGATAATATCTTTTTTTTATACATTATCTGAATTATAAACGCATTTAGACCTTTACTTTAGAGGGATTATTAATTAAAAAATAAATCTAAACTATTCAAATAAATATAAAGCTTGACAGAGTTTGACATGGAATAAGTTTACAAGTTACTGTGGTCATAAATCTCTCCCAAAATCTGAACCAGCCGACCGCCACTGAGAGCAGCATGATTAAGATATTGAGAAACTGAGAGAGCAAAACTAGTTTTTTTCTTTTTATAAACGGAAATTAATATACGGAATTTATTACTAATATATGGAAACTAATATACGGAATTTATTACTAATATATGGAAACTAATATACGGAAGTTTTTAACGCTAACTAACATAAAGATTATTAATAAGATCATATTTCATTAAAATCATAAAATGTATTTCTTTTTATTTCAATACCGAGAACAATCACATTTCGGAATTATAGGATTTTATGATTCCATGTTATTATATAAATATTTTTTTTTATTTATATTTATCAATATTTTTGGATATTATGATTCCATGACAATGGTCAAATTTGTATAATGTAGAGTCTAAAAATTATACGATTAGTTAAAAATAGACATATATCGACATTAAATATAAAAGACCTCATTTTAAGAATAATTGTGCCTGTTATAACGTATGTAAGTATGTTAACGTCATTTGAAAAATATGATTTTGAGCTCGAAATTAAAAAAAAATTATATTTAAATTTAAAAGATATTTAGAAACCATATCCACATTCAAAGTAAAATTGGCACATAACATAAGGTGTGCGGGTTAATAAGCGAACTCTAACCACGCAGACGTTTCCTTCGTGAACGTTAGTTCTTTTCAGAACTAAAGTCCAATACGTTACAAGTTCTACCGGCATTATTCCTAAAAATGTTTCATGTCCAAAATCACAGAAAATAAATCATTCACAATTATTAAATAATTTCTAAATAAGTGTAAATTCCGACAGGAATCGAGCCCGCGTGTCTTAATTAGCTGCACTATAGACAGTTTAGGATATATTGAGAGACATTGTTTCGATAGTCGATAATGACTGGAAATATCACCAATTCACTTACACAATTACATTGAATTTTAAAAGAGTATGTTAATAGTTATATCATTTGTCCCTTTCTCGCTCATTTAAGTGAAAGTAAACAAGAAAAGAGCCGTTGTACTAACATATTTTTTTCGACATCCGGGTTTGTTATTGCTCCAAGGATTTAACGAGTAGTTATATCATGCATAAGTTATTTGAGATTTTGGCTATTGTTAAACAACAATATTTTAAATTGTTGCCACAGAAATTAATGAATAGTATTTATTTTGAGTCGGAACCGTTTTTTTCGGCTATCTACACTTTCACAAATGACAAATGACGTGTTCTTCATTATATCCTTATTATATTTTTGTGTCCAACTTTTATTATTTTTGAAAAAAGTTTTTAATTTTTTCGTTTAACTTTTAATTTTTATTAAAATGGACAAATATAATTACTAAATATGTTAAGAAGTCAATTTTCTTGTAATTATTTTTTTTACTTAAAGAAAATTTAGAGTAAACGTTATGTATGACGTTTGTTGTAAGTAAATAAATTAAACTGTGACATTTAACATTTATTCTTACTTAATTATGATTATCCAAAATGTAATTATAATATTAACTTTAAATTAAAGAAGCCTACGAACAATGTATGATATTAACTTTCAATTAATATTAACTTTCAATTAATGAAGTCTACGAACAACTGTGTTCGATTCAGGAACTTTTATTTATTATGTATGTATATTTATTTTCAGTGAAGAATCCAATAATTTTAGAACGGGCAAAAGGACCAGCCAATTGAATTTATTAACAAAAATAATAACAATTCATAAGGAAACTGATCACGCCAGCGCTGCACAAAAAAAGGCATAGAGTCGTTTAACAGACGAATTTAATGAGGATGGTTCTTTTGATGGAACGAAAAAAACGTTTCATTAAAAATTCCATAATACAACGAAAGTTGTTAGATAGGTGGGATCTTATATATGTGCAACGCCAAAAAAGTCGTTATTAGTGTCAGTTTAAAGTAAATTTAGAGAATTTTTCTCCATTCGAGATATCTCAAGAGAAAAAGGTGAGGCGTCATAAGTAATTTTTTAGGTTTAATATTCAATGTTCAATATCTTTAGTTGATAACAAGTTCAATTTACGTTGCTTTCAAATACTAATACTATGAACATATATTTGAACATTTAAGTACAATGTCAGCACCATAATGTTCAAAAATATTAGCACCACCAGTTTCAGATAAAAATACGTTAGGTGAATAATTTTTCTTAGGCTAAATTATTATATTTTACTTAAAAATATATTATTTTGATTCAATTGCAATTTATTTTTAGAGATATTTCCGTGAAATGTCTGAGATTTGATACGACCACTCCAAAAGCGATGTTTCATATCCCTATATCAAAAGCATTAAGTATGAATAACATTTGATCATCAGGTCTCTTACCTTGAACATTTTAAGTTATATACAAATATTACTGCACTTAGCTATATCTGGATATGTACATATTTTAATTATATATGTATTTTTAGAATTCGATAACCCACTAGGTTGAAACACAACTTTAAAAGTGGGCTTTTATCGTCAAACTGAAAATTGCATTTATTTAAAAAAAACTATCGTGATTATGAGACTGCTATAGATTATAGAACATATACTATAATAATATAATCGCCTCTATTTTTAAGATTGTGTTCAAAATGAATCATGCCTTAATTAAATTTGTAATAAATTAATTTTCACGCAAAATTTCAAATTTATGTACGTTGTTATTAACCAAGATACTCTGAGAACAAAATACGGGGCTAAATAATTATAATCCAACTTGCTTTTACAAAAGATAGATTTAGATCGTAAAATAGAGTAGAACTTGCTTAATACAATCACGCTTTATATAATTTTCTATATCTTATTGTTTTTGACGTCAAACCTTACTAAAAACGGAATATTAATTTTACATGTAAATTTCGCATTTTATTTAAAAAAATAAGTCTCTAAAACATATTTTCCATTTTGTGTGCTCTCGTGTGGCCGACCATAAAAATGTGAGTAAATTGGAGAACGAAATTTATTTTTTATATTCAATTGCATTTAAACATTCCATGTCCTTATTTGACTCTTATTATAAAGTGGTTGAGTCACTAATGGTGACTTTACCAATGGTGTCATTAAGAACAATTTTAAAGCATAATCTCCATCCCCAATGAAATAACGATTGGCGAACTCCCCATTTTGCCACTTAATTCTTATTAAATGGTACTGTCGTGTGTAGAAAGTGCAACATTATCTCCCAATATTATCCATTATTTTTAATGTTGATGGAGAAGCTGATGCAGAAGCATCAGCCACTACTTGCAAGTCAAATGAAAAGAAATCTAATGCATTTCAAAATATTTCAAAATAATTATTTCCTTAAATATAAAAGTTATTGGTATTATACTTAAGGACATGTTTGTGACATAAAAACATAATTATTTAAATCAAAGTAGTATTTATATCTAACCTTGATAAATTATTTATTGTATCAATAACTTTTGAGAATTAAGTATTTTATGAAAATTTCTAATTATATTTTTCTTAAGGAACAAAACATGTTCCTGGTATGCTTATATTATGTTCTAATTTCAAGAATATTGTTCTAATCTATGTACGAATAACTTTACTAGCAATCGAATATAAGAGATGCCCTAAACATATCTGTGTACAGAAGATGCCCCAAACATTATTGAATATTTCCGGTGGCAAAAAATCATAAAGGTAAAACTTGTTCAAAATATATTATAGCGTAATTTTTAAAAGTAAAAGTAGTATTATATATATGTACAACTGATGTACTTAGCGCAAAATTTAATTAAACATAAAATATTTATAAACTATGGGCACATGTAGCAAGTAAGTATGTATGGTTTTTGATTTTCATGAATGTGCCATAAAACGCTTTCCTTCACTATTTTATACCCATTAATAAAACCGATAGCTTCCCAAATTGCCATTTGAGCTTCCCGAAAATGGAAAATATCCAGTTGTCAAGTGGCTGATGCAATCCCAGCTGTTATTATTGAATTTCGTCAGCCGCGAGCAGACAAAATACTTAACAAATTGTCAACACTTCCTATTTTCTCATTTAACTATTAATCAATTTAACCACCAAATTTTTAAAATAAGTTCCTTTAACTCGAGACAAACAATGTAACACAATAAGTAATTTTTAACACAGAGAGGTTTAAAATTTATTTGACATTATTACACGTGGCAAAACCTAGATTTATTATTATGAAACTAAAATAATGAGGTAATCAACCTGGTGGGAGTTTCTTTCTGAATATTTACTAATGATATTAAGGAAAACACGAAGCTATGAAATGAAAATTACATTATTTTTCCTGGGAAGATCGGTTCATTGGACTGCATTTTTTCATTCAAAGAATTATATAGCAGTTATTTTAAGAATATTATATTAACCTTTATTTACCTCGTGCTTTCAAGAAATCCAAATAACGCCCACATATTAGAACTAATAATTCTTTCCCATGACAGTATTTCAGCCTATTTCTATAAATAAACGTATTTATAATATCAATAATATTGAATTAATGAGATGTCCGTCAGATAGCCATTAGCTCATGATCTGCGATTTCTATTTATACACCGAAATTAACGTTAAAGTACGAGTTACGTTCAAGTTTAAACGGGATTAAAAACAAATGTCTCAGATTATGCAGATAACTCACAATATAATAATTTTAAAAAGATGATCGGGATGTGAGTTGTAGCTTAAAACATTTGTTATAAAAAATCTTTGATTCCTCTTTTCTATCCGGCCAACCATTTCATAGATATTTGCCTTAGAATAAACAATTGAGAATAGGTGTGTACTACAGTATACAGGCGTATATAAGTATTAAAACTATCGAACGAATACCTACTGTATATGGATTATATTACCGCCTTTTAACTGAGCATATATACTGAGCCTTATGTCATCCATTGTATTGTTTATATACATAGATCTTCGTAAACGTAATTCATTCTTTTGCCAAAATAGTAATATCTATTAACTGTTTTTAATTATACTTGCACAGATTTGTTACTATTTTTGTGAATTTCGTAGGGAAATATTTACAAATTCTTTATAAAAAAAACAAAGATGGATTGATTGCCTTGCCATTTGAAAGTATTTGAGCTCCTGAGCATCAACACGAAACGTTCTCAATACAAAGTTGTTCTCGTTCTAATATTCTAGTCATTGTAGTTTATTAGTATTTTGCAGTTTATTGTAGCTTATAGTTTATCAATTTTTAAAAATCTTAGTTTTACCAGAAATAAATTTATGTTTATCATTATTTATTTTATTATAAATTATTTCATATATTAAAATAAATTATAAATATTTTACGGGACACAATTTATAAAAAAGTGATAAAGGAATTATTTAATTTAAATTAAATTAAATATTATTAATGATATATACTTTGTGAAATATGGTGAAGTTGTTATCAATAATTATATTAAATTTTATTTAAATTAAGTTATGTATTTAATTTTAAATTTTGAACTTTATATTTGATTAAAAAAATGTAAGTTTAAAAACAGCAAACGAGACAGGAAACCCATATTTAAACTATGGGTCAACTGAATAATATTCAATTGATTCAATAATATATTTTTACCACTTGGGTATGGAAATGATGCAATAAAATGAACTAATATGATATTACATTGCTCTAAAAATATTGCAAGGTATCTATCCTTCTTTCTGATATATTGTTCTTGCTATTAGAAAAGTCGACCCGAACGAGGTTCGATTTTGAAACTTATATCGGCCCCTACGTCCAGTTGGGTAGATTTGTATCGAGACCGATACATATCTACCCAAAATCCCTTGGGTTGCTAATAGTGTAATTTAAAATTTAAAGAAATCATTTTATTTTCAGAGTTCCCCTAAAAAAATATCAAACCAACGAATATCAATACGAATGTTTAACACTAACAACAAGAACACTAAGAAACGCTACATAGAACATCTTAAATTTGTTTTGACATGAAAGAAGAAGGAAGTAAAGAGACTTAAAGGTAAAATTAAGAAGAAAAAGTTGCAAATATGGGGGATATTTTAGGGAAATTGACGAAGAAGTTTTTAGTTAATAAAGAGAACAACGATATTTTGAAAAGCATCCGTGTTGAAAATCGCGAGCTGATTAAAAGACAGCACCAGAAGTTTTTAACGGGTCATATACCAAAATACTCCTCAAAACTTCGAGCGTTTGCATTGACATTGCATTTTTACTCGCCAAAAGTATACGATTTTGTGCGGAAAATATTTAATACTCTTTTATCTTATTCTAGCATACTCAGAAAATGGTATCAGTCTGCAAGTGCAAAGCTTGGATTTACCAAAAGATAACTTGACGCTCTTAAATAATTGGCTAGAGGAAGACAAAATGATTAGGTTTATGCCAAGGTAATATTTGATAAAATGGCTATTGAAAGCGGTATCGAATATCACCCTTAAGGTGAAAAAATGTATGGATACGTAAATTTTGGTACGGCTTTGGACTCAGATGGTCAAAATAACGCTAAAGAGGCTTTCGTTTATCTTCTGATACCATTCAATGCATCATGTAAAATTCCTTTTGGATATTTCTTAATATGTATCAACAGTGATCAAAAAGCAGCCCTTCTAACTCATACCGTACATCTGGTAGAAGAAACCGGTATTCGAGTGACTTTTGATGGATGTCCTGCAAATTTTACAATGGCAAACATTTTACCATGGCGAACATTTTATAATAGCAAACAAATCCTAGTCCGAAAAATGTTATCACCCCAATCAAAAGTCCATACAATGATACAAAAATAGCCATATTCTTAGATTCATAATACATGGTCAAACTTGTGAGAAATACGATTTAATATTTTAAATTTTTTTTGACCCTCTTTGGGTGGAAAAATATTATGTTAATATTTTGTCAATTTATATGAACTACAGACAAAAGAACATTTCCATATGGAAAACGGTCTGAGAACTGTATATATACTTTTTAAGAGTCAAATCATGAAAGTTAGTTTAGCGACACAGATTTTCAGTAAAAATATTTCAGATGCTATTATATTTTGTAAAGAGCACCTCAAATTATCTCAGTTTGAAAATGTTATTCCTACAGCAAAATGTTTAATAATAATGAATGTCCATAGGCATGACTTCAAACGTTCAGTTAATAAAGAGAATGCTGCGTCCACAATCGATCAATTAGATAAAGTGAAGACTAAAATAATGAAATTGTCTACCAAAATAACTAAAGCTAATAAAACAGAAACTGTATTATTTATTTATTCACCGTGACATACGGGGTTTATAGGGTTTTGTGTCTGTATAGAAAGTGTCAAATATATGAACCAGGAGCTGATTCTTAACCCAGGAAACAAAGTAAAGTATTTACCAATCCACAAAATAAGTCAAGACCATCTTGAACACTTTTTTGGCAGTGTGAGATGTCATGGTGGGCCCAGCAACAACCCGACTGTGAAACAATTTGAAAGTATATATAAAAAATTACTTACCTATGCCCAAATAAAAAACACGGTCAGTGGTAATTGTGCAGCTCTAAATCGAATTACGGTATTGCAATGCACATCCGCATTGGATCGCATTAATATAACCACTAGACCCAAAGATGACAGCGATCGAATTGTAGATGACTACAAGAATCTCAACGAAGAACAAATAGTTCAAGATATACTTACAAATTTTATTGAGAAAGTAACCGAATACGTGGCGGGTTATGTTATCCACTATGTTGTTATCACTGGTTGACAAAAAATTTTAAATGTCAAATATACATTGGAAACCTGATAGATGACGTCAATGAAGAAAGCTAAGTAAAGCATAAATATGTCCGGAACAAATTGATGTATGAAACTTTTTCTGTTATGGATATATGTCGTCGTTGTGAAATTTACATCAAACGAACTGTGTTTCATTGTGATGGCAAAGCAATTAAATCAAAATATAATTCAGATTATTTTGTAGCGGCTATTCTGAAATTGTTGTTATGATATTTTTCCAGAAATAAATTTTCACAAGTTTGACATATTTATCATTTAGTTAATTTAGCATTATGTAGTGTTAATAAATATGTAGATATTCGAATGACTTTTGTTAAAAAAAATAATCAAAATCCAAAGGACTATATACGGAAAATGTACTCAGAGTTAATTTATTTAAAAAATCAGTAGTTATTTTTGTATAGAACATTGGTATATTTATACCTATACCAATTGATTAAAGTTTGTCTTAATTTAAAACATCATTTTAATACGTATTTAATTCCTTGAAATAAAAATTTTGTAGAGTATAATTAATATTTTTTATCGATGTCGATAATATTATTATACATATTTTTTGACCGCTCTACGAAAAAAAAGTCATGAATTTGACTAATAAGTGTAGCCTATGCCGTGGTTCGCCCGCACCCGTATGCAGTGAGTTGTGATTCTAAGAAAAATACATCTATGCGCTCTCCACCGGGTAAGTACTCCGTACCTGCAATTTGCTTGCGAAAATATTGCTCCATTTCTTCAAATCGCAACGAAAGCAAAATTATATTCAAATTTGGTCCATCGTTTTTACGGACAGGTTGTCTGAACAAGCCCCTGTCACCGGCGCCAATTTTATTAGTACTCGGAACACGTCCGAAGATACATATAAAAACGGCCGGCTCAGGTCCACCGGAATTATATTTATAAAAAATGTCCACTTTTCAATAAAAAATGCAGCATATATTTGTAAGGAAATTATTTGTTTTTTTTAACGCGCATACAGTGTACCAAATTGAGATAAAAAATTTTTTAAATCCTTCCAAAAAGAAATTATAGTTACTATTAATAAAAGGTTATAAAGTTATGAAACTCTCTTAGCCCGAGTGCGATTAACGTGTCTTGCAAGTAATTGAAAATATCGACATTTCCCATTCTATGAATTGTTTTTGCTGGATTGAACTTTAGGATATATCTAAATATTTATGCGTTATTTTAAAAATAGGTTTTTTTCTGATCTCACAATTACCAGCAAGTATTTCATTACATATCAATAATCATTTCGCCACTGGAATAAGTGACGAATTAATTGCTAAATTAGAATTGAGTGCTAAAAATAGATTTAAATGACAATAGGTTTGCAAATCTAAAATAAATAAAATAAACGAGATGCAGGGAATAAGATTTAAAAATCGTATTACGTCATAAACAAACAAATATCCAAGAAAAATTATATTTAAAAATAAGGTAACTGGAAATATCGGTCTACATTATAGATATACATAAAAATGCTGTTGAAATTAGGTTAATATATTTAAGCAGCTAGATAAGTATTTCTTTATAACTTTATAAGATCGACTGGGTTACTTTTTACTATATCCGTCTCTATAAATTTAATCACTTTTACACAAATTTTATCCGACACAACGTAAATCGATATTAACACATAAACAACGTGGGACTTGAAAACGTAATGAAACACCGCATGATGTCGGTTACTTTATAAAATCTCTCACAGCAAGTTGGAAAATTTTGCGTACGAAATATTTTTTTTTCAAAAGTTTTTTTTAATAAGGCCACTAAACGAATTGTTTTTAAAAAATGTTTTATATTTTAAAATGAAGAGAATGATAAAGTATTCAAAACGTAAGCCGAACCAACGAGCATAACTTTAAATACGCTGATGAGATAATTTTGAATAAGCAAACTACTTAATATCTCAAAAATAAGTTTATATGAAGACGATGTCAATAAAGCCTATATTATTTGTATCACGAATTGTATTTAAAAATTTTTATCATATTTTTAAGGTGCAATGACATAAAGTTAGTAAACATTCGAATTTTAAATAGCTAAGAATGTCCCCTTTGAATCAGAATAGCCCATCTTATCATAACAAATGAAAAGTTAGAACTGCTTAGCAAAGATTGAATTTTATTCTAACAGTTGGAAACAATCATTTCCAAAATTTTAGGAGGTAACTCTTCTGAAAACACTTTGATTAATATCGTTTACCTGAGGTTGTTTTTTAAGATTTTGATAAATAAGTAAACCCAGCGCCTCAAAGTAATTCAAATATATAAGATCATTATGCTGTTTATCGTTAGGCTCAATAAATTAGATAGGTGTATTTTTAACGAAATCTTTGACTACCGACGATGACATGGATGGTTTTATTGACTAAGTGTTATAGTTAATAGAGATGAATGCGCTTGTGAAGTCAAGGAACACGAATGGGTTTTATAAATAAGCCTATATGAAGTCACCTTGATAAATGATGTTAAGGTTTTGAGAACAGTTTTTAAAGACGACTTTAGTTGAATTTAGAAATTAAAAAAGTTGACTGTTGGCTCGGCTCATACAATACACTCTTAAAATTGTGGATAGAAATGTTGGAACAAAATTTAATTTACTAAGACAATTTAGATTGTATAGGCACTAAAGTTTCAAGCAGAAGGCATTGTAAGTTTTCATCTAATCAAAAGAAAATTTTATATTTACCACATATGTGTTTTTGAATGTAGTGGAAAAATTTTGGAAGTAGTGGAAATATAGTCGGCCTAATTGAATAAAGAGTATTCGTATTTGGGCCGTCATCTTCATTAAATTTAGACTAAATCGCTAGATGATTAGTCTTAATCTCACATTTATAAGCATAAATTCGTGCTCACTGGTTAAAAAGGAGGCTATAATACTATCTAAAATTGAATGTATTTGGCCTTAATTTTGTAGAAATTCATTATTCACAATTAAATGAAACTACGTGATGTAGTATTATTTCTACTTTCTTTAATTTCTTTACCAGGACCTAGGTTTCGTTGTATTACAACATCTTCAGGTGGGATATTAGCAAATATTCAATCTTGTTATTCAATGTTGTAATACAACGAAACCTAGGTCGTGGTAAAGAAATTAAAGAAAGTAGAAATAATACTACATCACGTAGTTTCATTTAATTGTGGACTATCTAAAGTATTTAAACTGGATATAAAGACTCGAAAGCTAGTTCGAGTATTACGAAGTACACGAGATTGTTAAAACTAAAAAATGTTCATTGATCGAGATCGAATCGACAGTTCCTTAAATCTGAGAGAATTATTTTTAGAGAGCTTTGAAATTTTCAAATGTTATTAAAAGCACACGTACGTGGATGTGAATGTGGTGCTTCCCAAAATTACCTATATACTTTTTTAATTAAAACAAATAACTCATTTTGTCCTTTAATTTTAACGAGAAATATTAAATTTAATCTCTTATAGGCAACGTTTAATATATTTACTTACATACTTACCTACCTAAAAGCATGAACTCATTGAATATTCGTTTGTTTATTCATATTGTTTATTCGTTGTGTCACATTACAACGAATATAGCAGTGTGAAAACTTAAATAAGGTAGAGAAAATAAAGTAGTAGAGTTAAATAAAGTAGAGAGAGATAATTCCTGCCAAAGAATTAAAATAATTTCTTGCCCAAACACGAAGAAATCCAAAAGTTTCATTATTACATTTCCCTCAAGGATTTGTATAATGAAAGTAAAATTACGTATAAAACCACATACCAACTCTAAGTAATGCAAATAGTTATAAAACTAGCATTATAAATATATTGGAAGAAGTGAAAAATCATCATAAGGGGTTATAAGGGCAAATAGAGTAAGATGTACAAACATGCATTGTCTATGAACAAAAAAATAAATACATATTGACATATACAGGCTGTCCTTGCGTCAGTGGTTCAACTGAAAATCATGTGTAAAGGAACTCTTAAATAACCAATCGAAAGCAAAACAGGTTTGCACAAAGTACATAGAAAATAATGAAAACCCTCTAAATTTATTCACTGTTTTCAAAATTTTTAGATTTTTCGTATCTTGACTCAAATTAATCGATATTACCCCGAGATAATACTACAGATAGCCATACAATTTGGTGAAAATATTATTTCTTAGTGTGGCTATATAATGGAGTATTATTTTACACCAAAAATTAGTTACACATTTTGAAATATCAAACATTTCTTTCACAATATGTAATTCTAAAAAAATGTGTAAAAACTTTCGAGGCCCACTGTGAAGAGAAAGTGTTGTAAAAACGACATGCAAATTATTTTAAGCACTATTATTAGTTAATGGTATATAAACTAGCAGAAGTTGGAAAAAATGTATGCAACGAAATCCGAAATCGAATCGAGAAACGAAAATCCGAGCAACAATCCAACAATCAAGGTCATATGAAAATTTATATTTTCATAATATGACCTTGATTGTTGGATTGTTGCTCGGATTTTCGTTTATAAGTTATATTGCCAGCTGATCGTACTATCACGACTAACACGTCGATGAAAAAAACGCAGTTTAAGTGTTACATCATGTGCTCCGTACCTAGTGACAAGATGCGCCGCCATGCTGGTACTATATTATCTGGTGGACATATAATATTAACGTCTTACAATAATTAAATTCACTTTGCTTAAACTGCAAATATCGTCTCCATTTAAATTTGAGGACAGTTCAACAGGATCAATAAAATACTTGTGATATGGGAAACTACATTTTAGTCTAAAGCGGAGATTTACGGAGTGTAATGTGTAATATGTATAACGCGTAAATTTTTATTCACCACGCCTTGTCAAATTGTCAAGATAGTTCCAGTCATGAAAGATTGGAACTTTCTCTGTCCTCAATATATCTTGAAATTGCGCAATATTTGAAAAATCTTTTACCGGTAAGCTCTGAATCCATATAACATGATATGGATACACATCCTTCGTGTTATGTGAAGAACAATAAAATGCTGCATACCATTACAACTTCTAATTTTATGCACACTTAATATTTAATAATTTTCAATTTGAATCAGTATTTGTTCCTCTCTTTCACCAAAGTTTAGGACCATGGAACATTTCTGAAAGATAATCCCCTATATTCTGCAACCTAATACAAAAATTATAGTCTAATACAGATACTATAATCAAGAAGTCGTTGTGAACCTCCTCATCCTCGTCGGTAGGCGTAGTCAATAAATATAGAAGCTAACAGCTCTCCGAACATTGTTTCACGATATTTGGGAAGCTACTAGGTTCTCGAACATGCAACACTATATTATTAATGCATCATGGCGTACTTATGCGGTGAATAATTAAGCTGTTTGTGGTTTTGAGCCATGAACGTAAAACAGCTTAAATCGCTTTGCATCAATACACAGCCCGTAAACAGGTCAACTTATCATTCTTGATAAACCAATCCAAATCGGAAGTATAAAATAAGTTCAGTAGCCGAAATCAAAACTACAAGAAAGCCTAAGGTCGCAATTAATTTATAGTAGAAAGATCGAAAGGCAAACAATTGAACTGAAGAAATGATTGATACTAAAATAAAACAATAAGATCTTTCTCCACATCGAAGAAGTGTTTCATTCTTTAACAAAAGCGACTTAAAATTGTCATTAGTACGTCGTTTTTTTATAACTATTGTTATTTTTCCTTTAAATTTTGCTTTTGTTAATTACTGTTATTGCTTTTTCGTTTACATATCGGGCATATCAAAATAGGTTTATTGTTATTACCTGCTATTGTTCGAACGAATCCAGGAACAAAAGTCGAATCGCTGTAAAAGAACGGTGAATTTTAGGTAGATAATTATTGGCTTCTTATTTCGTTTCTCTGATATAAAATATATAATATTTTGTTTTACTCGCACCACACACAAATTTGTGACACAAAATAAAGGACGAAAAAAAAAAGAAATCATAATATTCTTAACTTTGCAATGAATAAAAATATAATTTTTTCATTTGCCCCATGTCGATATTTTTTCATGTTCTTCCAGTTTATGTAGCGTTGATCACAGTAGTTTTTAAAATAATGTGTACAACCTCTTTATTATGCTCTTCTTTCATAGTAGGTCTTGAAAATATTACATTTACCGTAAGAAATTATTAAAATTTAATAATATTTTTCTTATTTTTTCATACAAAAGACAAGTTTCCTTTACGGCCACGCTAAGAAATTACTTTTCCATGAAAGACACAGCCATACAACTTATAGCTATCCGTTGCAGATGTAGAGTTATGTAGAGAAACTTTTTTTAAAATTTTTATATTTGTGTTATCAATGCAGATATTATTTGAATTATTGACGCAGAGTCAGTTAACGTAAGTTAAGTTATGCAAAATCTAGATATTTGAAAACGAATAATAACACTATTTTCCATTAGATAGATTTCTTAGGAGGTTCTAAGAAATTATCTAATGGAATATTGTGTTATTATTCTGAAAAATAGGATTATTACTTGTCTGCTCCTCCATAACTTTTGGTTGAACCACTGACATAGGGACGTTCGCATAATAGCGATACCACACTTATAAAGGATAAGAGTGATACTTATCGCTATTTTGCAACGTATCGATATTGTAACTGCTGCTTATTTGTTATAACGAACATGTTGATTGATATATTGAGATTTCGACTCTGCGGATAGTTGCCATTTTAATTTTTGAATGTCAAAAGGCGTAGCAACGCGTATCATTGGTCCTAATTTATCATATTTTGAACTGAATTTAAATTCCAAGGTGTACCGAAGAGGATAACAGTTTTGTTATCCTCTTCGGTACACCTTGGAATATCGACCCATTTTGATTTAAAGGAAATATAAAAGGTACTATATATAGTAATGGGTTATCTTAGCATGTATCTCAAAGAAGTCTAACTGATTCCATATGTTTACGACTGTAAGTTGGCTACACGTTGATTATATCATTTAACGCAACATGCAACAAAATAGTCTTAATTTTTGTCAGGTTCAATACCTTTCACATCAATCATTTTATATGTCTGGGTAAACAATAGCTGTATGTCGAATAGTCGATAAAGGCATTGCCTACCCAAAACTCGGAAAACAATAGGTCGCAGAGTAAGCAAAAAATTGCTTGTTAGGCATGAATCATTACCTAATTATCAATAGGTCTATGTTTCCTAAGTTTTCATGTAGAAAATTTTACCCAATATTTAATGTTTCCCCATAGTGATAGTGTTTACAAAATAAGCCTTACATAATAAGCATCAACCACTTGCTGCTAAAAGAACATAAGGAGATAAGAAAGCGGTCTAAAAAGTATTCACGATATCGAAAATATTCAGATAGTTAAAATAAATGAGATCATACAGGTACTGTTTATGCGAGTATCAGTATAATATAAAGGACATTCAATTAGAACTCATGACAGGTTAACCGTAAATTTATTCTTATGGGTCCTTCTTGCATGAATATTACAAGTTTACATTTACCGCAAAAAAGGGAGTGATTTCTTTAGGTAGCGAAGTACAAAATTTGAAGGACAATATTACGAAAAACCTACCGAAAGGAAATGATGTTACTTATCGGTTGCTTTCTCTTCTAATGTTTATTCATATTTAGTTAATTCACTTAAGAATCTTAATGTTATTGAACATACCCCGAATACCTGAAATAATACTATTTTCTTTCTGAACGTAAAATGAATCAACCTTCATCAGGTTGATCCTTACCTGTACTGATATACAATATCACATGATTGAATTGAATGGTAATTTCCATGTAAAAGGTATTTCATACATATTTATTTGTTACATTTCAATAACAATAAATTACATGTCGAAAAAAGTTAAGCACTAAATTATTTCAATATTATGATGCCTTATTTTCAAATAAGGGACCAAACTATATTAATTTTTTTCATAACGGCGACATTGTCTCATCAAAATATCTTCATTGGTTACTGTGTGAAATTTGTTCGAGTCTTTTTAATTATTTTTCTTCTTTTAAATATCATAAAGCTGTGCAATAACCAGAGCTTAAAAAATCCATAACTCTTCTTTGCCTCGGGATCAGAAGACAAAAGAACAACGCTTGGAAATTCAAAACGTAAATACATATAATATTGTATAATGGGCGGTTGGAAGTCCTTTACGAACAAAACCTAACTCAAAAGGTAACATTTGAAGTCTAAATTTAAAATAAATTCGGTTTGTGTGAAAAAAAATTAAACTAAATATTTGTTTTGACATCGCCTGATTTAAATTCTCCATGACTGTATTAAAATAATAATGATAGGTGCCAACTTCGGATCATTGGGAACTTTGTGAAATTTGTTCGAGTCAAATGCAGTTAGTTTTGTAGGACTCAGGCTTTGTAAAATATAGGTTGGTGGATTAACTCAAAGATAAAATGGATTTTTCAGCTCAAAAGCTTAATATTCATTCCGCTGAGCACCCTCAATTAAAAAATGGTTGTAGGCAATCTGACGCTTCCCTCAGGTTTTATAAGCCTTTAAAAGCGCATATATAAACGTACATACACACTTACGCCGATGAGATTTGTAATTATGCAGTAATTTTTCCTTTAAAACATCTTTCTTCCCTTAACTTCATTTATAAATATAAAAGTTAATAAAATACTGTCATAATTTTGATGAATGTGCAAACACGTGCTCTGTTCATTAATAAATTACTTATAACGACATCGTGCCATGGCTTTATATAGAGATACAAATTCAATTATATTCAGATTTGGGTCATCATTTATTAAAGTAAAAATTTTTGAAAAGTGCTTCACTAGCAGCGTCCGCTTTGTTCATAGGTGGAACGTGTCCGAGAAACGTGTATGTTGATAGGAATATAACCAGAATTATATCCATTAAAATATCAACTTCTTAATCAAAAACACTATTTCCGCCGATCAAATCGGAACAAGTATACATATCGTTTTGTTTGTTAGTACGCGGATCATATTTTTTTCAGTTGACAACATTTTTTTACTTTAACAGAAAGCGATCAAACACATTTTTAGATTACTTTAAAATAGAAAGTTCTATTAAATGATTCTTTAAAATAGAATTAATATGAAAAAACAAACCATAATATCATAAGGCTGACGTATTTTTCATCATTCATGTTTCAATAATAAAGTATCCCTGACGAAATTCTCCATGAACTATAAGCCGAGTTTTTTATTGAAATGAAACATTTTTGGCGGCGATTCGGTAATCAATAAGTGGACAAGTATTGCGAGTAAAATTTTAAGATCGCGTTACGTTTAGGCACATTTCTTTAGATGAGAGAGAAGAAATATATGATGTGGAGAGAAAGATAACTATATATTCCGACGCCACGGAAGTGGAGAAATAAAGAGCTGCGTGTACACAACGATACAAAGCGATTGAATAAGATAGTGTCGCGCATGCGCGTTATAGATGTACACCTCAGACGTTACATATGAACAGTTGAGGTACCACGTATACGTTGTGTTATTTGTATTACATATGTGAAAAAAAGAGTTTCAAAATGTTGTCGATTTATTTATATATTTATGTTTTTTTATTACTAATTCTGCATGTTCTTCACCCATTACATGTATAAAAACATATTAATTACATTGTATTTAATTTATTTATAAATCTGCAATGATCCCGCACGTATAGTCGTGAATATAATTGACAATGCGAGCGGTATTTAAAAGTGTTCTGGTACTTATATTTTTTTTTATTTGACACTAGACTATTTAAATTTATATGAAGATTAGATGTTTACATCGATTTGTAATGACATGTTATTATTTTTTCTAAATGTGTAATATTAAAATCTTCTTATGCGAATTTAGTACAATATATATTTAGTACAATGTATGTTCTTTCTCACTGTCAGTGCCGTTTCAATACTTTATACTTACTTTTGTCAAGGTTTATATCGCTAAAGAAATGTCACTTCTATCACGTGTATTGAGTTGCTCGCGATAATTTTTTATTGCATTGCTTAACAAAAATAAGTTATTTTTTTGGGTAACTAACAAATTTTGGAGACCGGCTAATTCTTACAAAAAATATTTTGAAAACGAAATGACAAAAGAAGTGAAACTAAATATACATCATCTTTATTTACGACTAACCGCCTTATGTTAGGCAATAAAAATATATTCTCAATGTAAAAATCTGGGTGCATAGATGCAAAAAAATGATGAGGGGTTTTGAAGGCATTTTTTACTCTGTTTATGAATTGTTAGGATTTTGAGCACATGATAATCAGATAGATAATCAATATCAAGTTAATAACCTGGCTATGCTAAAAGAACCCAGTTCAACCCTGTTATTCTTTATATGTATATTTTGCGGTATATGGGATATCGTTATCATGGAAAAAATTAACTCAGTTTTGTTGACTACTAAGTCAGTTTGATGAGTGCTAAGATTAGTTAGTTATTGGTGTTTGCGTGTATGTCTAACATATATAAGCTTCTCTTCATCAAAGTGTCTGATTGCGTCAGGCGATCGAACTTACGTTTGAATATTAACAATTGTAAACAAACATTAACATTGCGCGGAAACTTACATTGTAATAACTCATGATACCCGAGTACTTATTTTGCGACTTTACTGACATATGCAAAAACTTCAATAGTTTATGATACTCAACCAAGTGGAGAGTAGTAAATCGATGATGTATATACAATTCAAGAAGGTATGGGGAACTGTGGAAAGATCTTGGACTTCCCGAACCAAATTTCCCATATTGTAGGACACCATTGACCTGCTTATCACATTGTCTGGCTAGTGGCGGTCTTTGCATCATGACTAGTAATGTAAAAGACAGAACTCATAAAATGAGAGTCCGTAATTGATATCGCATTAAATACATTCAGTTTGACGTAATACACTTTAAAGTTTCACTCTGTCTTTTGGTCTATTTAAGGTCTTAATACTAGTTTAGCTACAGTTCTAATAGCAAACTTAACTCAAATATTATCGAATAACTCACTATTTCTTATAATCTTTATAAATAGTTACTAGTAAATGACCACTATGTTTATATTACCCTTACACCGCTAAGTTAAATTTAATATACTAGTCTCCCACGATAAATTTTAATTACCTTCCGAGACGAGTGTATGCTTATCGCTTTATTGTGGGAATTTTACTCCTTAGCTTTATTTCTCTCATAAACTGTGTAATATTGGAAATAGTTTTGAATACCGATAAACTCATAAATGTTAAACCTAGATATTTAAAATTTCTAATTTTTTTCCCTATTACAATTTTAAATTATAATCCATATATGCTCACCAAATATTCCATCTTACATCCATTTACTTCCTGATACTGTAGAAAAACCATTGAAGTTTAGAATATATACAAATTATTCCAATTTTCATAACGAATCGTTTCTCTAGACTATGAATATAAAATGAATAGAAAATGAAAAAAAAATATTTCTATTAAGCTGATTATATCGGCAATTAACAAGCCCATCATATCAGTTATCGGTATTAGCATTTCTCCCCCAAAGAATGAAGTTGTTTTTGTGTTGCAGTATGAAAGCATGAGAATAACTCTGCCAGATAACGCAAAGTTAACGTGGGATCTATTTCAAATGTAGGTGAACTTAGATGAGGATTAGAGAGGAGACTTCTTAGAAAATTTTCTTTAGAATACGAAGAGTGCAACTTCACCCATCATTACACATATGTCGTGTGCTGTTTCGTTCGCTTTACGTCCGAAAGTGAATTCATGGAAAAATACATAATATATTCTATGTACTCCTCGTGAAAATTCCAAATTTTTCTTTTGTTATTCATTCGATGAAACTTAATGATGGACTGCACAGAACAAAAAATGCCAAACTCTACACCATACATGTTATATCGTATTATTTGTAAATAATTAATACACTAAAACACTTTAATCGGCAAACACGTTTTTATTGTGCCTAAAACAACTAACATGGCAGCTCACTGACTGGATAGCTTGTACTGGCCTCTGTTTAATAATTATTTATACAACACTCTCCCTCGGTTTACAAAAGTAAAACCTCTAAATACCTAAATATGTATTATGTATCTAGACATAGGTATCAATATGTTCTTAAGGATAATTCTCTCTTATTCTAAATGTTGGCTACATTTAACAAGTTGGTTGACATGTCGTTTCCACTGAAGTCCATCCACTTCTACCATGTAGGTTACTCCTGGTATTAGAATCTTAATAATTTTGCCTGATGACCAACTATTTTTATTTTTTCTCGAGTCTTTAACCATCACTTTTTCTCCTACTGAAAATGTTTTATAATGCTTCGTACTATTTATCGCTAATTTCACTTGTTCAATTTTATCATTTACGGGATTTGGTCTCAATAATGAGACACGACATCTCAACTCCCTTCCTAACATTAATTTGGCTGGACTATAGCCTGTATCAAATAGAAACAAATTACAAGCATGTTCAAGTTTTTTACTACTTTATCTACAAAATGTTCAGCTGGTCCGTTTGTTGCTGGGTAGTATGGCGGGATGGACGTCTATTTAATTTCCACTATTTTACAAAAACACTTAAATTCCTCACTAGTCCATGTGGATCCATCATCAGTGACTAAATGCACAGGATACCCATTAGGAACATAAATACTTTAAATACTTCAATTATTTTTGTGCTGTTATATTACTTATAACAAATCCTTCGGGCCTTTGGAATAAGCATCCACTATTACTAAAACATTTTTAAGTATAAAGGACCCAAAAAACCATTGTTATGGTTTTGAAAACAGTTAACACAATTTTTTATTATGTTTTCTATTTTGCTACCTATGCCCGGCCAACAAAAATATGATCTTGATATTTCGCCTAAATGTGTAGCGTATAACTCACACATTACATTGTCTCTAATATTCATTGGTATTATGACTCTATATCCCCATAATAGACATTTTTTTCCACACTGATTTCCTTTTTCTTCTAAAATATGGTTCATAGTTTTCATCTAGATAATTTTTTGCTGGCCAGCCATCTCTACAAAACTTTAAACATTACATAATATTTTATCATTTTTAGTTTTACTTTGAATAGTCTGCCAATTTAATGTGTTAAAGTCCGATTTATTTATATAATTAATAGTGTTACATTCAAAACTTGTATCTCACATTTCAGTGTTTTTTAACTTGTCTTACAATTATGGTTACACATATATATAGATTGCTGGGTTATTTTTGGATTTTATGTGCTGAATTTCATAATCAAACCCATTTAGAAAAATTGACCGATATTGCAATCGCCTTGCTGACATTTTTGGTAACCTATATTTTTATTAAAGCCTCATTATCAGTTTGTAAAATAAATTTATGACCAAATAAAAGCTCCTAAAATTTATTCACTACAAAAACAATTGTATATGCCTCTTTTTCCAAGAAGGAAGGATATTTTATTTGGGTATAATTGCAAATGCTACTGGTTTCATGATATCATTATCGTTTATAGATAATACAGCAGCTACCTCATTATCTGCAGATCCACAAGTTAATATAATTGTAGAGGGTTGTATTAGTAAGTGATTTATCCCAAGCCTCTATCCAGTTAAACTCCTGTTTCTTTAAACAATCATATTGCGGCGTTAATATCATTGCCTGTTTTTTAAAAATCGATTATAATAATTAACTTTTCCTAGAAATTATTTAAGCATTTTTACATTATCTGGTCGTGGCAATGACAATAAAAGTTCAATTTTACTGTTTGAATTTTGACACCCATTTTGTTTACCTCTAATGCAATAATATTAAGTTTTTCTTCAAAAAGTTTATTTTTTTTCAATTTTAATTTTAATCCTGACTCCTCGAGTCTTTGCAATACCTGTTTTAATTTCTCATTTGACTTCGATGATGTTTTTCCATATACATATATGTTATCGATGTACACTATTATATCTAATCCATTTAATTTTTGTGTAATTACTCTTTAGAATGAACCAGGACCGGTACTGACACCAAAAGGTAAGTATAAATATTTATAGATACCTTCTTCAGTAACTTCTTGTGACTAGTTCCTGAGATTCTTTCACTAAAGGGGCCTTTAAATATGCCTCCCGTGAATCCAATTCACATAAATAACTATCACTCTGAATTTCCTCAATATATTATTTATTGTAGGTGTGGGTAATGACCAATCTGCAAATATTTATTTATTGTGATTCGAAACCCACCACACAAACGAACTGTTCCATCTGGCTTTAAAATTACTAGAAGTCTGAATACTCCACTAACTTGAGTACTCCACTGATTTAATCCGTTTATTGGCAACTAACCTTTCAAGTTCTTGTTTGACTTTATCCTTTAAGGTAAATGGAACAGTTCTCACAGGCATGAATATTGGCTTTATACCTCGTTCAATAGATAAATGGATTGGCTGTTCCTTAAAATGCCCCATACCTGGTTCAAATAAGGCGGATTATCTTCAACAATCTTTTCTTTATTTCTTCATTTAAGTTCTTAAAATTGCAGTTTTTGGACAATTTTTTTAGTTCAATTAAGTATTGTTCTATCGATTCATTAGGTTTTTGGCGTCGTTTTCGAAATACTGCCTGCTGTAGCGTATTGTTTTTTACAGGATGGTAGTATTTTTTTTAATTTTTTACATATTTTTTCATATGTTTCGTTCATTGGCGAGTTCATCATACACAATGATGTCAACAAATCATAAACATTCGTACTTGGCTTTGTGATAAGTAACGGCACCTTTTTTCTTTGGCTACGTCATTTAATAACATGAAACATTCGAATTGTTGTTGATATGCATTCCAATTTTCACCGGAAAATACTTCCAAGCATGATGCCGCCGTGTGAGCAGTCTATTGTTTTTAATCTGTCTATGTATTCACGTAAATATTTCTTAAACTCTTCAGTAGAATGCGTTTCCCAGAAAATAATTTTCTGTGCTAGTTTATAGGACATTTCTATTAATTATATTTTACTTTTCTCATGTATCCAAGCTTTTCTTCCTTCTTTTATTTGTTGTTCGATTAAATCCATTAATTTAAATAGACACTTTTTCACTTTGAGGTTAACAAGCTAATCTCGATTTTTAATGTCATTCTTATGATATACGAATTGTGAATATATTTACGAATAGTTATGGGTCGTTTTACGCTCGTCACCAATGTTATATCGTATTTCTTGTAATTGTAATTAATTATTACACTAAAACACTTTAATTGACAAACACGTATTTATTGTGCCAACAACACCTAACATGTTAATAATTAATTGTTTAATAGTTGTACAGGGGGTCCAGTGGCAGATTTCAAAGTTTGAACAAATATAGTTTCTGAACGCAACACATAAGAGGGGCGCGGGGGGCGTCGTTAGAAGTACAAGCGGTGCGGATGTGTTAGTAGCCATGGAACAGTGGAGTGGAGAGCACCGCGCTTTTGTCGTCGAGGCGCACATTTCGAGTGGATTTTTGCTGTCTGTAGCACGCCGTCGATTTAATATTCGTTACAGTATTCGTCGATTACGTGATAGACAATCGATTAATCTCATTCAGTTATGGGTAGCAAGGTTTAGAGCTACAAGATCAACATCAAATAGGCCCAGGCCAGGACCTACACCATTGATGAAAATGTCGAGCGTGTAATGGTTTCTGTCGTTGAAAATCCCCGTTTATCACTGCGTACACGTTCATCGATATTGGGAATTCCGAAGTCAACTTTACAGGTAATAATGCGAAAAAAGCTCAAGTTCCATCCATATAAAATTCAAATTGTTCAAGATATACACGATTCTGACTTTGAATTAAGAAAACCTTACGTGAAGATTATGTATTATGTTGTTGAGATTTCATACTGCTACCCGGATGGGCAACATATTCTTTAGTGACGAAGCTCACTTTCACATTGGAGGATATGTGAATAAACAGAACTTTCGTTACTGGGATGTCCACAACCCAAGACAAATGCATCAAGAGCCTTTACATAAGCCTAAAGTAACAGTCTGGTGTACTATGTCTGCATCTGCAATCATAGGGCCTTATTTCTTTGAAAATCAACGTGGCTAAACTGTAACTGTGAATTCGGAGAGATATGCCCAGATTTTAAATAACTTTTTCAGAGTAGAAATATATAATAGTCCATCCTTCAACCAAAACACATGATTCCAGCAGGACGGGGCCAAAGCTCACACTGCTAATGTGTCCATGAACGCAGTGCGGCAGTTATTTCCAGAAAAAAACATATCCCGAAACGGTACCGTACCGTGGCCACCTAGGTCACCCGATTTAAGCCCATGTGATTTTTCTTATGGGGATACTTAAAAAACAAATCCGAGCACTGTGACACAATTTAAAGAAAATATTCGAGCCCAAGTCAGTAGGATACCCCAGTCGCTCTGCAAACGCGTTTTTGAAAACATGCGTGCATGCGACTCGAAGAGTGTGTCAGACTCGATGGCCGCCATTTGGAAAACGTGGTTTTTAAAAAATGAAATCCGCATTTGTTGTTATAAAGTTAAAATAAACCTACTTTGTATTAGAGGTGTAGTTTTTTTTTACAATTTTTCAAACATTGAAATCTGCCACTGGACACCTGTATAAATAGTTATATAAGTGTACAACGTTTCAGAAATTACCAAAAATTTAATTTTTTAGACTCCAACCAAAATGTTTGATATCGTCTACCTTTAGCCCCATTCCATTCTTTTCTTTCAGATGAGCGTGAACTCTTTTCAGCAAATTCGCAGACTACTATTATCCTTATACTCATGCTGTATTTTTTCGTCAAAACATATAATATGAATAAACATCCCCAAAAATATTAGGAATATTATTCTGATAAATATGTTTCATAAGATACATTTTATATAATTTATTTGTAAATGTGTTAAATAACAATTAATTTTCAAAAGTAAACCGGAAATATTTTTTTAAAAATAAGTTAATAATAGGGTAGCTAAAACTTTATTGCAAAGTTCGATATTAAATGCAAGTGAAATTTTATATTTAATTATTCAATCAATTTTTTGTTCTTTAACTGCCTATCTCAGTCACGTATGCAGTTAAAGACGCTGTGGTATGCTCGGTTAGTGACGAGGTATACGGCTTTTGAAGTCTCGGAGTACCGCAGGGACACGGGCTCCATTCCTGACCGATGATCGAGCGGAACTGAAACGGTATTCTTATTGGCGATAAAGGATTGGTCTGGTAGTAATAAGTCCGTCATGTATGGCAATTTTTCACAATAAAGTACATAAATAAATTAATTATATGCGTAATTATAATTATATTTATATATAATATATATATATATCTTTTTTTATAGTGTAGAATTTAATACTACCGATGGTAATCTTTATAATCGTTAAAAATCAGACATAATCTTACCGCTATTCAAAATATGTATTTCCAATTTTCTTAACGATTCAAACTATATTTGTCATCCTCCTCAACTCATGGGACCAGATTATTTTAATTTACTTCTTCTTTCTTTGAAAATAACGAGAACAATATATCCGTTGGAAATAGACAGTGGGTATAAATATCACAGTCAATTTAAGAGTGTATTTAATACCTTTGTACAATAAATTATACATGTAAATATTACTTTAAAATACTTATGTGATGCGTACAGTGTCTACTTAATATCGATAGACATTTCAAGTATGCTGTCTAATTAAATTTTATCGAGCAATTATTTGTATATTTATATCGATTTACTGGTCGGTATTTGTGTGATAATTAATTTAAACGATGGCAAAATTTGAGTAATATAATTTCACAAAACCCTCATCAAAAGGTACTCTAAGTTAAATCAGTGATTTTCTCAGACATTAGGTCAAAATAGTAGTTAAGTTACCATATTTAGCCACAAAGGAAAATATTGGAAGAGAAAATGAGGCTTCACGGGCCTCACCAGATCATTTTGAAGAATTTTGAAGATTTTTAAAGTAACTAAAAAGTACTGATTGTAGAGACCCTAGCTCCCAGCCCTATGTCTTCATTTACCTATAACGTTTTTACTTTTATTGGTAGATATATTTATTAGCTTTATTTCTGGACGTTTATAATATTGAAGAATTTCCATATTTCGTCCTGTAGGCCTTGAAACTGTACCAATTTCCACTGAAAGCCAAACAACCTTAAACGTTACATTTTAAATTTCCTTCAATAAAACCGAACAAAAAGCTAAAGATTTCGATCAGCCGTACGATACTCAAATCTCCCACGTTCGACTACTCACTATTTTTTTGTATCGAACACATAACATCGATTCCTATTATTGCAAGGATTAAAAGAAATAACTGCTCGAACCAGTCCCGGCGGACTGCGTACGCGATACAAAGGGAACAAATATATTGCAAAAATTGCACGATCGACGAAACTACGCGGTGTTTTTGATTGAAAAGTGGATATTTTTTCATGATTACAATTCCGGTTAAACGTATGCCAACCGCGTCTGTAGGTCTCCCCGGACGTGTTCCACCTACGAACAAATTGGAGACCGATGGCGGGGCTTTTTTTCAGATCTATTTATACAAACGATGGACTAAATCTGAATGTCATTTCGCTTGCATATCGCTTTATGAATACTGATGTTATTATTAGTTTGACATTTGAATATAGAGAACATTTTAAGGGTAAAGTACGATATTTTAAACGTATTTTTTTTAATTTGTCTTTTAATTAGTTACCATATCACGTGAATTCAAAACGAACGTATTTATTTGACGGCTATATGATCTCGTAAACATTCTGATATTAAGCAATTTAAAATTAAATAAAAGTCGACCATCTGCATAAAAACTGATTACGTTGACTGAAATGTATTTCATTAAGACGATTTTAATACAATAAAATAACAAAACTATAATTTTAAAAAATTACGCCTTTTGTAGCAATATAAACTTAAAAAAAATTTCTTTAAATATAAAGATTATAAGTCAAGAAACAAAATATGTCTCACGACTCGGTATAACTTAATTTTTGAAATAAGCTTAAAATAGGAGTACAGTAAATGACAAAAAAAATTTAATGTAAACAAGCATGGAGTGCTTTACATTAGTTATTGTAAATTTTATATCGCTAATTACTTGTACAGTAATCATGAAAATATAAATCGAGAGCAAAATCTTTATATCCCAAGGTAACTTTTTAATTCATATTGCTATAAAAGCTTATTTTTAATTTTTTTTTTAATGTATATTTAAGATTCTTTTTCGGGATTCATTATAATCATGAATATTCGTTAACTAATGACATAATATTAAGTACACGACACGTTTCCTACAAGCGTATGTTACTAATATTTTGGAAACCTTTAAACTTGTTCCCATCGGTATAATTGAAACAAATCCATAAATTCCTCAATTATCGGAGTCTACAATTTCAGCTACTGAGGGTGAACAAACTTACATGTATACATATAAAAACTGCTATATCACAGCCCCTTCGTTCCTATTTAGTTTTGCCATTGTCGTAAAGATATTTTTTTTGTATATTTAAATCTATAAACACTATATTCCCTATAATAATTCAATAAAGTTGTTTAAGATAATCACGGAGAAAAGAAACTCCAGTGAGGAAAAACATTTACACCTAGATTTGTATTTTTTTATTTGACTGTTGGATCCAGTTTATATATTACACTTTAAAATTAATAGAATAGATTTGTAGATTCGGAAAAATAGAATTGTAGAAATATTAAATACAAACGTTTTACGTTACGTTAAGCTTTAAAATTAGGAATGAAATATAAATTAAAAGATTGATTTATTCGCAGTTATTACATAAAATATCCATCTGCTCTCATTAAATGTGCGTGCATTGGTCCCAGTAAATTGTTTGTAGGACATAGCTTCTCTAATTAAATTTTATTTGGTTTAAGACTTCATTTATGTAGTAATTCGTTTCAGCGCTTCGCCATCTTTTAGACATGCTGGTTCTTTGAGTGTTGTTATTATTTATCTTTATCACTTTAAAAATATACGAGTAACTATAAAGTGTTTAATATTCATTAATATATTTGGTACTTCGTCTAATGTTTTCTTCACTTTAATCTAACGTCATATTTGCATAAAAAATTACTACTGTTAGAACCGAAAGGGTATCCTTTTGAAGGTTGGTTCAGTTTTCAGCTATTTATCCTGTAGTAAAAATATTAGGCGTTGTTTTCATACGAAAATTTTCAATTTTCTTGAAAAGAATGATTATTTATTAAATATACGGCTCCTTATAAGGACGGTAACGCCCCGTCCATTAGGGTCAAATATATCCCAAATTTCGTTAGGCAAATTGACTTTATAATAAATTCCTTAAAATATGTAATCTATTTCATAGCGGATGTCGGTCCAGCCGCAAGTGTTGAAAAGTTAACATGATCTGATTCTTCGAAAAAAGTAATAATGTAAAGTTTGAAGCAATATCAAAATTGAAAACAATAAATTGTATTAGCCTCCTTCTTATTTAAAATAAGCAGAAACAAGTATTTAGAAGAAGACATGAAGAAGAATCGTTACCGTCCACAATGTTCTCTCGGGTACCTAGGGAATCTGATGTGTGCGCCAGTGTGAATATTTGTGAGCGTGTGTATGTGCAGCATGTTTTCCCAGCGTTCGTGCATGCATGAGTGTGTGTAACTGTGTGCGTGCGTTCACATGCACATGTATATATTAGGAAAAAGTACAAGATAACTTACCTTACAATTACAACTTATTTTTTTTGAGTGGCTCTCATTTTCCACTACAGGCGATGCAATTTTTCTCGATATTTGTACGTTAACATTAATTTGTTTTCCATATTTGTTCCCGTGTTACTTATCGTCTAATTTTATACCTTGTATTACTAAGCGTAAAATAAGATTTGTAATAAATATAGAAGAAAAACTTTCGGTACGTCATTAATTTTTGGATTATATATTTACTTGACTATAAAACCTTTCATTGTCGTCGACAGGTTCTGATGATCAGTGAGTAAGAATATTGTATGAATAAATAAAATACGTTTTAAAGGGACGTGTACTTTTGTTGCGTGAACTAAAATCTTGAAATATTTTTACAACTATGTAAAGCTATAGGCCTTAGTACACGGTGAAAATGTTAACTTGATGTCGCAAGTTGCTACTAAGAAAAGAGGTTTTTACAGATAGACGGAGGAAAGGACAGACGAACAATCAAGTAAACTGTTCTGTTTTTTTCTCATTTTGAGGTATGAAAATCTAAAAAGTAATAAATGCTCCCTTTATCAATAAACAATTTAAGAAAAGACAAAAATTAATTTCATAATAGAGGTATTATTGTTATTGTTGAGTATTGTTCTTATGTTTTTTTTACATAATATACACTGCCCTGTAATAAAATTACGCAATTTATACAGATTCAAATATCATGGGGTTGATGACTATTATTAAGCGTTGAGCAAATAATTGAGCTCTCTCTTTACTTCTTTTTACCCGATGAACTTGTTCATTCTTGATAAATGGCCCTTGAATAGTCAGCGAGTTCATTGGAAGAAAATATTGTCCTGCAGTGTTCCTGGATGTATCATTCCTGGAAATATATACAAACTTTCAACAGAAGATAGCTCATTCATAGCATTAACAAATTGCTAGATGCAAACTGTAAGATCTTAAGACCTCTCAATCTGGTAAAAGAACTAGGCTGTCACATAATGAAGCTTATTAAGGCTTCTATCTAAACCCGGCAGGTATACCGAAGGATACCCTCCTTCATTTACTGAAAACGGTTGATATTATCGCCTCAAATTTTAAAAGACACCTTTGCTGATATTATGGTAGTTATTGGCAAATTAAAACCCGCAAAACAAAGCGACTAATAATTTAAAAGTACTTGACAAAATCAACACATGGTCTGCTGATTTGGAAATGAAATTCAGTGAGTCACAATCCTTTCATGTTACATTTGCATTGCGACGGACAAACAGCAATCTATGTACTTATCTCAACTGAATTAAATTCCCCCAATTTGATTTGGCGAAATATGTTGGACTCCATCTGAATAATACGCTTAATTTAATAAGATATTCACAATTAAATGAAACTACGTGATGTAGTATTATTTCTACTTTCTTTAAGTTCTTTACCCCGACTAAGGTTTCGTTGTATTACAACATCTTCAGGTGTGCTATTAGCAAAGATTAACTCTTAGGAACATCCAACAGCATTTATATGTTTCAAGTACAATAGCGGAAGCCTGGTTTGTGTGGGTTTTCCCAATGCTTATGTTAGTGAGTTTATTGTAGGGGAGCGGTGTAGGTTTTATTATATTTCAGAGAGTTATACGATATACCAGTATTTTAGTGAGGGTAATAAATTAAATTGTTGTTATTATATGAGGTTGTACAATACAAATGTTCTGGTGTATGTAATAAAATTAAATGGAAGTTATTCTCGGTAATATATTTATATAAAAGCAAGGGTACCTGAAAGTTAAAACAAGGTTATACCACTAATTCAACATATCTCCGGTTTTTTAAATCATATATTTATATATATATATATATATATATATATATATATATATATATATAATATTTATATTTATTTATATATTTCCTTCAATTTTTTAAATTCATTATATGCTTAATTATCTATATATTAAGTATATCCACAATAACATTTTCCTTTAAGGGATCGTTTACATAATAAATATTTAAAATTAAAAGATTGCTTAATCATTTATCGAATAAAAGTATATTTCTGTGTGTTTGACGAATAAAGAAGAATTGTATATATGCAGAATACTGTTACATAAAAATGTTTTAAGCAATCTATAACCATAAGCCATACACATTTTGCAGGTTTTGTGGTGTAAAATTATTTAAACATTGCTTTTAGACATCTGTAATGGTTTAGTGTATTTAACTCAAATATATTTTTATTGGATTTTGCAACAGAAAACGTATCATAAAAGAAAATCACTAAGCGATTTTAAATTTTAAAATGTTTGGCAAGACAATTTTGATGCAGGTCTATGACTTTGGCTCAAAATGCATCCTCAAATAATATTGTTTGTAATACGACGATAACCTAAAAGCCAAATTCGATTTAACTTTCTAAAATATTTTCAATGACCGAATGCATAATACACTTTATTATAGCAATTGACGTACGCGCCTCTGATTGGACTAGTCTTACGGAAGTAGGTCTATTACAGTGTACTTGCTCTCGAGAGATCTATTAATTTAGCAAAAGAATATTTTTTTCTTTTTTATTTTTCTTATATATCATTTACATTATCTAAAAATAATTAATTTAAGTTACATTATACATTGGATTGGTAGAATAATGTATTATGCCTTTCCTACAAATTTTGATATTTAGTTAGCCAATACCGGGATTTTTAAAATCCACCTATTAGTATCCACATCCAAATTAACAAAGTGGTTTGAATTAGTTCGCACGAATTGAGAAAGAGAGATCTGATGGATTAGCGATATTTTTGAGAATTTGGTCTCAATCTGTAAAGTACAGAAAATAGTTAGACCTGTCTCATAAAATCTCATAAATACTATTTTTATTATTCGAAATCTTAAATGTATATTAAATCTGAGATATATATGCAAAGAAGTCTGTTTTGTGAATCTCAACCTCACTTATCTCGCTTAATTTCTTTACAATGACTCTTTACTAAAGTTATTCTCTGAGAAGGTTAATATCTAACTGAATGATTAAATTCAAGATGGTTTTTTCATAAAATATAGGAAGAAGTTCAGAAATATTTTCTTCGAAGATTAGCGACAGTGACTGTACGAAGAAGAGCATAGTTTGCGTACGTCACTGTGTTTGTTCATACAGACTAATAATTTTGCCTAACAAAATTAATGACTGAATATCTCTACGTGCATCATTAAAGTAAAAGGTAGGACAATTAGGTTATTAAATTTTTGGATCATTTTAGATCTTAAATTTGGGTCCATAAATAAAAGAAAATTTTTATATTTATATAAGAGAGTATGTATTTTTATTTTATATTCGCAGGATCGTGAACTATCCATACCGACTTAAAGATTTTTTTTAATTGTTTAATCTACTACCTATTTGTGAACCCCAATTTGTTATTTTTTGGCTTTTATATACTTAATTTGTAGGGTTTTCAGTTTATAATGCAAAAATGTATATATTTCTCTTTCTATCTAAAACTTAATATATACTATTTTTTTTTAAATAAATTAATAAGTCGCACTATGTATGACGACTTGATTAGTGGCCATGAACCATGTAATCATTCTTACGATTTACCAGTTTCTTTTTAAATTTAGCATACACGCAATTCGAAAAAAATGTTACCATTTTTATTTTTCTGAGATAGTATGAACCTTCTTCATAGTCTGTTAAATGGTTCTCTAATCAGGCTTGTAATAAGGGATTCAGAAGCAACTGGATTAAAGGGCAAACATCATTTATTTTAGTCTAAAATGGAAAGATCATTTAAATAGGAGAGTACAAGTTTGCCATTTCTAGTAATAAGCATAAATCTATTTCCTGTGTTTGGGATGGGTCAAGAAACAAAATTAATCTACGATTACAGAATTGGTAAAGAATCTTTAAAATCACCATTCAGGCAAAATGTCAACGTAGAACGTGTCACATTACAAATTTTATGGCGCAATTTGTCTTTTGACAGAATTTCATCATTAGTTTTTCATCCATACTAATAGATATCACTATGGTTCCTGTTAGTAAAAAGTAACTAAGCAAACTAATTTCTATAGCCCGGACGATGATACAAAAGAACCAATGTGTGCGAACCATATCTATGAGTCTGTTCAGACTACGAACAAAGCGGTGCGCCTGCAGCAAAGCGCTATTAAAAATTTCCTCCTTCAGGGATCGCTAAATTTTATATATATATATATATATATATATATATATATACATATATATACATATATATTATATATATATATATATATATATATTATATATATATATATATATATATATATATATATATATATATATATATATGCATATATATGTTTGCAGTATCTGAGGTACGAGAATTAAAATATTAATGATGAGAAACCACGACGAAAATGAGTTTTATGCAACCATTAATTATATTTCTTTCAGGTGATATGTATATAAAATTAATACTACAACAATTAATGCTACATACTACTTAAATTTAACCTGACGAGTTACGTGTCTACAAAGTGTTTCCGAAACACTTTCTGATCTTCGGATCGAGTGCACCGTGAAAGCAATATTTTTCCGTGAAATTAAAGAATATTAAAAAACTGAAAATATCAAATAATGTTTGTAAAATTGTCAAAATAAAATTAAGTGGAACTTAAAATCAACTTTCAACGAAATCGTTTGAATAAAGTAGGTTATGTGTTTTTCAAGATAAGGAATATTTTCGGTACCGACCGCAGCAATCACTTTATTTTTTCACCATGTCTTTAAGGAATACAAACTTATAAGTTTAATATTGTGCTTGGAAACCTTCGTGTGCGAGTTCAACTCGTACTTGTTCGTTTTTTTTTGCAATTCACACTATCCGTAGTAGTCAGATAATTCGGAATATTAATTTTGTATCAAAATTTCGAGTGAAACTTTAACAGCAAAAAGTATATTCTAGTGATGAAAAGGGGAAATTCATCACACTAGGATTAAATACAAGTAAGAATTAATATTAATAACAAATAGTGTTTTGGTTCTAGTGAGGTTTAAAACTGTAACTTAAACTCGCTTGACTGACATTTTTACTATTCTGGTTAGAATCATTATATTGTTAGACTTTAGTTTTAAGTACTTTAGACGACTTTAGGTATTATTTATTTTAATATACCTAAAAAATTTTATATTTATTGTATATAGATATGAAAAATTATTTAAATATTTCAAACTTTCAACTACTGCCAGTATGGTATGAGATTATCAGCTAAGATTGTGATCGATAAATAAATCCAGGTTAAAAAGGTTGCGGTAATCGAGATGAACTTTATATTCAGTGAATCTAATAGTCAATAAAAAATAATTTTAGAAATCTATTTTGAATGATAAATTATGATTACTTGGAACTTGATTAGATTAACTGGCAGATCCATTTTATATTTCCGCTGCCGACGGTAGGCCATTGACATTGTTGCGGAAGACTGTTATAGAAAACAGACATATACTTATAGGTTATCTTTAAATACCATTTATGATTCTTAATCACTCCGTTACTAAATATTGAACATTCCTTGCCTTATGAAGAAAAGTCGAAAGAAAATTTTATTTTTTTAAAATATTTTTTGATTGAATATTTTTCTAGTACACTAAACGTATCAATATATTATCTATTAATTTTACCAATATTTTTTATAATTACCAACTTCTTATACAAAATTTATAATATCTCCATGCAAAAAATAATCTATATCTTTTTGAATACAAAATCCTTGTCCTTTACTCTTTATGTTGCCTTTAAGGGAACCGAAAAAATTATTATTGCAAGATAACACTTACGAACTGCAAGAAGAATAGTTGGCAGTTTAAAACATTTGCTTTACGTTTTTAGCATTAAGTCAGCCGTATGAGGTTTAAAAATAACACATATCAAAACCATCTTTTCCAATTCGTAATCTTTTCTTATTTTTTTAGTTCATATTACAAAAATGTATGTCAAATAAATGATATCTATGAGACTATATAAATACGTACTTGTATTCATCTGCAAGTTATATTCATACATCTTAGAGCCTACTCAATTTTTTTTTTTAATTTATAAAAAATCTTAAAAATATGAACTTAATATTTAGTTACAATTTTTTTACATATACTGTTAAATATAAAAATACTATATACTGTTAAAATAAAAATTTATAAGTCAAGTGTAACAAAAGACTAATTTTGTATTGTTCATCAAAGACTTCCTTTTTACATATATGTTATCATCAAATATTGAGAACTACTTAATTCAATTCAACTTAAAATAATACTTAAGTAAAATCATTTACCTTCAAAAATTTAGGCAACTTTCGAAACTGAGTCGGTAGAAAACGAAAGTGAGGAACGTGATTTTTAAACATTTAAAGTAAATTAAATTGTTTAATTGTTAACTCACGTCACTAAAATAGCACATCTTGCGCTTAAAAACGAAATGGTTTAATAAAATACTGCGTATTCTTAAATTTATATTCATCTATCTGGCTATAAGTGAGTAGACTTGTAGTGTGATTTCTACTTGTACTTAATATACATTATTATTATTTAGAAGTATATACCCAAATACTGAATTTCGTAAGTATTGAGCCTGTAATATAAATTACTACTAGATTTGGTTAATATTGTGCTTTTTAAGTTTTATTCTAATAGTAAATACTTCGAATTCCATACAGGTAAGTTAAATATAATTATTTAAGGATCACTTACAGTGTGTAATTAACACTAAAAACGCACAATTATACAAAAACAATTCAGATATCCTCTAAACATATTAAGTCAAATACTCATAATCAACTGCTGTTAATAATAAAATAGATAAAACTAATTTTATAACCCAAGCTATAGTACGATTCCATTATTTCTACTTAACTGGTGTTAAAGGAAATGACAAGCTAGTATTTAGTAGCCAGAATCTGCTGCACAGAATTTATATTGAGATGTGACATTGATATGAAAGCTATTTTGTATGTACGAGTTCGAGCTTGTTCGTACCAGAATATGGTCGAATCGTTCAGAGAATTTTCTCATAAAGTATAAATATGTCGGTCATGATAGCTTATTTATTTATTTACCTCCTTTGATGTATATAACTGATACTTATGGCGAACTTATTACTACTAGAGCAATCTCTTACAGCCAATGATAACACCAGTCCAGCCCGCTTCGACGAAAGGCCGGGAATGGAACCCGGATTCCCGGGGTGCACCGCATCGTCAAAGGCCGTATGCGTTGTGATCAACAAAACACACCACGATGACGACAATATAGTTAGTTCCAAGCCTTCAAGTGCATTATGTAAAAGTAAATGTATTTAAATCGACATTAAATAGTTTTCCGGTACTTTATAGTTTTTATTAATATTTTCGGATGTTAAAATATATGTTCGATTGAATCAAGGAATTACTAGCGATTAGAAATGGGTTATCTACATATGTGACTTTCATACGCAATCATCTGTGTTACTGCAGAAAAAATAATATTTTCTGTATTCAAACATGAACTGAATACCAGAAAGATAATACTCGGTTGCTGTTAGAAAATCAAGAACGTCATTCATTTTACATTTCTTCAAGGATATTTACACTGTATACAGATGTACTGACAGCTATCAAATCAATTTACTAACGACTTAAGTAGTTATCAGGGTAGAGTTTGTTTCTTTCATGATAACACAGGGCCGTAAATTTACTTGGAAAAATTAATAAATAATTAGAAGAATTTTGAATCCATGTCTAAATTATCATGGCCTACCACATCGTAAATAAAAATGGTGGACGCGAAGCTGATTTTTATTATGATTAGATTTTAACTTTTTCTTATTAAACTATATTGGCGTAAAAATATATTAACCGAATCGAGTTAAAACTTAACACTTCACAGATCAAACTAACAATTGTATAAAAGTGCATGCATTAAATATTGATAAGTTATTGCGGTAATCATCACAATCATAAACTACTTTGCATTACTTTTATACTGAGTACACCAGGATTATATTTTTCAGCTGGGTCTTTATAAAAAAGCACAAGTTTCTTACATTGTGCTTCTTCTAAATAAATTGGAATATAAAATGAAATGATCTGTCGATAGAACCAAATTAGCTCCCTTGCTCCGAATCGTTGAGCAGAATATAAATAAATTTGAATACGATTCATACACGTAAGTACATTTATAAACATTCGTAGATATGCGAACATCACTTACCTGCAAGTCCTAACTTATTTACTTGCAGAGGATCTCTCACGTCCTACGATGTCTGTACTTCCTGTACGATGCAAAAGTTTGTTTAGCTATTTACTTTCCTTATTTCGGTTCTTACGTCCATTGTTATCTGTATTTGCATGTACCTGAAAGGAGACAAATTATATAGGGAAACACAAGAAAAAAATCTTTTATTATTACTTCGTATTCGCTGTAGATTTGCTTTAGGTTTGGGTCAGAAGTATCTCATGATTTCATTTTGTCAGACTGCTTGCATGTTTTGACATAACATTTTCAACAACGTAAATTTATGAAAAGTGCTAATTCAAAAAGCTAATAATTTAAAATGGTGTAATGTTTTTAGTATTGTGTGAGTATGGTAATTGAACCAGAACTGTTAGATGTGAAATAGGTTGTTAAAAAATATATTGGCCAAATTAGGAAGTATTGTAGAATCCCATTTGCCTGTAATAAAATTGAAGAAAATGTTTAGTAGAAATTATCTATGTGTACACTTATATATATATATATATATATATATATATATATATATATATATATATATATATATATATATCAAACGCAATGTCCTGATTGAATAATATAATTCCATTTAATAAGATATTTTTCTAAGGAGAGCAAGGCGATGGTACAATTTGTATGAAAAATAAAAGAAATCAGGTGAGATTTATTTGAAACTTAGTATTAATTTATGCTATTCAATATAATTAATGAAGTACATATTTCAGGGCTTTTCAAAGTTTACCCCTAAACGCAAGGATATAAAGTATTTAACAAAAATCGGGTGAAATTCACTAAAAACTTTGTATGACTGCTCTTAAGTAAAATTAATGAAATTTCAGCATTTTTGGAAATTCAATCCTTAAGGGGAAAAAAGAGTAGCAAAATTATTATGGTAAAAAAATGTCCAGTAAAATATATGACACACTTCGTACTAATGCTCTTCAACACACTTAAGGAAATACGTATTTCAGCGTTTTTCTAAATTCAACTCCTACAAAAGACTTAAAGACATAAACGGCAGAATAGTTATTAAAATTACTGACTAAAAATATTCGTGAGGAATAATAAAGAAATAAATTTAAAGCAAGATACATCTTGATGTACTACATCACACAGTTTCGGGAAGAGAAGTTTTGATGTTAATTTCTTTATAGATAACAAAAACTTGTATTTGATATAACTTAAAGTACATAATCTCATATATTATATCTCAGATAAGTTTTTTAAATTTAATGTTTTTAAGTTTGCAAGTTTTTACGAGCAATAAAAGTAAATATGTACATGTATTTTTCAATGTTAAATAATGATTCATCTGAAAAATATAAAATTACTCTTAAAAAGATATGTCGTACTAGATGGTCTTCAAGAAACGACGCTTTATAGGCTAAAAGGAAAAATTATTCATTAATAATAAAACTTTGTATAAACTAAAATTTAATTTCCACTAAAAAAGACGAACGTAATGAATGTAAAAATATTATTAACATTTAGAGAGCTACGATTTTTTAGTGCTTGTCGCCTTTTTTTCTTCAGTATTTGAAATCAGTAATCCCGTTTCTAAAGCTCTTCAGCTTGAAAATAATGACTTACGGAGAGCTAGTATTTTACTGAATATTCTTTTCTATAGATTGAGCGAAATAAGAAATCAAAATTGATTCCATGGTTTGCTAAACGAGTCCACAGATCTAGCAAAAGAAAGGAGGGTTACAACTTTTTTCTAAAATAAATAAAACGTTTTTTTTCATGATTTATCAGAAGATGATAGAATTTCAGACCCGAAATCGTACTTCAAAATCAATGGGTACTATTGCTGTTTAGATATATTAATTTTTCAAACTAAACATAGATTTCAGGGCCTCTGTGACCTCAGAAATACGTTCGAAGTATTACAACCGGAGAAACTTATATTTTTCAAACGAAATAATAAAACATAATGCCGGCAAACTGTCTACTAAATACAGTAAAAACATGTCAGTTTTGTGAGCAATTAATTGCTTTGAAAACATGCTTAAAATCTGAAATTCAGAAAATTCATTCCATTACGGAACTCATGGAATTATTGCTGATATAATTCAATAAACTTGCATCCAGTTTTTCGGAGGTAATAACAGCATGCTTTCTATTCTTGACCGGAGAGCGGTTACAAGCGCAACAGCTGAAAGAAGTTTTTCGAAATTAAAGCTGATAAAAAATTATCTAAGGACTTCCATGGGACAGGAACAACTATCGGACTTATCACTATTATCTATAGAGGCAGGCAATTTAGAAAAATTATAATCCTCACCAGCTCTGAGTGAAGTAATAAATACGTTCGCCGAAAAAAAGGCAAGAAAAGTGTATATTTGATTTGAATTTTTTAGCTAGCTTAGTTCCTAGGAGCATTAATTGTAAGTAATAACGTATAATCAATATATAATTATTTTAATTCAATGCAAGAGTTTTTGTATCTGTTGTGAAAAATCTTTACCCTTCATTTGGCCCCCCCAACACATTTTGATACAGGACCCATCTAAGGCACACTACGTCACGGATATGAAAGTCTTAAATGTGTTTAATTATCATATATAAGATAATTGCTTGAAAAGAAGAGAAAAAAACCTATTACTGGCTGAAAAAACGTCAAGCGCGACATGAAGGAGTTGGGCCTATCCAAGGACGACTCTTACACGGGAAGCAGATGGCGCCTGAAAATCATAAAAGCTAGCTCCAGGAAGTGACGAGGACAAAAGGAAAGAGAAAATGAAATTTGATTTTATTGAAGAAAAGTTTATAATTTTCCTATAAAAATATGGCCGCTTGTAAATCCGAAAAAATTTCGACTTCTTCCTATTTTGCTTCTTCTATCGAAAGTCGTTAAGAGTGTTTGTTATGCTCAGTTGTTTACTAAATTTTTAAGTTGATTACTGCAGTTGTTTACTAAAAACTGCAAAGTTCTATATTTACTTCACACTGATTACAAAAGTGGACACAGTAAATATTTCAATGCTTCGCTAAAAATCGAGTATAATAAATGCTTAACCATGAACAACAATCTAATTTATGATGACAGTTAAACTTACGGAAATATTATACTGCTTGGTTTCAACAGTACACTTAAATTTGTCGAAATTTACATGAAATTCGTAATAGTTACAGATTTAAATTCATTTTCCTTAATGTTTTGAAGTCTTTACACTAACTGTCATTAGCCGAGCATTCTTTGACCTATTTCTGTTACCAATGTGGCATTTACTACAATGTTGACATAAAATGCAAAAAAAGTGTAAAATTGCATTAGATAAATGCATCGAATTAACTTTGAAAAGTGATATTCACCAGATAGAATCTGTTCTTCTTCTAATGATGCACAATATACTGAAGTATGGAGACGGTAAAAAGTCATCGCCGCGCACTTTTTGATATAAAATTCAAAGTTTCTGTTCGAAATTACCCAAACTCAAAACCAACATTTCATTGATTTAATCCACTTTTCCTATAACTAATATTATGTTATCAATACAGGGAAAAAATATCAAAATGTTTGTTTATGACTTTGGGAGTTTTCAGGTTTTAAATACTTTTCCCTTTTATATACCCGATTATTAAAACGAATAAAATGTTATTAAAATTTGAAAAATGTACCTATTACTGAAAAGTTAAACATATCTGTATGTCTGTCTTCAAATCTGTACGAACGGATTTAATTCTAAAACAACACAGATAACAACCCTGAGACTTGGTTATAGATAGTAACCATGGAACCAGTTTATTTTTTGTTCATAGTGATATTTAAAACGGTTCCGACGTTAATGAAAAAATTGTATAAAAAATTAAATTTTTTTTAAATTCTTACGTGTTGACCATGATGAATTGAATAAAATGGTATAGAATTTATATCCGTTTATATATATATATATATATATATATATATATATATATATATATATATCCATATATATATATATATATATATATACATATATATATATATATATATATATATCTTGTTACCAAGGCACATATAAATTGGAATTTATGTCCAAATATTTCTTTGATCTGAAATGAAATCGAATCTGAGGCCATTATATTGCTAATCCCTTGAAAATAAAGTATAGTCCAGTGAAATCAGCTTCTAAAATATTCCATTATTTTGTGAAGATTTTATATTGGTATCCCACTGAAATCTTAAAACTCTTAATTTATCCCGTGGCTTTTTTAAGAACCATTAATTTATGCCGTGAGTTTTTTGAGGGCAATAGTTATATTTAGTTTTTTGCTGTTATGCAAATTTTTTATTCAAAATAGGATATTTACGTGATGCTATTTCCATTTAAGTTCATATCGATGGCCATCTATGCTTGGTTGACTGATTGGGAAGGGTGGCATACAGCGTTTACTCGGAAAAGCGAGCTTGAATATGAATTTACCAGTACTTCTTCAAGTTCACATCTGCCGCATACTAGGTTACGTATAAGTGAACAAATATTTTTTTTCTATTTTGTTTCAAAGAATTGTTGTTTTTTGGGAGGAAGGAGAAAAAATAAAAAAGAAAATAATCAGATAAAAAGAGGTACCTCAGAATTTCGTTAGCACCGACAGGTGCTTTGAAAAATTGTAGAATTTAAACTGTAGAAACAATTGACGTTGATTTCACAACAGAGAGTTCAAATTGAATTATTTTTCAAGATACCCATATTAAAAGTATAGTACTCACTAGTATTATTATTCAAACATTATTAATTCATTAGCAGATCGTATGGAAAGGATTGCGGGAGTACATATTTATATAACATACAAGCGTTACGATTTCATCACACGTTTTAGTCATAACTTATTAATTTAAGGAGGAAACGGATAAGAACATGCTATATGAAGAATTTTGTTTAAAATTATTTGTACAATAATGGACAATCAAAAATCTTCTCACGGAGGCTTCAAGTTAATTATTTTTTTTGAACCCTATTTTTACTAGATATATATATATATATATATATATATATATATATATATATATATATATAACTAATAACTCCATGAACATCGCTACTATCTTGTACTTTTCATTTATCTGTCAAAATATGTAAAAAAGAAAAAGTCACCAGCAAAAGGTTTCTGCCACATAAAAATAAAGCAGTAAGCGCACATACATATCGTCAATAAATATAAAATGTAACTTCTCTCAAGTATTTACTATTATTAATTTTTGTCTCAGTCCTCAAGAAATCTTGTGATCTAGCAAGAATCGAAAGTCAAGACCTACTTTCAATGTACTCAAATCTACAATGTCCATTTTAGTCCATTAAAAGTATGCCACTTATCTAAAAGTTACTATAACTATTTCTGTAGATATCACAATGATAACACTGTACTAAAGCCCCACATAGCTAAGTAAGATTGCTTTTAGCATTTATGCATCGTTTTTCCGGATAGAATATTTGAAAAAATACTTCGCTCTGCCAGCGATCGCTTTGTTCGTAGGAGCGAAACGCTCACAAAGGTATACAAAGGTGGTCGATACTTTTTCTACTTGAATCGTTAACATAAAAAAATATCTACTCTTCTATCAAAAACACGCGTCTAGTTCCGCTGAAGGTGCAAATTGTACAATGCTTGTTACCTTTGTGTCGCGCGCTTAGTCTAACGGAATAGGTTTTCCTAGTTATATGTTTTAATCCTTCCAATAATAGAAACCGTAGTTCCGTCTATTGATATGGGAAAGTGGAGAATGGCGAAGAATCGCTCTTTGTACATATGAAGTTCTCATGCAAAAACTGAGTAATCAGAAACATGAAATTTTTGCTCGTTCAACAATTTTACCTAGTTCTGATGGAAGGATATTTAAATGCAAGAGATATCATTGTAAAGCTACAGGAATCGCATGCCAATTTTGCATTCACCTTTATCACCAAGTTATTAAACTTTTTGTTAACTTTTCTGTTCTCATATTTCGACATTTCCAATTCACATTTTTATTTTGAAAGGAAACAAACACATTTCGTATTATTTCTTTCCTTCTCTGGGTTCCAAAAATACAGCCATAATGAAAATATAATTTATCGAAAATAAACGTTGTCAAAATTCATTTAGTTAAAGGAATATGTGACATTTTATATAATTAAATAAATTAAATGGCACATCCGTTTCATTTTATTTTTTTGAGAGATGGAAAATTATATTTTCATACAAGAAATTTTAAATTCACCACAAATAAAACTAAGTAATAACTAAACACTAAACACAAAAAATATTTGACATTAATTACTACTTTCAGTTAACTTCATTCCATGGAGCAAAGTGTGGGTTTTTAATTTCATTCTACTTTTGAGTTAGTCCCAGGTAAACCGACTTTATACATACTTAATATGACAATGCAAGACAGCCCAGTTTAGTCCTATCCTGACAATGAATATAATAATATCAACCAAATTTCCTCAAGTTATTTTCCTCTGCACTGATCTATGTATCGTCACTCACGTTTTTTTATGATTACTTATTATATTTTTCTCTCGCCTGGTTACCGTTTTACTTTAATTTTATAATTATTCATAACTTGTTGTATTACCACTCAGTGGTATTTTATATTTTAACAATATTGGCAGCGGTTACATAGAGTCCAGACCGTAAATATAAATTATAAATAAAAATATTTGTCGTAAAGTTTAATACGGTAAAACAAAGAGAAATTTATAAACGTTTGCCACTAAATATTATAGTGACTTATGGGTAGATATATTAAAAAGAAAACAATTACATATTTCTACAATTTGTAAATAATGGACAAATGCGAAACAAACCAAAAAAATACAACAAAAAAGATGACAATGTGAGACTGTATTCATTTGTATCGACAAATGAATACATTTTTTAAAGGAAATAAAAAGAATTTCAGAAAAACCCATATTTATGTCTTGAACCGAGAATTTTCATGAAAAAACAGGTAAGTCTGTACAGACAAAATCAACCATTCGTTCTTTGCTTTATTAGGTGGAGATGTACGAAAAGCTTTCAAATTATTTTCAGACATCGTGTTTGTATTATTTTTTTCCAACATTTTAATTCTCTCGAAATACGACTTCCTCTTATTATGATCCTAAAACATTAAAACTGTATTATTATTTTAATTAAATATAACTTTTGGCTTCATAAACACGTGGTTATCATTTAAATACGCAATAACATCAGTGCTAAGCAGTTAATTAAAAGCAGGCCTACTTTGTATAACATAAAAATATAAGATAACGCACATTTATATATATGTATATATATATATATATATATATATATATATATATACATATAAAATAAAAAGACGAACGGACAGGACATGTTCGTGTTGTTACAAGAGGACAAACAAACGAAACGGACTTCAAAAAACTTTTCACATCGTTTTAACATTTTCTTCCTTTTTACTTCACACAACCTTGAGGTTTTCCGTAAAATTCGTATTTTGCGTACATGGATGGATACTTGTGAGGACACAGGGGATCACTTAGAAGGAAAAAAAAATAAAAAGACGTTGTCCTCTAATTTCATTTCCATACGTTAAAAAAAGATATTGGTGATCTTTTTTTCGGTATCCAGGCTTGTTATTGATCCTAGGGTTTAGCCAGTAGTTATTTCAGGCATAGGTTATTTAATTTAGATTTTGACTATTGTTAAATAATAATATTTGAAATTGTTGCCACAGAACAAAAATTTTGACCTGGGAACACTGCCACAAATGACAGGTGATGTATTATTAATAAGTTATTAATTTAAGTTTTATTATTTTTGAAAAAGGTTTATTAATTCTTTCTTTTCGTTTTTCATTCTTGTTGAAATGGAACGGCACAAATATAATGGCTGAATTTGTTTATTTTTAATTGAATTAAAGAAAACATGGAATAAATGTTATGGATGAAGTTTGTTGTAATTAAATAAATTAAACTATGAGTAACATTTAACATTTATTCTTACTTAATTATGATTATCGAAAATGTTATTATAATGTTAACTTAATTAAAGTAATCTATGAACAATGCATGAATTAATTTCTATGTTCGATTCAGTAACTTTTTTTTACTATGAATGTATATTTATTTTCAGTGACCGATCCAATAATTTTAGAACGGTTAGAATGGCCAGCCAATTGAATTTATTAACAAAAATAACAACAATTGATAAGAAAACTGGTCACGTCAGCGCTGCTTAAAAAAGGCTAGAATCATTTAACGGACGAATTTAATGAGGATGCTTCATTTGATGGCACGAAAATGATATTTAAATATAACCTCGATAATACAAAGAAAGTTGCTAGACAGGTGGGATCCTATTTTTCATCAACACCGAAATAGTCGTTATTAGTATCAATTTAAAGTAGATTCTCCGCAGAAATATTATTCCGCATTATGAATTCGTTGCTTTCAAATAATATGCATGAATATATATTCGAAGATTTGAGTACAATGTCGATACCGTAATGTTCAAACCATTAGGTTCAGGTAAAACATATATTACATGAATAATTTTCCTTAGAATAAATTATTATATTTTACTTAAAAATATACTATTTTGATTCAACTACAATTTCTTTATATAGATATTTCTGTGAAATATCTGAGATTTGGCACATCCACTCCAAAAGCGATATTTTATACCACTGTATCAAAAGTATTAGTGAGAATAACGTATGATCATCAGGTCTCTTAAGTTGAAAATTTTAAGTTATATACCAATATGGTACTTAGCTATGTCTGGATATTTACATATTTCAATTATATATGTCACAATTAAATGATACTACGTGATGTAGTATTATTTCTACTTTCTTTAATTTCTTTACCACGACCTAGGTTTCGTTGTATCTTCAGGTGTGATATTGAATATTTGAATACAATGCCGATACCGTAATATCCCACCTGAAGATGTTGTAATACAACGAAACCTAGGTCGTGGTAAAGAAATTAAAGAAAGTAGATATAATTCTACATCACGTAGTTTCATTTAGTTGTGAATAATGAATTTCTACAAAATTAACGCCAAATATATTCAAAAATTATGTCTTTTTAGAATTCAATAACCCACTAGGTTGACACATGACATTAAATGTGGGCCTTTATCGTAAAATTTTTAAATATTGCATTTATTTAAAAAAATCTTTATTAGGAGAGGGCTATAGATTATTGAACCTATACTATAACAATATAAAGGTTACGATTTTTAAGATTGTGCGCAAATTGAGTCATGCCTTAATGAAATTTATACACAATTAGTTTTTATATAAAGTTCAAAGTTTGTGTACGTTGTTATAAACCCAAGAAACAAAATACAAGGCTAAATAATTATAATAAAAATTACTTTTATGACTGGATTTGCCTTTTTCAAATTGCAAAAGATAGGTTTAGATCGGAAGATCGAAAGTCAAACAACTGAATTGAAGAAATTACCGATACTAAAATTAAAACAATGAGGTACCTTTCACCACTTCAAAGAAGTGTTTTTTTCTTTAAAAAAAGGGTCTTAAAACTGTCATCAGCACCACCTTTTTTTATTACTATTGTTATTCTTCTTTTAAATTACGCTTTTGTTAATTACTGTTATTGCTTTTTCATTCGCATATTCGGTATATCGAAAAACGTTTATTATTATTATCTGCTATTGTTGGAACGAATCCAGGAATAGAAGTCGAGCCGCCATAAAAGGACGGTGAATTTTAGGTAAACAATTATTCGTTTCTCGTTTTGTTTCTCTGATATAAAATATGTACTATTTTGTTTCACTAGTACTACACACAAATTTGTACCACAAAATAAAGGGTCGGTTAACGTATGTTAAGTTAGGTAAAATCTATTTTCCACTACCATTTTTCCAAAAACTATTTTCCATTAAATAGATTTCTTAGGAGGTTCTAAGAAATTTATCTAATGGAAAATAGTGTTATTACTCTCGAAAATAGTATTATTACTTGTCTACTCTTCCAGAACTTTTGGTTGAACCACTGACGCAGGGACAATCGCATAATAGCGATACCACAGTTATAACGGATAAGAGTAATACTTATAACGTATCGATATTGTAACTGCTGCTTATTTGTCCTAACGAGCATGTCGATTGATGTATTCAGGTTTCAACTCTGCTGATGTTTGATATTTTATTTTTTTGAATATCAAAACGTATCAACGCGACGTGTCATTGGTGCTAGTTTATAGCATATTTTGAACTAAATTAAAGAAAAAGGCTTAACAATTTTTTTTTTTTAAACATTAGTTAACTGCTATCCTCTTTGATACATCTTTGTATATCGAGCCATTTTGATTTAAAAGGATATATATATATATATATATATATATATATATATATATATATATATATATATATATTTATATAGTAAAAGGTTATCTTAACATGTATCTCAAAGAAGTTTAACTGATTCCATATGAATTAGTTAGACTTTTTTGAGATACATCTGTAAGTTTACTGCACGTTCATTATATCATTCATTTAACGTAATATGCAACAAAATAGTCTTACTTTTGTCCAGTTCAATACCTTAGCCTGTCCAGTTCAATACCTTAGCTGTATGTCGAATAGTCCATAAAGGCATTTCCTACCCAAAAATCGGGAAAACTATAGGTCGAAGAGTAAGGAAAAAATTGCTTGTTAGACATGCATCAATAATGTGCCTAATTATAAACTTCATTATCTAATTTTCAATAAGTCAATGTTTCCAAAGTTTTCATGCAATTCCGTGTTTACAATTTTTTTTCTTACATAAATGATGCAATTGTTAAATAATAGTTGTTATTGCGTCGGTTTTAAACAAATAATTATATTGTGTTTACACAAAATTTAATAAAAAAATATTTAAAGAATCTAAAAATAATTCTCCGTGAATTTAGAACCACATTCAATGTCTCTTAATCCCTCTGGAATCAACAATTCCTCCGGCAACTCAAGCGAAACGAATGTCAAAAAATTTAATCTACTATATTTATAAGAAAACATTATAATAAAAATATCAGTTATTTGAAATAAAATTAAGGTTTAACTAGTTTTAAATTCATAGTTCTTTACATCCTTATATCAGACATTATTAGTCAGGTTTGCAACTCTTTATTTTACGTTATCTTTTTGATCCGAATTTCTAATAAAAACCTTAATATTTATATATATATATATATATATATATATATATATATATATATATATATATAAATCATTAGTACATAATAAGCCTCAATCGCTTGCTGCTAAAAGAAAATAAGGAGATGAAAAGCGGTAATTAACATAAAATGAGATCATAAAGGTACTGTTTATGCGAGTATCAGTATAATATAAAGGATATTCAATTAGTACTCATAACGTAAATTTATTCTTATGGCTCTTTCTTACATGAATATTACAAATTCATATTTACTGCAAAAAAGGTAGTGTTTTCTTTAGGTAGAGTAGTACAAAGTTTGAAGGACAATATTACGAAAAACCTACCCAAAGGAAATGATGTTACTTACTGGTTGCCACCTTTTCTAATGTTTTTTCACATTTAGTTAATTCACTTAAGAATCTTAATATTACTGAATATCCCCCGAATACCTGAAATAGTACTATTTTCTTTCCCTAAATAAAATGAATCAATCTTCATCAGATTGATCCTTACCAGTACTGATTGACAATGTCGCATGATTGAATGAAATGGTAATTTCCATGTAAAAGATATTTCATGCATATTTATTTGTTACATTTCAATGACAATAAATTACAAGTCTAAAAAAGTTAAGCACTAAGTTATTTCAATATTATGATGCGTAATTTTCAAATAAGAAACAATACATATCACAAAACTACGCAATAATCAGAGCTTAAAAAATTCATAACTCTTCTTTGCCTCGGGATCAGAAGACAAAAGAAGGACGCTTGAAAATTCAAGTAAATGCATATAAAATTTTATAATGGGCAGTTTGAAGTCCTTTACATACAAAACCTAACTGAAAAGGTGCCATTTGAAGTCTAAATTTAAAATAAATTCGGTTTGTATGGAAAAAAATTAAGCTCAATATTTTTTCTTGACAACGGCTGATAAATTCTCCATGAACGTATTAAAATAATAGTGATAGGTGCCAACTTCGGATCACTGGAAACTGTGTGAAATTTGTTCGCGTCTAATTCAATTAGTTTGTAGGACTCAGGCTTTGTGAATTTTCCAGCTCAAAAGCTTATCAATTTATTCACTCTGGGCGCGGTCAATTAAAAAATGTCTGTATCCCATCGGACGCTTCCTTCAGGTTTCATAAGCCTTTGAAGCGCAAGTATAAATGTACGTACATACATACACACATGTGCCGATGAGATTTTTACTTATGCAGAAACTTTTCCTTTAAAAACACCTTTCCTCCCTTAATTTCGTTGATAAACATAAAATATTATAAAATACTGTCATCATTTTGATTAATGTACAGACACGTGTTCTGTTCATTTATAAATTAATAATAACGAATTCGGGCTAAGGCTTTGTATAGAGACACAAATTCAAGTATATTTAGATTTGGGTCATCATTTATTCGAGTAAAATTTTTTAAAAAGTGCTTCACTAGTAGCGCCGGTTTGTTCGTGAGTGGAACGCGTCCGAGAAACATGTATGTTGATAAGAATTTTATCAGATTTATATCCATTAAAATATCAACTTTTCAATCAATAACACTATTTGCGTCGATCATGTCGAAACAAGTATACATGTCGTTTTGTTTATTAGTACGCGGACGTGATTAGTGGTAGCAACGACATTGGTTCTACCGTGTAAAAATCTGGGTACATAGTTTTGACGGCATTTTTTACTCTGTTCATGAATAGTTACAATTTTGAACACATGGTAATTAGGTGGATAATCGATATCAAATAAATAACCTAGCTATGCTAAAAGAACCGATTTCAACCCTGTTATTCTTAACATGTACATTTTACGGTATATCAGCTAGCGTTGTCATGGAAAAAGTTAACTAAGTATTGTTGACTACTAAGTCAGTTTAATGACTGCTAAGATTAGTTAGTTATTAGTGTTTGCGTTTGTGACTAACATATATAACCCTCTTTTCATCAAAAGTGTCTGATTGCGTCAGCCAATAGAACTTACGTTTGAATGTTAATAACTAAACAAACATTAACATTGTGCCGCAACTTAAACAGCGATAACTCATGATACCCAAGTACGTATATAGGGACTTTTCCGACTTATGTAAATATGTCTCTATTAGTTCATGATTAGAATTGAGCTCCTCAACCAAGTGGAGAGTAGTAAATCGATGATGTATATACAATTCAAGAGAGTATCTGGAACGGTGGAAACACCATGAACTTTCCGAACCAAATTTTGCCGTACTGTAGGACACCATTGACCTGCCTATCACATTGCCTATATATATGATTAGTGGCGGTCTTGGCATTCTGACTAGTAATATAAAAGGAGAAACTCATAAAATAAAAGAATCCGTATGTGATATCACATTAAATACATTTAGTTTGACGTAATACACTTCAAGGTTTGGCCTTGTCTTTTGGCCTCTTTACGCCTTAATACTAGTTCAGCTACAAGTTGTAATAACAAACCTTATTCAAATATTACTAAACGGTACTCGATTTCTTATATTCTTTATAAATATTTACTAATTAAAGAGCTTTATATTTATAATTTATATTACCCTTATTTTATGTTACCCTTATATTTTATATTACCGTTTAAAGTTAAATTTAATGTACTCTTCTCCGACGATAAATTTAAATTACCTTCCGAGAAGAGTATATGCTTATTGCTTTATTGTATGTCGCTGAGAATACACATATAAAATGAATAAATATTCCCAAAAATATCAGAAATACCATTTCTCCCCCAAAAAATGAAGTTGTTTTTCTATTGCAGTACGAAAGCGTGAGAATAACTCTGCCAGATAACGTGAAGTTAATTTGGGATCTGTTTCAATAAGACTTTTTCATTTTTCTAAATTTAATGTAGGTGAACTTAGATGAGGATTGTAGAGACTTCTTAGAGAAATTTATTTGGAATAAAAAGAGTGCACCTTCGTCTATCATTGTGCATATGTCGTGTGCTCTTTCGCTAGTTTTACGTCTGCGTATTCATGGAAAAGTATTACTCAATGTTTCCTTCGTGAAATTTCTGTTTTTTTTTCTTTATCCGCTGAAACTTAGTCATTGAATGCACAGAGCAAAGAATACCGACCTTTATACCATAGACTTACTAGAAGTTGGTATAATGTCCCAGAAATTAAAAAAAAAGTGGATTTATTTGTCTCCATCGAAATAGTTTAATATCATTTATCTTCAGACCCATTCCATTCTGTCCTTTCAGGTGAGCGTGAACTTTTCTCAGCAAATTTGCAAACAGAATACTAGTATCCTTATACTCGTTTTGTATTTTTTTCGTCAAAACTGTTGGAAAGACGCTGAGAATACACATATAGGATGAATAAACATCCCTAAAAATATCAATATTATTGTATTAAAAATGTTTCATAAGGTGAATATTATATCATTTATTTGTACATGTGTTAAATGACAATAGATTTTCAAAATTAGACCGAAAATATTTTTTTAAATAAATTAATAATAGGGTAGCTAGGGGACCGCCATTAACCATACTTTATTGCAAACTTCAATGTTAAATTTAAAAAAAAATAACATTTTCAAATATTAAATCAATTTCATGTTCTTAAGTGCATAAATCAGTCATCGCTATGATAGGATCACAAGGTATACGGTTTTTGAAATCTCGGAGTACCACAGGAAAACAGGTTCGATTCCTGACCGATGATCGAGCGGAACTGAATCTCTGATAGTAATAAGTCCTTCATACATAGCAATTTTTCGCATTAAAATAGTTATTTTATGTATATATATATATATATATATATATATATATATGGATATGTATATAATTTAATACTACCCATAATAATCTTTATAATCGTTAAGAATCAGAAATAATCTTACCGCTATTATTCAATATATGTAGTTCCAATTTTCTTCAAACTAAATTTGTCGTCCTCCTCAACTCATCGGACCAAATTATTTTATTCACTTCTTTGAAAATGACGAGAACAAAATATAGTAGGTATAAGTATCATAGTCATTTTAAAAGGATATTTAATACCTATGTACGATAAACTAAATATGAAAAAGTTACTTAAAAACATTTATATAGTGTTGTGTATCGTGCCTACTTATTATCGATGGATATTTCATTTATGTCGTCTAATTAAATTATATCAAGTAATTCTTTTGAAAATTTGTATCGATTTACGGGTGGGTATTTGTGTTATAATTAATTAAATGATGCTAACATTTTTATTATAACTTCATAAAATCCTCATCAAAATTCGCTGCCGATTTTCTAAAGATCATGCATTGGCATTATTATAACAGTAATAAAAGCAATACTGTATTTTAAAATGTTTTCTTGTTCTATTCACATCTTCAAGGTACGATTGAGGAGTACTCGCCGTAAGTCCCAAAATCACTAAATTATTTGCAGTATAATTACATCTTTTATTATTGTGTTCGTCTTATTGTTTTAATTTAGGTAGTTGCTTAACGGTTGTAATATAACATTAGCAACAATGTTTCTTAACTTAATTAACATGTTGAGTTAAAGTATATCAAACTGTAAGTTAAATCAGTGATTTTCTCAGAAATTATATCAATATAGATAAAATACTATTTTTTCACACTTGCAATAATACATATCATCATCGGTACTGTTGACTTACCTATATAATATTAATGCCTCGATACGTGGTAGATATTATAATCTCACAAGTTATTTATACTATTTAATATAATAAAAATTGACTAAATGTTGTAAAACATTACAAATTCGTAATAATAGACAAAAAACAAATTTAATGGTAACTAGACACAAAGGAAAATATTGCAAGAGAAAATGTGTCACGGGCCTCAGCGGACCATTTTGAAGAACTTTATCGAAAATAAAAACTGATTATAGAATTCATCACAAATTATCAGATTTTATTCAGGTTAAGTCAGCTCCGCAGGTAAAATGATCCGCAGTATGGGACCCCACCCACCATATACACCGACGACCTTTAAGAAATCGACAGGAAGTGGTTGGATGCGAAATGGGAAGAACTGGTTGTGGTGGTACGTCTTGAGAAAGACCTATGTCTAATAATAGATAGTTACAGGCTGATGATAAAAGAAATTTATTTGTGGTAAACTCATAATCTTTGAAAGTATATGTTAATGAACATATATTTTACCCCAAAGAATAAATTAGCGTAGAGACCCTAGTTCCCAGCCCTATATCTTCATTTACTTATAGCGTTTTTCATTTATTAGTAGATATATTTAATAGCTCTATTTCTGTTTACGTTTATAATATTGAAGAGTTTCGATACTTCGTCCTGTAGTCCATGAAACTGTTTTTTTTTTCATTTTGACAACATTCATACACTTACTTGCACTTTTAATCTTATTTAAGCCGTCTGTTCAATAAAACTTAAGTTAAAAACCCATTTAATATTTTTCAGAAAGATAAAAAGAGGTGTAAATAATTATTTATCTCGTAGAAATGTTATATAAACATTGTAAGGCCGCAAAGTAAAATGTATTCTTACAAATTCGATGAAATAAAATAAAAGCACCAATTTCCACTGAAAGCCAAACAACCTTAAAACATTAATTTTCCTTCAATAAAACCGAACAATAAGCTAAAAATTTCAGTCACCCGTACGATACTCGAATCCCTACGTTCGAACACATAACATCGATTCCTATTATTGCAAGGATTAAAAGAAATAACTGCTCGAACCAGTCCCGGCGGACTGCGTACGCGATACAAAGGGAACAAATATATTGCAAAAATTGCACGATCGACGAAACTACACGCGGTGTTTTTGATTGAAAAGTGGATATTTTTTTCATGAATACAGTTCCGATTAAACGTATGCCAACCGCGTCTGTATGTCTCCCCGGACGTGTTCCGCCTACGAACAAATTGGAGACCGGTGACGGGACTCTTTTCAGACATATTTGTAAAAACGATGGACTAAATCTGAATGTAATTTCACTTGCATATCGCTTTATGAAGACCTAGCATGATGTTGTTATTAGTTTGACATTTGAATAAATGCGATGAACATTTTAAGGCGTATACTATTTCCATAAAGTGCAAGATTTTAAACGCATTTTTTTTTTAATTTGGCGTTTAATTAGAGACATTATTCCGTAGACTAAAAACGAATGCATTTATTCGAGGGCTATGTGATCTCGTAAACAGTATTGTATTAAGCAAGTTAAAATTAAATAAAAGCTGAGCACTTACATAAAAATTGACCATGTTGACTACAATATATTTCATTAAGACGCTGCTAATACAGTCTCTTGTATGTATGTATGTAACGGAATCTTTCAATTAAATTATCACTCATTTCCCAACATCGGAATTATTTAAAATTTTGCACGCTTACCAAGAACCGATGACGATATGATAGTTAAAAGAAATTAAAATTATTTAAATTAAAAAACCTTTTTTAGCTTTAAAAAAAATGTTGTTTTAAGACTAAAAATAATAAAACTGTAATTTAAAAAACCGACGCCTTTTGTAGCTAACCTAAACGTAACAAAAAAATATTTAAATGTAAAGGTTATAAGTCATCAGCCAAAATATATCTTACGCCTCGATGTTACTTAATTTTTTAAATAAGCTTAAACTAAGAATACAGTGATGGACAAACAAATTTTGATGTAAACAACCGTGGGGTGCTTCGTAGGGTTGTCGTAATTGTTTTTAACGCTAGCTATTTGTAAATGTACAGTCATCATGAAAATATAAGTAGAGAGCAAAATCTTTATATTCGAAAGTATATTTTTAGTTCATATTCCTAGAAAAACCTGTTTTCTAACCATATTTTTTAAATGTATATTGTAGCTTCTTTCTTGTGATTTATTATAATCATGAATATTCGTTAACTTAAGTAATGATATAATTAACACTAGGTACATGACACACTACAATCGTATATTATTAATGTTTTGTAAATCTATAAAAACGTGTCCCCGTCGTAACAATTTTGAAAAAATATTTTTAGATCCTCAACAATATGACGTCTCGCGGCCTTCACGTTGATATTCTTACCTTTAAATTCTACTAAGTGAATTAAATCCATAACCTCCTTAATTGTCAGAATTGGTAAAATAATTTAGCTACTGCGCGTGAACAAAAACTGCCACGATATCACAGTCCCTTCTTACTCAGTTTCGCCGTTTTCCGTAAAAAGACAATTTTTTTTGTTTACTCAAACCTATAAACACTATATTCCCTATAGTAATTCAATAGTGTTGTTTAAGATAGTGTCAGAAATAAGAAACTCCAGCGAGGAAATACATTTACACCTAGATTTGTATTTTTTAAAAATAAGTAGAGAAAAAAATCAGAAGAACACACGAAGAAGAATTGTTATTGTCCACAATATTCTATCGGGTACCTAGGGAATCTGATGTACGTCCGCGTGTATGCAGCACGTTTCCCAAGTGCAATTTTTCTCGATATTTGCACGTTAACATTCATTTATTTTTCATATTTGTTCCCGTGTTACTTATCGTCTAATTTTATACCTTGTATTACTAAGAGCAAAAATTACTTGAAATAAATATTGAAGAAAAACTTTCAGTACGTATTAAAATTTAACGCATTTATAGCTAAATATGGTACATAAATATGCCTTCTTTTACATAAATATGCCTTCTTGGTACTTAAATATGTTCTTCTTTTTTGCAGCACGCTAATGCGCCCCGGAAGTATTAGATGTGGAATAGTATGTTAACGCGAGCCGCTAGAAACATGTTCTGTTTTTTTTTCTCATTTTGAGGTATGAAAATTTAAAAAGTAATAAATGCTCCATTTATATATAAATAATTTAAGAAAAGACAAAAAATAATTTCATAATAGAGGTAGTATTGTTCTTATGTTTTTTTACATAATATACACTGAGCTACAATAAAAATAAAAAATTAAATAATTACACAATTTATACCGATTCAAATATCATGGGTTTGGTCACTATTGTTGAGTGTTGAGCAAAGAATTGGACTTGTGCATTCTTGATAAATGCACCTTGAATAGTCAGCGAGTTAATTGAAAGGAAATATTGTCCTGCAGTGTTCCTAGATGTATCATTCCTGAACGTAAATACAAACTTTCAACAGAAGATAGCACGGAGATCTTATCCATAGCATTAACAAATTGCTACATGCAAACTATAAGATCTTAAGACCTATCTGTCTGATAAAAGAACTAGGCTATAACATAAAGAAGCGTATTAAGGCTTCTATCTAAACCGGGCCAGTATACCGAAGGAAAATATTTTTCACCCCTCCTTCATCTATTGAAAACGGTTGATATTCTCACCTCAAATTTTTGTTGATAATATGGTAGTATTGGCAAATGAAAACCCCAAAATAAAGCGACTAAAATTTTACCGCTACTTGACAAAATCAACACATGGTCTGCTGATTGGGAAATCAAACTCAGCGAGTCACAATCCATTAATATCACATTTGCATTACGACGAACAAACAATAATCTATGTACTTATCTCAACTGAATTAAAGTCCCGCAAGTTGATTTAGCGAAATACGTTGGAGTCCATCTGGATAATAGGCTTAATTATAAACACCACGACAAAGTAAAAGCTGAGCAAATCAGGTTAAAATACGAACAGATGCATCTGTTAGTCGAACTTCATTCCAAACGTAATCGCTATTGTGAGCGACTTATTTATTTGTCTATCATCAAACTAATTTGAATGTACACTATTAAGAAATTTAAACGTAATGTAATCCAGCCAAGTCAAAACAAGTTCTTGCATATTATAACCGTCCATTGTTATGTAATTTGTATATCCAATGAAGCGATGTTTTTAAAAAAATATGATATGTTTAAACTAAGTTAGCTGACACTTATCTCCAGTCTTAAAGTTATGTATAGTGTTTGAACTATTGTTGTGTTGAAACAAGTACTATGACTTAGTTTGTATTTACCGAAAATCTTATCTCCTAATATTGAAAATAAAACACTTTCCACATCTTATTTTTTGTCATAGCCGTAGTAAGTTCCACTCTGTCTAATTTTACGATTCCAATATTTAAAATGAATAGAAAGCCATTCAGTAAATAATTTGCGTGATTTTATGACGTCAATAAGATTTTTATCATTTTTAAAATAGGGAGCAAAATTTAAATGATATTGACGTGAAAAATAAATAAGATAAACCTATTGTACTCAAAATCAAAGAAGAACCGAAAGCAATGAAAAATGATGGAATAATTTACGATTGAGTAATAAGTCCCGTACAAAAAGGGACCATAATTGCCTTTTCCTATAACTAATCTTTATATAATAATTATATTATCGAAATTGCTTAATTATCTATCCATTAAATATATACAAAATAACATTTTCCTTTAACGTATCATTACATAATAAATATTTAAAATTAAAAGATTGCTTAAATTAAAAGTTATTTATCGATTAAAGGTATATTATTATTTGATTAAGGGTGCTTTGGTCGAATAAAGAAATGTATATTTACAGAATACTGTTACATAAAAACGTCTTAAGCAAACAATCTATAAGCATTAGCTATACACATTTTGCAGCTTTTTGTGGCGTAAAATTAATTTAAAGATTATTTTTAAGCACCTGTAATGGTTTAGAGTATTTAACTCAAATATACTTATATTGGATTTTGCAATAGAAAACGTATCATAACAGACAATTACTAATCATATTTTTGGCAATATCTTCATAGATAATTTTAATGTAGGTCTATGTGATCTAAAAATTTAGCTCAAAATTCACCCAATAAGGTTTTAAATACCATGATCGTCCCAGACATTTGTCTGGGTATTGTTTGTAACACGACGATGAACTAAAAGCCAAATTCAGACAGAATGCACAATAACACTTTATTATAGCAATTGACGTACGCGCCCCTAATTGGACTAGCATTAAAGAAGTAGATGTATTACAAAGTACTTGCACTCGAAAGACCTATTAATTTAGTGAAAAGGATAATTTTTTTCCATTTTTATTTTTTTTATTATTGTTCGTCTATAGGAAAATTATGTATTTTTATTTAATTATAATCTCTCGACTAATGAAAAACAATACGATATATGAGCATTGGTGTTAAATTTCGCTGGAAAAAGCGACTAAGCATGTTTTACAGAATTGAACGATTAATATCAGTCTCCACCCATAAAAGTAGTCAAAGAAAGTACTAAAATCAATGTTGCTATTTTTCGCCTTATTGACGTAGCTGTAATGTATTGTGAGAAAATCTAAGTATTTAATGAAAACCAATAATAAACACGTTTGTTTATAATATTTATTCTCAGTATGTAGTATTTTCTAATCTCTAAAAACAATCTATACTCCTATATTTTAATCCCTTTTCCATAGAGGTAAATTAAGTTGTAATAAAAACGCGATGCTTACAAGATTCAACTACTTTTTGAGTCAATATAAATATCTTTATAAACTCAATTCAAATCAATTAAAACACATAATTCATAGTCTTTCTAATTTCCGAAATCAAAGAGGGTCCTATGTGTTACCCATATCATGCACGTCTGCCACATCTTTTACCTATCATCTGTATCATTCCGGAAAGATTGCTACCAAAACAATTCTTTTTTTTTAATTATAGAGTTAGAAAGTTTCTAACATAACAAATATATAGTTAATGAGAGCTTGATTTACCATGTCTCCAAACACACACATAACATACGTTTAAATACCTTATTCATACCTATTTAATTTTTATTATGCTGTTATTAGAAAATATATTTATACATCACCATAAATCGTGAATATTACATAAGCTGTGTTGCACATAGCTAATTTGTGCGTAAAATACGCAAACGTACGCACTTTCTATTTTATTTCATAGTACTTCATGGAGCGTTGACTCTTGTAAAATTGGAGAGTTTCCAAACCTCATCCGTCACTACATGTTATTTTGTTTAATTTTAGTTAAATCTGAGTAAAAATATACTGGATGCAGCTTATGAATATCTACCGACTTTTATTCAACGATATTTAAGTTAGATCTAAGAAAAGATTAATGGGAAAAACAAAGCAGTACAGGTACATATGAAACAAGTATTCTATTTGAATTAAAAACCAAGAATTATTTCACATAATTATAAGTTTTGTACTATTGTCTAGGTATAGAAGAAGACAAAACTGAAACTGACTTTTAAATAACAAAAAACATATTAAAAGGGCAGGTAAAAAGTACTGAGTACAAAATCCGCATTACCAATCGCTCATTATAATAAAACACATAAATTCCTTACAATCAAAAAATCCGAATTGCATCATCATCCTTATACTAATAAACAACGATGATTCATACAACTTTAAAGAAAAATAAACGGCCAAAGACGTATAGAGGCTACCGTACAACTTTTGAAAAAAATTTAATTGATTGATCTATAATATAGAAGTTATAGCGTAATAAATACTTGTTTCTCCAGTAACTTTTACTCGTACTTCAAAAATTTAAATAAAATCATTACCAAAAATATATATTTAATTCAGAATTTTAGAGTTTCTCTATCCGGTAAGTGCAATCTTATTCAGAGTAAAGTACGGTTTTGCGGCAGATGAATAAATACTTCAAAATACTATAGAAATACCTTAAAATAACTGCTTTAAAAATGCTCTCAGCCACAAAACCACAAAACTGTTTATACTATTTAATAACATTAACTAGTATAAACATGACTGCAACCTTAAAATATACCTATATATTCCATGTTGTGAATATTTAATTTAAATAAAAAAAAAGTTATTTTCTTTATAGTTGTAGTTATGTTGTGGATGAATTCCATTATCAGTACTTTCTTTCTAGAGGCCTATGAACAATGTAAGTTTTTTAATATTATCTGATATCAGTCAAAAGAAATAACAAGTATGAGTGTAATAATAAAAAGTACATGAGAATACTAATAAGTATTTTAAATTAAAATAGAATCACAGAAGACAGTAAAATAAATTATAATCCACTTTATAATTCATCTCAAAGTATTAGGCCTTTCCTAGAAATTTTCATATTCAATTATCAAATACAGTAATGATTGATTTTAAAAATCCATCTATTGATATGGGCATTTGGATTTTAAAGTTAAAATGGATTATCAAAGTGATGACATTGTTTTTTGAGAATTTGGCCTCGATTTGGGAAGTAAAGAAAATCGTTAAACCTATCTCATAAAATACTACTATTTTAAATCTGTGACATACATAAGCAAAGAAATCTCGTTTGTGAATGTCAATATCACTTACCTCGCTTAATGTGTTTACAATGACTCTTAATTGAGGTTATTCTACAAAAAAGTTAATATCTAACTGTCTGATCAACTTCAGAAAGGTTTTTTGATAAAATATGGAAAGAGGTACAGAAATATTTTCTTCGAAGATTGACGAGAGTGACTGTATGAAGTAAGAGCATAGTTTGCGTTCGTCACTGTGTTTGCTCATACAAGTTTTACTAAATTTTCCTAACAAAATTAAGAACAGAGGATCACTATCTGCATCTTTAAAGTGAAAGACAAAACAATTTTGTTATTAAATTTTTCCAATATTTTATATCTTAAATTTAGGTCCATAAATAAAAGAAAATTTTCATATTTAAATAATGGAATAGGTTTTTCATTTTATATAAGCGAAGTTTTGGGTCCACTGTATGATGACAAGAAATAGTTATAATAAAACTTTAGTGAATAATTATATAAAAAAATAATTCTATATGATAATACATAGATATTTTGGGATCTACTGACCTCATTTAAATAAAAATTTCAATAAAGTGTGCGGAAACGTTACGTATGTATAATAATATCATAATTCAAAGTTTAAATCCCAAAAACAAAATACAAACTGTTCCAAAATGAAAACTATAAAAATTCTTCTTTTTAAACTTAAATGTATCTGAATCAAAAATTTGCGCGACCTATTTAAAAAATCGTGGATTTTTAGAGAAAATCTAATTTCTGCAAGTTTGTTGAATCGTGATGTGTGTATACCGACTTTTTTTAATTATTCAATCTACTGGTCGTCAATTATTTTCCACTACGACCTATTTACGAATCACAATTTATTTTTTTGGCATTAATTTCTTAATTTGTAACCTTTTCAATTTATAGTGCAAAAATGTCATAAAACTGACATTTGCCGGAACACACAGGCATGTATCTGTATGGCTCTCTATCTATCTATAGTTTACAAATGTAAACTTAATACACACTATAAACTTATTTTATTTTTTTTTCAAAATTTAATGATTCGCACTATGTATGACGACTTGATTAGTGGCCATGAACCACGTTATAATTCTTACCATTTATCAATTCCTTTTTAAATTTAGCATAGACGTAATTCGAAAAAATGTTACCATTTTCATTTTGCTAGGATAGTTTGAAGGCTATCTTTTTCATAGTCCGTTTAATGGTTCTCTAATCAGGCTTACGATGAGGGATTCAGAAACAGTAATGGATTAAGGGGCAAACATCATATATTTTAATCTAACATAGAAAGATAATTTAAATAGGAGAGTACAAGTTTGCCATTTCTAGCAATAATCATAAACCTATTTCCTGTATTTGAGATGGTCAAGAAAAAAAAATAATTTACGGTTACAGAATTACAAGTGCAAGAAGTGATCATCACCTCCTAAAAATCGCCATTCAGACAAAACGTCGACATAGAACGTGTCATATTACAAGTATTATGGTGCAATTTGTCTTTTGACAGAATTTCATTATTAGTTCCTTTTCCATACTAACAGACATCACTATGGTTCACGTTATTAAAAATTAACTAAGCAAACTAGCAAAAAGCGGTGCGGCGGCAGCAAAGAAAAAATTAAAAATTTTCTCTTTCGGGAATCGCTAAAGTTTATATATATATATTAATAATGAGAAACCACAACGAAAATGAGTATTATGCAACCTTATTAATTATAAGGTTTTCAGAATTATTAATTTTACACACCTACCACATGTATGTAAAATTAATAAATCTGCAAATTCTTTTCACGCTACATACTACTAAAATTTAAATTGATGAATTATGTGTATACAAAATGTTTCCGTAACACTTTCTGCCAAACTAGAACAAAATCTATCTTTTTATTAGGACGCCTTCTCTTTATTTACATTAGTTTATAGCATATTGTTGACTTTTCTTACTACAAGAGGAAGAATCATGCCATAATTGAAACATCAGCCATTGTGATGCTTGAACATTTAAAATTTTTATTTTTGTCTAAACAGTTTATTTTTTTCGGCAAACTTTCATTTATTAAATAAGTTTTTTTAACAATTTGACTTCGTTTAAAAAAAACATCATTAGTGCGTTCAATATAATAGTCGAAAAAATATTAAAAATGGAAAATATCATATGGAAATCTGATATTTTGGAGTCTTTATATTTATTTTAGTTACGTATTTTATATATGTTTATTGAAAATCATAGATTTTACACTTAGCTTAAATATTATGTAATTCGATTTCATTTATGAAAAGAGATTTAGAAAATAAAATTATTTAATTTTTATTTTCTACGTGTAATAACTATTTCAAAATGTGATAAAGTTAGTCTTGGGAATTATTCAGCAAGTAAAAAGCATATGAGTACATCACTAACCTTTCTCTCTTAGCCATAGTAACCTTTTAATTTTCAAGGTTTCTCGATCGTCCTCGAGACTTGACCGTACTTGCGGTGTCACAGGGACCTCTATGAATACACATTTTAGGTATTCAATAAAAAAATAGTACAATAAAAAAATGTTAGTAGTGAATTTCATAATTCACTCCAAACGCCGAAGTTTCAATATTGTTTTGACATAGTATATTTAGCAAGGAAAATCTATCAAAAGTACTTATTTGAAGAGTTTATGAATTAAAATGAATGAAAATATGTTATACTATACATAAGAATTGTACGTATACGTTTTAAGTATTGTGTTAGCATGCTAATTGAACCAGAACAAGTAGATGTGAAGCAGACAATTCTAAAGATATATGGACCAGAATCTTAATGCAAATTGCCAATATATTTAGTTACGATAATTAAGTTAAAAAGAGAACACATTTTTTCCAAAAAGAAGTACAGAAAAATTGTTGCGAATGCACTTAAAAATTTCTTAAAAACAAGTTAAACGTAAGTTACGTTTTCATTTCAATTACTTTACGAACAATTGAAACTTGTATCTAAAATAATTTTAAATAAATAAAAAATTTTGGAAAAAAATGTCAATTTATGACATAAATTGACATTTTGAGGTTTGCCAGGTATGAGTTTATTTAAAGGCATATTTTACCATTTACGTTTAGTTATTTATTACTTTTATGTCATTATTTTGTGACCGATATTATTACTAATGGTATACTTAATGCTTCTCATAAATCTTGGGCTCTGTTATAAATTATTGTTTTAATACATTAAATCCAGTTTCAATAGGAAATAAAGACGTTTAATGTAATATTATGGATAACATATCACATTACTTGCAAACATGGTAAAATAAATGCGAACCGATAAAAACTTTCGACAATGCCGGGCAGATGTTATAATAGCACGACCAAAAACAAAATTCCGTAATTTTGGACAAAAAACAGAACGCATATATCTCAATAATCACTCAAAAATATTAATATTGCAATTCTTGAGATGGCAAATGATGTAATCGATATTTTCCAGCTTGGTGTATCGTGTGGGATATAATGTAAAGGATTACAAAATATTATTTTAGAATTTTATTTAAAATATTTGAATAGCTATTGTGGAAAATATCTACAAGAAATCGGAAATCTGAATGTTTACAAATGCATATTAACTTTAAAAATAGTATGATAGTTATATTCCATCAGCAGCCCACGAAGATTCTCTATTTTTCACTTCCACTATATTTAATTTCAATGCTTTGTTCACAGCAAACGGTCCAAACAAACAAAACATGTATTAAAACACAAGCACGTTTGTCCTTGTTCTCCATATTTTTTTGGTTAGACACTCAAATACTTAATAACATCAAGAGTAATAAAAATGAACTTCAAATCTAGGAAAATGCTTGGTCGTATTATAAAGAAACGCAGCACACATTAAGAACTACAGTTACAGTAGAAGAAATTTGTTTACGGATTTATGAATAAATCTTACTATGTAAAAATATCTATCTCACAAACGGAAAATAAAACGCAAGAAAATATCCTTGGACTTTAAACTTAATTTATACAACGTATACATTTGAGTCGTATTTTGTATTACATGCTAATGCCACAGGTAGTTCAATCACTCATAGATCCCAATACTAGTCGATCTATAACTGTTTATTACTAGCTGTCACCCGCGACTTTGTTCTCGTTCAGATTTATGGGAAATATTATTAACCGCATTGTCAATAAACATAACGATACATCCTATAATAATTACATATGTACACTTTTTTAAGACATAATTTGGTGTTGAAATGTCCAACTTCCATATCTTCTTTTTAGTACATCCATTGATACAAAACATAGTCTATATGTTATCCCATACTCAATAAATTCTGCAAGTACAACAGTAAGTTACTGATGCGCGAACAAATGACCGCTCACAGATAAATGGATAAATATTTAAAAAGCTGTATTTTAGTGTTTTATTATTTCTGTTATTTTCTCCTAATTCACTTTTTGTAAATACCTTCAATGTATAGATACAGATCAATGAACAAATTCTACCGTTTTATTGTAATTATAAACAATAAAGGCCGTAATTATCAATTTTATGCAGCCGAATACTAAACTTTAAAAGTCAATAAATCATAAATTTTGACAGATTCAATTTTTGAACAAATTGAGGAAATATAGTAAGTTTATAATCAATAAAAATCATATCAACAATTTTTATTAGAGTAAAACGACTGACAATGATGACTGCCCTCATGCATCTACTTGTATTCGGGTCGCTTACTCAAGCACCTGCCTCTCTCACATTACTTTATATCTCACCTCCGGCTAAGCTCGTTTCATCAATATTTGTCCAGGTAGAAAACTTTATTGCGCGATTTAAAATTTACATCGCAACATCTGTTAATATCCACGTGTACACTCTACATTTTTGTAATACCCATGCATTAAGTAGCTAGGCATTTCTATGTCGTTGGAGTAATGTAACGGAAATGAATTTAAAGAAAATTAAATTTTCTTATCTTAAAATTGAGTGCATCGTGCAAGCAATATTTTTGCATTTTACTTACTGTACTTATGTAACCCTTAATTATTTTTTCATAAATACATTCAATGTCCAGACATCGCAATTCTATAGTTTTATTATATGAATAGATTGCACAAATGTTAATATCCTGAGTTAATAACTACTGGATATACCATTTTTAGGGTTCCATAGCTAAATGACAAAAACGGAACTATTGTTTCGTCCTGTCCGTCTGTCTGCCTATCTCTCTATTCATACGTATCAGCTATTTTACACGGAGACTATTGACACTCTATAGATATAATTTAGATGATCTGTGTGTTCTAGTAACCACTATACAATGAAATTACGGAATTTTGAAAAACTCTAACTTTTCAAATAATAATAAAACTCAAATGTGTGTAAATTTAAAAAAAAATTAAGGTAGGAACTTAAAATCAACTTTCAATGAAATCATTTGAATAAGGTAAGTTGTGTATTTTTTTAAATATTGAATATTTTTGGTATTGTCCGACGCAATCACTTTGTTTTCAGTGTCTTTGAAAAATACAAATTTATAAGGTTAACATTGTTCTTGGGCATTATTCGAGTACGAGTTCGACTCGCACTTAATCGGTTTTTCCAACTTCCCATCCGTAGTAGTCAGATAACTCAAAAGATTAAATTTGTATCAAAATTTTAAGTGAAATTTTAATAGCACCAAAAACATATTTCAGAAATGAAAAGGTGAAATCCATTACGTCAGTGTGATATTACAGTTAAGAATTAATATAATAAACGAATAGTGTAGTGTTTCGTTTTGAGTGAGGTTTAAAACTGTGATTTCAATTCTGGTTTGAATCATTGTATGGTCAGACTTTAACTTTAAGTACTTTACACAATTTTAGGTACTATTTATTAGAATATCACTAAAAAAATTATATTTATTTTAAAGATAATTATACACATAAAAAATTATTCATATATTTCAAACTTTCAACCACTGCCATGCCAGTATGGTATGAGATTATCAGCTAAGACTGTGATCGATAAAAAAACTCAAGTTGTAAAGGTTGCGGTAAACGAGATAAACTTTATAGTTGGGGAATCTACTAGCTAATAAAAAATAATTTTTGAATGATACATTATTTTTACTTGGAACTTTATTGGATTTACTCGCAGACCCGTTTCAAGAATGACCGATGGTAGCGAAGCCATTGAGATTGAGCCATAAAACAGACATATATTTGTAGGTTTTCTTTAAATACTATGTATGATTCTTAATAACCTACCCTTACTAAATACTGAATATTCCTTGTCTTATTAGAAATATTCCTTGTCTTTTCTTCTTACATAAAATTTATAGTATCTTCATGCAAAAATTAATCTATTTTTTTTAATAACAAAATACTTGTTCTTTCACCTTTAACTAGGCCTTTAAGGGAACAAAAAAATATTATTGCAAGATAATACTTTTAAATTGTAAGAAGAATTATTGGCAGTTCAAAATGTTTTCTTTACGTTTTTAGAATTATATCAACCGTAGGTATATTAGCACCCGTCAAAGCAATGTAATGCCTATTAGAATGTCACATATTTTGGCCAACAGATTAAACTGATAGCGTTTAAAACTGAATATTATATTTATGCAAACGTATAATAATTCTAAAGACAAGCCTTACCTTACAAGTTAATTATTGTAACATAATGATTAATATTTTTTAAGATGCGAATACAAGACAAAATTAATTTATTTAAATGGTTACTCAGAATTAGCAAGGATACCGAAATATATTAATTACCGGAATAATTGGAGAGCGTATTGAAGAACTTACTTATCTTTAAATCTGTCGTACAGTACGAAATAATAATAGGTTCTTAATAAAGTGCATTACTTTAAATATAAAAGCTATATTTTCTGCTCTTTTAAGTTAAAAAATTCGACAGGAATAATCGACAGTTTGTTCTTTTACAGCGTATTAACATTAAACGTAAGAGAGTGGCCCTAGATGGAGTACCATATTCATAGTAAGAGATTAGGGTTTAAAGAGGCGACTGGCCTAAAGATAAGACCTAGTAATATCGATGTATGGAAAAATATTATTAAATTTATTGCTTTCATAATTTGAAGGCAACTATTTCTGTCAAATAATGAATTACTGGCAATGAAAAAATTTACACGATATATTTTTATACCCGATTCATTCAATGTTAGCACCATTTTAATTAATCTCCATAAATTTTTAAAAAATTAAATAAAATGAGAGTACGAAGATTGTTAAAATAAGTCACTAGATCCAACGATTTTTTGATCCAAAACAGCAAGCTGATTAAACTATTGATTACCGCCTTTACCACTTTCAACTGGAGTAACGAGGTCTCGCAATAGGTCCTGCAATTTGGAATTTGGTGTTGAATATTATACTTAAACACTCCTAGCATATTCCTTGATGTGGTATTAATTATAAATCATGAAATAAGAAAGCATTTATCTACAATGCTCTTTATACTTCAAATGATATTGACCTAATTTAAATGAAAGTTTTACTAAAGCTTTCAGAAAAATTATATACACCTACAGATATAAACATTAAAATCTCACCACCCATTACAAACAGTACCAAAACAAAAAATATTGCCTTAAAAAGGTCTTTTTTTAAATTTTGGATTTTAAGGAAAAAACGATTTCTGCTGATCTATTTTTTATTCATCAAGGAATCATAAAACATGGATTGATTAAAATATTTTTTTTTAATTGTCAGGTGTGTAAAAATTTATGCATTGTTTTACTCATTTAGGAGTAAAATAATTGATAATTTTACTCCTAAATGTGTGTGTTAGGAAACATATTTTATTTATAGCAGTTATCCTGCAAATTGTAATCCTTCCTTATTTCTTTAGCTCATATTACAAAAATATTCGTACATCAAATAAATTATATCTATGAGAGTATATATATATATATATATATATATATATATATATATATATATATATATATATATATATATATATACATATATATATATATATATATATATATATATATATATATATATGTATCTATGTGTAAGTTATATGCATACATCTTGGAGTACACAAAAAAAAAATTTTAAAAAGCCAGAAAAATTGTTAGTAAACCTTAAAAGTATACAAATCAATGATACGAATTATTAAATTGTTACAAACCACCTAATGATTCGTCATAAATTAACAGTTTTTTTTATATTTTACCATGCACGTCGTTTGGATTTACGCTAAAAACTATAATTTTTTTTCATTAATGGAAATGGAAATTCGATAATATAGGCTTCATAGAGAAGAAAAATAAATTTGCTTAATTACCTTATTACATTTACTCATTCGATATTATTATTTTATTTTATATTTATGGATTAGAAAGAAATTTAAAATTTTAAATTTCTTTCTAATCCATCTAATGGTTTTTAAATAAGATTTACAAGGTCAGATCAGGAGCTATTTCATTGTGAGGCAAACATAATATATTTTAAACTAAAACGGAAAGATCATTTCCATATGAGATCATTACAATATATTGCTAGAAATCGTAAATTCATGATTTACTATTTCTAGCAATAATCATAAAGCTTTTTCTTATGTTCGAGCTGGTCAAGAAAAAAATTAATTTATAATTAAACTAGCAATTTAAAACTAGCAATTTTAAAACAATATTTAATGTCAATTTTTTGGGGAAAAAGTCGACATCATAACGATTTTTTCTCCAAAAAATGGTAATTTTTAGCTTAAATAAAAAGTTAGCACGTTCTATTACGCGTGCAACATGCAAGTTTTATAACGCAATTCGTCGTCTGACAGAGTTTTACCAGTAGTCTTTCCTCTATAGACACCACTATAGTTCTTGTTATTAAAAAGTAACTCAGCAAACTAATTTCGGTAGACCAAGCCATGACACAAAAGAACGGACGTGTACGAACCGTATTTATACGCCTGTCCAACTACGAACAAAGCGGTACTGTATTTGCAGCAAAACGTTATTTCAATCTTCCTGTTGGAAAGAAACTTATTATGAATACTTGGCACGGTGAAATTGTTAATTATTTATTCATACGCAACATAATCTTACTAATGTTACCTGTATATATTTATTATATATTTTTGCAGCACGATGAGGAGTTAAATTAATGATGAAAAGCCACAATGGATTAAAATTAGTTTTATCCAATCTAATTAATTATTTTGACATAACTTATTCAGGCAGCAAGTAAATATAACAAAAACGAAATATATAAGTGAAGCGTAACAAAATATTAATTTTTTATTGTTCATCAAAGGTTTCTTTTTTATATAAATGTTATTATCAATTATTGAGAGCCAATTAATTCGATTCCTCTTAAAATAATACTTTATTAAAATCATTTACCTTAAACAATTTATGCACCTTTCGAAATTGAGTTGGTAGAAAAAGATAGAGAGCAACCTGATATTTTAAAATGTTAAACAAATTAAATGGTTTAATTGTTAACTTTGTTTACTAAGATTGCATTTCTTGCACTCACAAAATGAATGGTCTAATAAAACCATTTGTCCTCAAATTTATTGTATATTTCTGTCGATCTGTCTATAAGCGAGTAGACTTGTAGTGTAATTTCTAATCGTACTTAATAGATTTTATCATTACTTACGAGTACATACCCAAATACCGAATTCCGCAATTTTTGAGCCTCGAGTGTAAATTACTACTAAATTTGGTTAATATTGCGCGTTTCAACTTTTTTTCTAAAAGTAAATACTTTGAAGTCCATATAGGTAAGTCAAATAAAATTGCTACTTACGTGTGTAATGAATGCTAAAAACGCACAATTATAAAAAAAACAAGTCAGATATCGTCTAGACATCTTGAGTCAAATACTTACATTCAACTACTGTTAATAACAAAATAAATAAAACTACTTTTCTAACCAAAGCCATAGTCCGATTCGATTATTTCTACTTAGCTACTGTTTATTGAAGAAAATGACAAGCTAATATTTAATAGCCGGAAACTGCCTACGCAGAATCTGACGACAAAATGGATTCAGGCGTAATATTGACATGAAAGTAAATTATAGCTACTATTTTAGTTACGAGTTCGAGGTATCTCGTATAAGGATGTTCTCGAATCTTCCATAGAATTTTCTCATAAAATATAAACATGTTGGTTAATTATAGCTTATAGTTTGTAATGAGCCTACAAGTGTATTATATAAAAAGCATATGTATTTAAATCGACATTAAATATGTTCTTTGCTACTTTATGAATTATTGTTAGGATTAAGAATATACATATATTTTAATACGATTCATATACGTAAGTACATTTATAAACATTCGTAGATATGCGAACATCACTTACCTGCAAGTCCTAACTTATTTATTTGCAGAGGATCTCTCACGTCCTACGATGTCTGTATTTCCTGTACGATGCAAAAGTTTGTTTAGCTATTTGCTTTCCTTATTTCGGTTCTTACATCCATTGTTATCTGGTTTTGCATGTAACTGAAAGGAGACAAATTTTCGAGGGAAACACAAGAGAAAAATCCTTTATTAATAATAAAAGATTTTTCTCTTGTGTTCGTATACGCTGTAGATTTGTTTTAAGTTTGGGTCAGAAGTGACTCATGATTTCGTTTTGTCATGCTGCTTGCATGTTTAGACATAAAATTTTCTACAACGTACATTTATGAAATGTCCCAATTCAAAAAGCTCTTAATACAAAATGGTGTAATGTTTTTAAGCATCGTGTGAGAATTGTAATTAAACCAGAATTGTTATGTCGTTAAAAAAATATTTAATGCCCAAATCAGGAAGTATTTGAGAGTCCCACTAAATTTTATGAAAATGTTTAGTACAAATTACATATATTTACATAAATATATATATATATATATATATATATATTTATATATATATATATATATATATATATATATGTATATATTTATATATACACATATTTATATATGAAAGACAAAGTCCTGATTGAATAATTCATTATCGCCCAGCTTAAACCACAAAAGGCGAGACTGTGAAATTTAGGATATATTAATTTATGATAGGAAGATATTTTTTTTAATTCCAGCCCAAATGAGAAAAAATGGACTGCAGTTTGTCCAGAAATTTTAAAAAATCTGCTCGTATTTATTTTAAACTTGGTATTCATGCTTTTTGATACAACTACTCTAATATTGCAGCGTTTTTAGTAAGTCAATCCGCAAAGAAAGAAAGGGAAAAGCAAAATTTACATGAAAAATTTAAAAAAATCAAGTGAGATTTATATGAAACAGTATTAATGTATGTTATTAAATATAATTATTGAAGTACATATTTCAGGGCTTTTCAAACTTTAGCCCCTAAACGAAAGGAGACAAAGTTCGTACGTAATAAATCGCGTAACATTTACATAAAACCTTGTATGACTGCTCCTAGGCAAAATTAATGAAATTTCAGCATTTTTGGAAGTTTAATCCTTAAGGAGAAAAGGGGGTAGCAAAATTTAAGTTTATAAAATACGTATTTTAACATTTCTTTTTTCTAAATTCAATCCTAAAGAACACTTCCAGCACTGTACTGTTTACTGGAGATCTTCGACTTTCGACACTTTCTCTTGTATCTAGAGGAACACGAGCTAACGAGGTTAAGGTATGCATAAAATCATCACGTCTGTGACTTTACATCAAAAAAATTCTCTTAAGAAAAATATAAATAAATTCTCTTAAGTCCATTGTAAAAGTAACTTACGCAACTTTCCAACGGAACTGGACTGCGAGTGAGAGCACTCCACGGAAACGTTATATAGGCTGCTGTTTTTACCAGATATGTATGGGGGAATCGGTATTCGTACCGTGAAACTGCTTATACCTTCGGACTACACCTTCAATTACGAGCGACTGTAATTTCCCTTCCAATTTTGTCACGCTATGAACATGAATACATTACAGGTAGGGATTGCAATTGCTGGATCCAGCATCCAGCAATCCACTGGATCTAGCGCATTTCTTTTACAAGCTGGATCCAGCATGCCGTGCTGGATCCAGCAGCGCGGATCCGCAAACATATCATGTTCGAAATTAGTTAGGATATATCTTTAACGCAGAGTCGGCGAACGATGCGCGACGTTGCCATTCAATTGGTAGTACGTGCCACGAGTGCGATTGAACGGCAACGTCGCCCCCTCTCTCCATGCACTGCCTACCCTTTGATTTCTTCTGTTTGTTTATCTATTTTAATTATAAATGATGTAAATCAAAACACAGACCACATTTGACTTTCTGCTCTCGCTAGTAAAAGTGTTTTCGCATCAAAAAAGTGCTCTCAACCTGCTGTGCATGTTGTTCGTGAGACTGAATATATAAGTAAGTAATTTGACTTACGTATTTATTTTAAATTATTAATGATTATGAATTATGATTGAAACATGATTTGATTTGGTTATTGTAACTTACTCAAAGAAAAAACAGTCGACCGACAGTCAAAATAAGAATCAGATTTATTTGCCAATATCGCGAAATCTTTTGATTTTTAGGGTTCCGTACCCGAAGGTAAAACGGGACCCTATTACTGAGACTTCGCTGTCCGTCCGTCCGTATGTCCGTCTGTCACCAGGCTGTATCTCATGAACCGTGCGTGATAGCTAGACAATTGAAATTTTCACAGATGATGTATTTCTGTTGGCGCTATAACAACAATTACCAAAAACGTTAATGTACTCACGGAAACAGACAACTTTTAGTCGAATTTTAGGTTTTTGTTCAATCACACTTAAATACATCTTATTTTACAGTCATGTCTATTTAATTTTCAGATTATCAGGATTATCGTTCGGTAATTTCCAAAAATGTCTGCTGCAGATGATAAAAGAAATTTGTAGGACTTTTTCACAAAATTGGATAATGGTCGAAGTGCTAAATGCTCATTGTGTTCAAAAATATTGCTTATTAGCAACCGTTCAACGACAGGCTTAAAAAACCATCTGAAAAAGATACACTGTATCAATGTCAACGTCAGTTCTTCAAAGACCAAAGATTTACATACTAATACAATTACACCAGCTCCCATTGCCGCCTCAGCGGCCTCATCAAACACGTCAAAAAATGAAAATACTCAAGAAGTAGTTCCGAGCAAAAAGTCGAAGAAAACTATTGATTCCTACTTTGAAAAAGAAAATTCTATGGAAGGTATGATCACTAGGATGATTTGTAAAGATGGTTTTTGTATGAGTTCATTTTGTACATCACCCGATTTGAGACAATTATTCGCAAAAAGTGGATTCCAACTGCCAACTTCTCCGAACACAATAAGAGCGAAAATTTACCGGTATGCAAAAATATCCAAGCAGATTTTATAAAAGAATTCACTAATTTAAAACAAAAAGGACAAATATTTTCGTTAAGCTTCGATGAGTCACAAGTCACAGATACATAAATCTCAACTTGCACCTTACAGATAAACATTTCAATCTAGGGTTGATTAGAATTCACGGATCCTGCACTGCTGAACACTGCATTGAATTAGTGTCAGAACCGCTAAAAATGTTTGGCTTAATCATTGAATCCGACATCATTGGTATCACAACCGACGACGCATCCGTTATGGTGAAAGTTGGCAAGCTCATGCCTTGCTATCAACAACTGTGCTTCGCACATGGTATCCAGTTGGCCCTATGGTAGACGTGTTGTATAAAAAGAAACCTCAAAACGAAATAGAACAAGCACCAATAGACGAAAGCGACGAGTATGAAGATGAAAATTATGATTCGGAGACAGAAATGAATGAAGGACTGGCAGTAACAAACGAACAAACATCAGCGGGCCCTGTTGAATTGATTCCACGTTACCGTGATCTACTCATGAAAGTACGAAAAGTTGTGAACACTTTCAAAAAATCACCTACCAAAGACGACAAGTTCTTGCAAAAATATGTCCAGGAAGAGAAAGGCAAAGAATTAAGTTTAATTCTTGACTGCCGCACCAGGTGGAACAGTTTGCTAAGCATGCTGGAACGTTTCTACAGCCTAAAAGTTTACATTGATAAAACCTTGATAGATATTGATTCTGAGATAAAATTATCCGCTTACGAGTGGTCAATAATCAACGAGTTGATCACCAGTCTTGAACCGTTGAAACTGACTGTAGAAGCTCTTTTTGCAGAAGCGAGTCCACTTTGATAACTGCTGGCACATCTCTGAAACTTGCCTTAGACAAACTAAATAACCAGACCACTAACCTAAGTTCCGAGCTGTCCGAAACACTACAAAACAGAATAGCAGAACGGCGCCTCCCTGAAGTTACAGGTACGTTAGTGTACTTACAAAATCCAAAGAAATATGAAGAAGCAGTAAAAAATCCTGGCTATTTTCCAATGCCGAAAAAAAGTACAATGCGACAAGAGATGAAAAATTTGTTGAATCGTGTCAATAAACAAGTAATTGTGGATGTGGAAACAGTGCAAGAGGATATAATGGAACTAGAAGGAGATGGGCCAGATAATCCGGAGCCCGTGAATTTTACTTTAAAACAAGAGCTTGAGAATGAACTAAAACGAGAGAAACAAAACTTTTATAAACAAAAAAAATGCCTGTTTTTGAGAGTGAGGGAGTGAAGGGCGAACATTTATCTATGATTTATGATTATTTAATGACCTTGACACCAACCAGCGTAGAGGCCGGGAGGACCTTCTCAGCAGCCGTTTATATATGCAGTTCTATGCGAAGTAGGTTAGGCGATAAGACTATAGATAAAATTTGTTATTTAAGGTCTTACTTCCAGCGAATTCAAAAACTAAATATTTTTCTGTTGTCAGAGTTTAAACTTCCTAATTTGATTATAAGCTTTTGATTTTCATAAGATATCTTAATCTCGCTTACAGTGACGGTAGTAATATAAAATTATATCTTAAATGGCTGCAAAGAAGATCGTTTCGAGACTTCTTGGAATACAGGCTGATATTTGTGATTTGTAGTTGAAGTTGTAGCATTAGCTCTCGGTAGAATTGATTATTACATTGTTTAATATATCGTTTACTTAGAAGCATTGCATTTGATTTTGTATTTTATTTTTCTCACTTCATGAACCATAATAATAGAAGTGTAATTTTAAGTCAATAATTATTTCGATCTCAAATGACAAAGAATTAAAAAACTAAACCAAAAATATGTAACAACTACTAAATAAGTAGATACCCCTTATTTTTTTAATACATGATTTGTAATAAAAAAGTTTATATTAAAAAATTACTAGAAATTTCATTAAAAATTATGTTTTTTTATTCATTCCATATTTTTCTGGATCCGCGCTGGTTCCAGCTGGATTTAAGTCAATCCAGCAAAAATCCAGCTGGATTGAAAACCTTGCTGGATTGCAATCCCTAATCACAGTGCCATTCGTTAAAGTTGGCAGGTATCAACTGAAGAGAGGATTGCTCTGCACGTGAGTAGTTCTACGTGGCCTGTTCTAAAACGAGTTCCGACAGTAGCCAAGTAGTTTTAGCCCCAGATAATAGAACCACAAATGTGGTATACAAAGAAGTACTTTATTAAATTCTAATTTCCTGTCCGCAGATTTATGCAGTTTCTTTACACTTTATAGAGTTTATTGACAACATGTTAATAGATAACAAGAAACAAATGGATTAGTTTACCCGAGCAAAGTCGTGAGTAGAAATATTGTTTATTTAATATTTTTTTAAAAAGGAAAATTATTAAAATTAGTGGCTAAAAGTATCCGTGAAAAATAACAAAGAAATTTATTTAAAGCAAGATACATCTTGGTGTACTATACACACGGTTCCAGGTAAGATAGGTTTTGATGTTAATTTCCTTACACATAACGAAAACTTGTATTTGAAATAACTTGAAGTACATAATCTCGGATATTATAAAGCTTTTAAAAGTTAATTTTGATGTTTGCCAGTTATGAGAAATATGAGTGAATACGTACATATATTTATTTGAGAACGTTTTTCACTGGATACATTTCGTTGTTTCCTACTTTTTTGTAACATTTATACTTTATTTTCTTTTATAACTTATATGAGACTTCATGAATATTTGATTTTCCTAGTAAATCTTCCGTTCTGCTATAAATCAACATTTTATTATATTATTGTTTATTTTAAGATAAAGTAAAAACGTTCATTTTAAAATCTATGTTTATAGACTGTAGAATTAGTAATTCTGCATATTAAAGATATTTACGAAAAATTATTTAAGGGGGCATAATAAAGTTAATAGAACACAAAAACGTAATTTTTAGAATTTTCTTCTCTGTTTTTATATTTCTTTTTATGTGTGTCACATAATAACTACTCACCCGATTCGGACAAAGATTTTTTGAAAAACGTAAAGAACAACCTAAAGTATCATTTAGTTTTTATTTTATTCTAACCGGTTCTCCCAATCTACTGATATTCGAGTTCAATATTTTCAAGAATTAATTTATATTGCATTGGTAAAATAACAAAAATTGCTAACAATCCGAAGCGTAGTAATTTAACAAATACGTAGTTAACCTATGTAAATAAATATAAGATACTAAATGCATTTTACATTACATAATAAAGTTTTACTCGAATATCGATTAGCGAAATAAATGAGGTCAATGTTGAAAGATGGAGTGGCACGGAGGGTATAGGTGTGTGAGTAAGCAACACAAACAAGGTAGACACATGAAGGCAGATATCATAAAATTTTTCGTTGTAGTACATATTCTTTATAAGCTTGCTTAGTTTTCATCATTTATTTAAAATTAGAATCTTTATCAATATTTATAATTTATTGCCTTCGGTAAGTTTAGCATTAGGCTGCATAGATATGGATGTTACGTAATTTATTTACTAGGTATTTAGTAAAATTAGAATTGTCGTATCTACATATTGAAAGTATTTACCAAAAAGATGATATTGTTTTTGGAATGTTTGCCTGTTTCTCTTTAAACCTGTTTATTTTCTCGCGCACCACGAAAGAACAGCAAAAGAAATTTCAATGAAATTTCACTGATAGATTTGATTGGGTATGTGATTATATATAGACAATGATTTGTTGTAATAGACCAATTAAAAAGAAGATATGGTAATTTGACATTTCAATATACTTACGTAAAAAAATGTTTACACTTATAATATATGGCGTATAATTCTTACAGTTTCCTAACATTGTCTAAAAATGCACGCGAACAAAGTCGTAAGTACAACTAGTTATAAATAATATTAAATATTAATTCTGTACATAGTAACATGAACACAAATTTACAAATGATTTCTACAATATCTGGCAGATTTTTATACCAGCATGATCAAAGGCACTAACTACACTGTTATCAAAATGTGCTACCACGGTTCCACACTTAAGAAGAAATAATAGTACCATTCTTATAAGAACAGTTGCATATCCGTCCGTATATTTCAGAAAGTAGATGACATATCACAGCTGTTTTTTCTGAAAACTTGTTTTCATGACGAAAATGTACTGTTTATGGTACGTAGCATAGTTATATATTAGCATAATTATATTCGATAGAAGCTGAGTAAATATATTCATATTTGGCGTTAATTTTGTAGAAATTCATTATTCACAATTAAATGAAACTACGTGATGTATTATTTCTACTTTCTTTAAGTTCTTTACCACGACCTAGGTTTGGCTGTATTACAATAATATCTTTGCTAATATCCCACCTGACGATGTTGTAATACAACGAAATCTAGATCGTGGTAAAGAACTAAAAGAAAGTAGAAATAATAATACATCACGTAGTTTCATTTAATTGTAAATATTGTCTAGTGAAGTTGAATACGAGTCAATATTTGGTGAATGGCCAGCCAATGTTACTTTTCAACGCAGTTCTAAACGGGCCACAGCGGTCAAGGGTGGTTGAGATCTATGAACTTCTTTTGCACGATATGCAATTGAAAAAGTATTTGTTTCAATGTATATTTGTTATTATGTCAATAGATATCACCACAAAATGTAGTATAATTGTTCATATAATAATTTTTCATAAAAAATCACATGACATTTCCAGAGTTGTATATATATATATATATATATATATGTATATATATATATATAATATATATATATATATAAACATATATATATATATATATATATATATATATATATATATATATATTATTAAATAATGTTGATAATAACTTATTTCATTTTATACATCAAAAGCCACTGCTTAACCATTAAAATTTTAAATTACTTTTTCTAACGAAATGCAATATTATAATTGTCTGCTTTATATTACATACCAATATTGATAATATTAAGAGTGTACACATATACATATATATTTCAAATAATATCTTTGGCGAATTCCTAAGAAGCCTGAAAGTCAAATATTTCAAATGTAAGTTACATTGTTAACTTAACCGCAAACTTTAACCTTTTTGCTTAACTCCAAGATTCTTGACCCGGTTGCTTAGTCGGAAACTTTGAGTAGTATTCATCTTCCTGCTACTAACCACTAATTTACTTTGTTTAATACCTTCACTTTTGAAGTTAAAGCTAATCTTCTCGTAATCAAATTCAATTCCGCGGGATATGATATTCTAAGTATTAGCCTTATAAAGCCGTTAAATGTATCGTAAATGTCGTAAATAAGCTGATTGCTTGGAAAGAGGAGAGGAGGACCCACTACTGACTGAAAAAATGTCAAGCGCAACATGAAAGGGTTGAGTCTATCCAAAGACGACGCTTATACAGGAAGCAGATGGCGCCTGAAAATTAAGAAAGCCCGCCCCAGGTAACGGGAAGTGGTGAGGACAAAAGAAACAAAAAAAGTAACTTGGACGTTTACTAGCTTATTTAATACATCTCTGACAACTTTTAATTTAGAATGGAAGAAACATTTACAATCTACCTACTAAAATATGGCCGATCGTAAATCTGAAAAATATTCGACTTATTTCTATTCCGCTTCTTCTATCGAAAGTCTATCCGAGTATTTGTTATGCTCAGTTGTTCACTACCTCAAAAAGTGCGAAGCTCTATATTCACTTCGCATTGATTTCAAAACTAGCCACAATAAATATTTCAAATCCTCCTCTGAAAATCGAATATAATAAATACTTAACCATGAACAATATTCAAATTTGTGATGAATGTTAAACTTCCGGATATTTAAACTAATTGGTTTCAGCGGTACACTTAAATTTGTCGAAATTTACACCATATTAACATACTTACAGTCTCTGAATATATGTCAACATTTATAAGTGTGATTTAATTAATATCCATATATTCGTAAATAATCTGGCAAATCTGCAAATATATATTTTGAGTGGGCAGAGCTAATGAGGCCCAAAAGGTCATTCCTCTGCCACTACCTTTTTTAATATTCATTGATGGGTTAGTTATTATTAATTATTTATCATTTCTACATTCAGTAAAAAACATCCGCAACAACCTCAATAAGAATTTTACTTCAACCATTCAGTGGACTCATAAAATAGATATGTTAGTTAATCCAATAAAGTCATGATTATCATCGCTGTTATTAAACACTACTTTATAATAATAAACTATCAAATATGTCGAGTCAAACGCTAAACAGGACATCCGACTTGTTTATTTAACTGAAAAAAAACTTGTGTATAATTTTCGATCAAAATTTTATCTGGCAACTTAAAATGGCTCTATGTACACCGTCCCGTATTTTTAAGTTTTAGCTTTTTAATTTTTTCTGAATTTCTAGTTTAAAACTAAAATCTATCCCGGTCAAACCCTCTATTGCCATTATTTATGGAGAAATGTGATTTCCGGATCTTAATGAGGACCATCTTAAAAGATTAGAAAACATTCAGTATTTTTGATCACCATAACATTAAATATTATTTTGTGGATGGCAATTTGAACGTATGACTGTTATTTTTATCAAAACCATTATCTGTCTGAGTGATAAAATTATGTTATCACCGAGATATCTACACCAAGAACAAGTTCGCTATAAATAATCCCTCTGAAAGCAAACTTCAATGAGTGATAACCTTGATATTCCACAAATAACTCCACATTAACTTCAGGTTTGGCACATCATTCACTTCAGGTTTTGATAATAGAACTTTTCTTTGCATAGGAACTAAGTTTTCGGGGTTGCATTTGTTATTAACGTGTGTAACTTATTTCTAATCACCAATTACTAATTGTACAAGCAACAAAAATTACTTTCCATACCATTCATCATTTCCATATGGGTCATAATTATTGACATAATGTTTAATGTCAAAAATTTTGACCCATATGAAACTTTTGAAGGAGAAATATTCGTACCAACTGCAGATTTAAATTCATTTTCTTTAGTATTTTGAAGTCTTTACACTATCATTAACCGAGCATTGTTCTATCTATTCATGTTACCAATGTGACATTAACTATAATGTTGACCAAAAATGCAAAAAAATGTACAATTGCAGTAGACAAATGTATCGAGTTCATGTAGCAAGTGATATTCACCGGATCAATTCGATATTTATTCTAGTAGTACACAATATACTGAAGTATACACATGACAAAAAGTCATGACAGCACAATTTCTGATGTAAAATTTAATATTTCTATTAAAAATTACCCAAACTCAAAACCAGCATTTTATTGAATTAATCCACTTTTCCTATAACTAATATTATACAGGGAAATAACATCAAAATGTATTTTTATGTTTAAAACTATTCAGGTTTTAAATACTTTTTCTATTTGTATATTCGATTAGTAACATGAACAAAATGTTAAAACATGTCTATCTATCTGTCTGTCTTCAAATCTGTATGAACGGATTTAATTCGAAAACAACACAAATAACAACTCTACCACATGATTATAGATAGAAACCATGGAACCAATTTATTTTTGTTCAAAGTGACATCTTAAGCGATTCCGAAGTAAAAGAAAAAGTTACATGAAAAATTAAAACTGATTAAAATTCTTACTTGTTTGACTGTCATGAATTAGACAAACGGGTGTAGAATTTATACCGTTTTTAGCCGTAGTTAAATAAATATATTTATATATATATACATCTAACTACCAAGGCACATATAGATTGGAATTGATGTCCAAATAATTTCTTGATCAGAGATGAAATCGAATCTGAGGCCATTGTATTGTTAATCCCTTGGAAATAAATATAGCCCAGTGAAATCAACTTCTAAAATATTCCATTATTCTGTGAAAATTTTGTTTTAATATCCTACTGAAATCGTAAAACCTTTATTTTTAAGTACCTTTAATTTATGCCTTGAGTTTTTTGAGGGCGTAGGGGTTAATTTTAGTTACTTGCCGTAATGTAATTTTTTGATACAACATAGAGTATTTACGTGATGCTATTTCCATTTAAGTTCATATCGATTACCATCTATGCTTGGTTGACCGATTGGGAATTGTGGCATGCAGCTTTTATTTGGAAATGCAAGCGTGAATATGAATTTACTAGTACTTCCCCAGGTTGAAATCCACCGCGTACTAAGTTACGTATATAAGTGGACAGTTATTTCTTTTCTATTTTGTTTCAAAGAATTATATTTTTTTTGGGATAAAGAGAAAAAAATAAGAAAGAAAATAATCAGAAAAAAGAAGCACTTTAGAATTTTATTAGCAGTGACAGGTACTTTTAAAAATTCTAGTATTGCAGCTGTAAAAAAAGTCGACGTTAATTTGACAACAGGCAGTTTCAATTGAATTAATTTTGAAGATATGCGTATTAAAAGTATAGTACTCCCTAGTAGCAGTATTCCTGCGATGGTATGGAAAGAAGTACATATTTATATAATATATAAGCATTACAATTTTATCACATGTCGTAACGTATTAATTGAAGGAGGAAACGAATAAGAAATGCTATATGAAGAATATTGTCCGTTATTATTTGTATAACAACGAACAATAAAAAATCTTCACATGAAGCATTCACAATTAAATGAAACTACGTGATGTAGTATTATTTCTACTATCTTTAATTTCTTTAGCAAAGATTTAATATCCCACCTGAAGATGTTGTAATACAACGAAACCTAGGTCGTGGTAAAGAAATTAAAGATAGTAGAAATAATACTACATCGCGTAGTTTCATTTAATTGTGAATAATGAATTTCTACAAAATGAACGCCAAATATATTCAATATGAAGCATTCACGTTAATTCAGTGTTTGTAAGCCTATTTTTACTGCACTAGTAACTATATAAATATATTTTTATTACTAATAACTCCATGAACATCGCTACTATCTTATACGTTTTATTTATCTGTCGAAATATATAAAATTAAATAAAAGAAAAATTTTGATGAGTCACCGGCAAAAGATTTCTTGCACAAAAAATAAAGCAGTGTGCGCACATTCATATCGTCAATAAATATAGAATGTAATTTCTCTCAATTTATAGTATTAATTTATGTCTCAATTCTCAATAAATCCTGCAATCTAGCTAAAATAGACAGTTAAATAGCATACATTCAGTGGACTCAATTGGCATATTTTCAGTGTACTCAAGTCTACAATATCCACTTGAGTTCACAAAAAGTATGCCACTTATCTAAAAGTTACTAAAGCTATTTCTGTAGATATCACAATGATAACACTGCACTAAATCCCCAAATTGCTAAGTAAGACTGCTTTCAGCATTTATCCATCGTTTCTCCGGATAGAATATTTGAAAATATACTTCGCTCTGGCAGCGGTCGCTTTGTTCGTAAGAGCGAAACGCTCACAAAGATATACAAACGTGGTCAGTGTTTTTCGACTTGAATCGTTAACATAAAAAATACGTATCTACTTTTCAATCAAAACCACGCATCTAGTTCCGCTGAACGTGCAACTTTACAATACTTGTTACATTTGTGTCGCACACTTAGTCTAACGGAGTAGGTTTTCATAGTTATATATTGTAATCCTTCCAATAACAGAAACCGAAGTTCTGTCTATTGATACAGGAAAGTGGAGAGTGGCGGAGAACCGCTCTTTGTACATATGAAGTTCTCATGTAAAAACTGCGTAATCAGAAATATCAAATTTTTGCTCGGTCAACAATTTTACTTGATTCTGATAGTAGTAGATTTGATTGAAGCAGATATCAATGTAAAGCAAGAGGAATCACATGTCAATTTTTCGTAAACTTTGCTGTTCTCCAGTTTCCACATTTCGAACACATTTTCTTGCTTTTTAACGAAACAAAAATATTACGTTTCATTTATGTCTTTCTCTCGATTCCAAAAATACCGTCACAATGAAACTATAACTTATCGAAAATAAATCTTGTCAAAATTATTTTTAGTCCAAGAAATATATGACACTTTATATGATTAAAGAAATGAAATGGCGCCTCCATTACATTTTATTTTTTTATATTTCGAAAATTATATTTTCATCCAAGTAATTTTAATTTCACTACAAAGAAATACTTCGTATTTTCTTGAATGTTTCAAAAATTAATTTTCTTCAAAACAATAACGACACCAAAAAAATGTTATGAATACATTGACACAAAAAATATTATGAAATTAATCATAACTTTAAGTCAATTTCATTCCATGGAGCAAAGTGTGTGTTTTTAATTTCATTCGACTTTTGAGTTAGTCCCAGGTAGACTGCCTTTACATATATTAAATATGACAGTGCAAGTCTGCTCTGGTTAACCCTTTCTTAACAATGAATATAATATTGTCAGCCAAATTTCGCCAAGTCATCCTCCTCTATACTGATCTATGTATCTTTACCCACGTCTATTATGGTTACTTATTATATTTTTCTCTTGCTTGGTTACCATTTTTACGTTATTATTTTATTTATTATACCTCGTTTTATTAATACTTATTGGTATCTTATATTTTAACAAAATTGGTAACGGTAGACAGTAAATATATTTTCTATATGACAATATTTGTAGCAAAATTTAATGTGGTAAAACAAAAAAATTATTATAAACGTTTGTCACTAAATTTTATGACAATTTTTTTTCATTTACGGTAACTTATGGGTATTGCTTTGTGAGCCCTACCACCATTATTCAAAAATGTTTTATGTCTCAAACCAAAGTGTAATAAATCATTCACAATTATTAAATATTTTTGAAATAAGTACAAATTCCGACAGAAATCGAACCCGGTCTCACATTAACTTCTTATCGCCTTAGTAACTGCACTACAAACAGGTTAGGACATATCAACAGTGATGTATTGAAAATGTTATCGATAGTCGAAAATGACTAAGATACTCATAATTCACATAATTGCATTGAACATCTTAGATAAAACTTGGCTTCAAATACTAAAGAGTGTGTTAATAGTATATCATTTGTCCCTTTCTTACTCGTTTAAGTGAAGGTAAGCGAGAAAAGAGCCACTATACCAACATCTTTTTCGGCATCCAAGCTTGTTATTGCTCCTACGGTTTAACCAATAGTTATTTCATGTATAGGTTGTTTAATTCAGATTTTGAGTATTGTGGAACTACAATAGTTGAAATTATTGCCACAGAAATCAATTAAATGTATTTATTTTGATATGGAAACGATTTTTTCGACTGACAATACTACGTTACAAATGACATTCGATCTGTGATTCGTTGTTTCGTCATTATATTTAAAACTATACGGGATTTATGTGTCTATTATTTTTGAAAATATTTGTTTAACCCTACTTTTTTATTTTTATTGAAAAAAATACGACTGTAGGTTCAAAAAGTTAGTATAGTTACACGAATATTATTGCTTAATGTTGGTTAAGAAGTTAATTCCCTTGAATTGAAATTTTTTGAATTGAAAGTACTTAGAATAAACGTTATGGATGAAGTTTCTTATAAATCAATTAAACTGTTGAAAACATTTATGCTTGCGTAATTGTGACTATACAAATTGTTATTAAAAGTTCAGTTTCATTTAAAGAAGACCTTCGAACAGTGCATGTGTTAATTTCGGTGTTGAATTCAGTAACTTTTATTTATAATGTACGTATATTTATTTCCAGGGATTGATTCAATAATTTTAGAAAGAAAGTACCGGTCAATTAAATTTATAAAGAAATACAAAAACAATAAAAAAAACGGATCATACCAGCGCTGCACAAAAAGAGGAGGGCTATAATCGTTTAACAGATAACTTAAATAAGGGTGCTTCATTTGATGGAACGAAAAAACGTTTCAATATAAATTTCATAATATGAAGAAAATTGCTAGACAAGTGGGATCTTGTTTTCCATCAACGCCAACAAAGTCGTTATAATGCTAGTTTAAAGTAGATTTAGAAAATTTTCTTCCCTGGGATATATCTTGAGAGAGGAAAGAGAGGTGATCTAATTTTTTTAGATTTAAAATTCAATAGTGTCGAAGTCAGTTTCAATTTGGTTAATAAGACATTTAATTTAAAATTGAGGTAAATATTATTCTGCATTATGGATTCCTCGCTGTACTATCTAATACCTTCATATAATAAGCATGAACATGTATTTGCAGATTTAAATGACATGCTAACACCATAATGTTCAAATATATTAGCAACAAGAGTTAATTATTTTTCTTATAATAAATTACTGCAATTTATTTTTATGGATATATCCGTGAAATATCTGAGATTTGATATATCCACTCCAAAAGCAAATATATATATCCCTGTATCAAAAGTATTAGTGAGAATAACATACGATCATTAGTTCTGTTAAGCTGAAAATTTTAAATTAGGTGCAAATATGGCTGTTCTCAGCTTGAATGATATATGTATTTTAAATTTGAATAACCCATCAGGTTTAAACATAACTTTTAAAGTGAGCCTTTGTCGTCAAACGTTTAAATAGTGCGTATATTTAAATAAGTAACTTCATTACAAGAAAGGTATAGATTATAGAACCTGAATATAAGAATTTACCTTTTAAGATTGTGTGCAAAATAAGTCATACCTTAATTAAATTTTTAAAATATTAGTTTTATATAAATTTCAAAATTTGTATAAATCCAGATACATTAGGAACAAAATACAGGGCTAAATATTTATAACCCAAATTGCTTATACAAAAGATAAATTTAGATCCTAAATACCAAAGAACCTGCTTAAGACAATCACGTCTAATATTATTTTCTGTATCACGCTGTGTTTGATGTTGGACCTAACTAAAAAAAGAAATGTTAATTTTAATCCCCATCCCCAATAAAATAACAATTGCCAAACACCCCACTTGCAAGCTACTTTTTATTGAGCTAGTATTAAAAACGCCACTGTCGTATGTAGAATATGGCCATCTTGCAACAAATCCATTATTTTTAATTCTGCTTGAACCGATACTTGTAAGTTAAATGAAAAAGAATATTTTTCATTCTAAAATAATTCAAATTTACTATTTCCTGAAATATAAATAGTATTTTTTTTATATTTAAGGAAATATTCATGCCATAAAATCATAATCATTGAAATTGAAATTTCAAATTTAATATTGGTACATATGAACATTTTATTTAATCAATGACTTTCGGGAATTATATATTTTATAAAAATTTCTAATTATATTTTGCTTAGTAACAAAACATATTTCTGGTACACTTACATTGCATTTCAATGTCAAGAATATTGTTCCAGTTACAGCACAAACAATTTACTTTAAATTGAGTTGTGTATATCAAAGAGATCCCCTAAATATTGCTGGATATTTCCAGTGGCAAAACACCTTAAAATTAAAACAGTTTCCCAAAATTTTCATTTGAGCTCCCCTTATATGGAAAGTATTTGGTACGGGCAATCAAAAATCTATTTTTTTATTATTCTCGAATGAACCACATTTAATTTGAAAGAAATACGAAATATCAAGTTGTCAGGTCGCTTGCATCCTAGCGGTTTTATGAAATTTAACCAGCCACCTCTTGTTTAATCACCCGTTTGCGAGTAGTTATAAATATTTAACTAATCGTCAATATTTTAACCACTAGTTGAAATAACGATGGATTATACAACTTCCTATTTTCTCCTTTAATTATTTATAAATTTAACCACCGGATTTTCAAAATTATTTCCTTTAACCCGAGATAAACAATGGCCTCTAATGAGTAATTATTAAAAAATTCAACAGACAGAAGTTAAAAATTATTTGACATTATAACACGTGGCAAAACCTAGATATATTATTAAGAAACTGAAATAATAGGGTAATCAACCTGGTGGGAGTTTCTTTCTGAATATTCGCTGATAAAGAAAAGAAAAGCACGAAGCAATGGAATAAAAATTACATTATTTTTCTTTGAAAGAATTTTTTTGATTACATTTCTTCATTCAAAGACCAATATAGTAGTTATTTTAAGAATATTATATTAATCTTTATTTACCTTTTGCTTTCCGGAAGGAAATCCGAATAATGCCCATACATTAGAACAAATAATTCTTCACGACAGTATTTCAGCCTTTTTCTATAAACAAACATATATATTGAATTTATGAGCTGTTTGCCATATAGCCTTCAGCTGAGGATTTGCGATTTGTATTTATACATCAAAACGAACGTTAAAGTACGAGTTATATTAAAGTTTAAACGGTATTAAAAACAAATATCTCCGATTATGCAGATAATTTTCAAAACAATAATTTTAAAAAAAATTGTCGGTATGTTATTTGTAGCTTAAAACATTTATTATAAAAAATCTTGGATTTTTTTCCATCCAATCAACCATTTGATAGATATTTGCTTTCGAATAATCAACTGAGAATAGCTGTGTACTACAGTATGCATGTGTATATAAGTACTACAACCGTCGAAAACCTACTGTATATGGATTATGTTGCCTTTTAACTGAGCTATTGGATCTTAAACAATGATGTCAGGCATTCTATCGTTTATGTACGTAGACCTACATATATCTGCTTAATTTTATTTTTCGCAAAATATTATTATTTCTTGACTATTCATAATTCTACGCCTGCATGTTTGTTACAGTTTTTGTCAATTCCGCAGAGGAACATAAAAAAACAAAGACAGATTTAATTCTGTTACCTGAAAATATTTGAGCTGCTGACATAAAACATAGACGATGCTCAATTTGTTAATGAGAAAACGGCATTGGAGCAATATCATACTAATATTACGATCATAATCGTCACAGCTGAAAAAAATCGTTGCAGTTTTCGTACAAAACACAAACAATGAAAAAAATTATTTTAAGAAACCCGGAACAGGAAAATTTTTGATTGATTAAAAAAAGTAAAGGAAAAATTTTGTTACGGCATGTGTCGATTGGGTGTAATGTGTGACACCTTATTTAAAAAGCAAAATAAATATTTCATAGTAACCTAAAAAATGTAACCAATTTTTTAGGTTACTTTGAAATGTTAAAACTTTCTCCGTGATATATTTTTGACAACGGAAAACGCTTTATGTTGGCAATATTCGATGCTCCATAAAAATAGAATCCTAGGTTACTTTATGTAAGTATCGCTTCTGAGTATGTCTTCTTTGTTAAATTCATAAAATTAAATAAGACATACATCTAATCCCAAAGTAATTTTTATACAAAATGTGCATTATCAAGTGCACCAACTCACAAAGGGAAACACGTTTCGGAATATATATATATATATATATATATATATATATATATATATATATATACATTGTTTCCTTCTTACCGTTCTAGAAGAGGAAATTTAAGAATTACTAAAGCTTTAAAACATCTGTGGTAAGACTAATGAAATGTTAACCCTATAAACCTGGAACAAAACCTATAGACATGGAAGGAACAGACAAATCATGGCAATAGATGGCGTCATAGCGAAACAAAAATAAAAAACGAAGCTGCATATATATATATATATATATATATATATATATATATTCCGCTAACTACTATGCTATACACTCCATATAGCTTTAAAAACAAGCTCATCTTCTATGTTATCTAGTTATTGGGAAAAGCGCACATTTTATCATCAAATTGAAAAACGTGTAGTATTTCCGTCCATTGTATTTGAAAATGGTTAATAATACGCAATAAATCATTGTAACGTTTTAATAGAAAAGCTTCCCTTTTTTCTCAGCTACGAATTACATATAAACCGTTATTTTTTTAAAAGTGTGTACAATGCAGAATATTTAGGAAAACAAAATTTTGACCTCTGTCACACCCTGCAATCATTTTCTTAACTTTTGGATATTACTTAATTACTGTTACAATATCCAAAATAGATTTTCATTTAGTTACCAACCACAGCCTGCTTTATGTAAAGCAGCAAGCCACCGCCAAAATATTGATAAGCTCATCGACTCTAAAACATTAGTCTGCAAACTAAAGTTGTGATGGGTGGGACACGTAGAATGTCGGTGGGGTGAGCTTGTCAAACACCGAAACATAAGCGACAAGAGCTGGCGACCAAGTTACTCCACACTTCGTTAAAAAGACGACGTCGTAACCACGGCACCTCGACTACCTAGATGCGGAAACCTTAAATATGAATAAATACTTCATCTGCAAATGGACATCTCAAGAGATTTCAAAGTTCGTGAATGAAAATAAAGTGGAAGTTTTTAAATGAAAATAAAATGGAAAGTCATTAAAATAACGACAGAAAATGAAATCATAACACTTATCTTTTGATCAAAAAGTGAAATGAATTTTTTTAAATTAAATCTAGTGCCTTGAGCTTTTTTATGTGAACTCCAAATTTGTATTAAGTAAGTGAATAAAGATACGGCATAAAGGTATAATTAAAGTGTACGTATATAACAAAGGAGACTAGCAAAAGTTCATACAGTTACAAGAATATAAATGTCAGTATCAAATAGAAAAAATGAAAAAAATGAGCTCTTCAAAATTTTATTTAATTTGTTTATCAGACAAATGAGATATCTTGAATTGGGATAAAATGTTACATACTAATCCATGAAGCTCGTAGATTCAAAAGAACTGTCGGAAAAAGCAACGTAAACTCGAAAAAAGCGAAAAAAAATTAATTTTAACAACGAAGGAATGTCAGTGTCAGTTAATAGTTTAAATAACTTAGATGGTAACACGAAAAAAAGCAATCATTATAGATTATTTTTTGTTATAGTTTCTAAAAAGTCATTTTGTATTGTTTTTTTGAGATTCGTGCTTGGCATGTCAATCGTACAAAACAAAACACCTCAGTTACGTTTTTATTTTTTCCTATTAATAATTCTTGATATGTTATAAAATATTTTCTATTCTTTCTTCTTTCTTCCTTATTTAATTTTTTATTCTTTCCTGATTGTCAATAACCGATTTTAATTTTTTATATTCTAAAAATACCAGCTTTTTCAAAATGGTGCTCCGTTTTTGTAATATCAGTTCTGATAAAAATCCGTTTTCACCGGTCTCATTTCAAATAATTGCTATATTTCAAAAATAAGTCATAAAAACAATACAAATGTATAAACTTAAATCCCTATATATCCCTACAAGTTACTTACGAAAATATTGCGCAATATCTTCAAATAGCAGCGAAAGCAAAATTATATTCAGATTTGGTCCACGGTTTTTACGAACAAGCTGTCCGAAAAAGCCCCCGCCACCGGCGCCCATTTTATTAGTAGGCGGAACACGTCCGAAGATACATACAAACACAGCCGGCTCAGGTCCACCGGAATTATATTTGTAAAAAACGTCCACTTTTCAATCAAAAACACAGCGTCTAGTTCCACCGATGACAGTATTTTTGTAAATTATTTATGTCCTTTTATTGCGCACGCCAAATAGTATACCAAAATAAGATAAATAGTATTTTTTTTAAATCCTAACTAAAAGAAATTATGGTTACATACTATTAATATAAAGTTAATGAAAGGATGAAATCTCTCTTTGCCCCTGTTATATTCACGTATCTTATAAGTAATTGAAAACGTTGACATTTTCACTTCATCATTGTTGTGACTGGAACTTTAGGATAAATCTAAATATTTGCTCATTACTTTAATAACACAATCTTTAATTCTTAACTCAATATTACCAGAAAATATTTACATTATATACCAATAATAATTTCTTACTGCAGTAACAAAATAATTGCTAAATTAAAATTAAGTACTACCAAGAATAGATTATACGAGAGTATGTTTGAAAATTTAAAATAAGTAAAATAAAGAAATTTATGAGATGCAGGGAATGAGATTTAAAAACCGTCCTACGTCATAAACAAATTAATTCTCAAGAAAATATAAAAATAAGCAAACTGAAAATACAAAATGAATCTACAATTGTAGATATACAAAAAATGCTTTTAACGTCAGGTCAATCTGTTAAAGCAGCTAGATCAGTACTTCTTTACAATTTCATAATATCGACTGATTTATATGTGCTTAATACATTCATCTCTATCAAATTAAATCCATCTTACTGAAATTATATCCAATAAAACGCAAATCGATATTAACATATAAACAACGTCGGAGTTGATAACGCAATGAAACACCGCGTGATGTCGATTACTTTATAAATTCTCTCACAATAAGTTGGAGGATTTCGCGTAAGAAATATTTTTTTCCAAAAGTTTTTTTTTAATTAGGGCACTGAACAAATTGTTGTTAAGAATGCTTTATATTTTAAAAAGAAACCAAGACGTAAACCGAACTAATGAGCATAACTTAAACCTGCTGATGACATAATTTGGACTAAGTAGACTACTTAAAACATCGAAGAGAATTTACATGAAGACGGCGTTTATGAAGCCTTCAATATCTGTGCCATGACCTTAAAAATGTTTACATATTCTCAAGGCCAAAATTTCATAAATCTAATAAATATTCTAATTTTAAACACCTTGGAATGTTCTCTTTCAATCATAATAGTCCATATTGTCATAATAAATAAAAAGTTATCATTGCTTGGCAAAGATTGAATTTTGTTCTAATAGTTGGAATCAAGCGTTTCCAAAATTTTACAAGGTCATTTTTCTGAAAATGCGGCGATTAACATTGTTTACCTGAGACGTGTTATCTAATATTTTGATAGATCAGTAAACCCAGCTCCTCATCGTAAGTGGAATATATGAGGTCATTATGCTATTTACCGTTACCCGCAATCAATTAGACAGCTGCATTTTTAACAAAATCTTCGACTACCGACGATGATATGGATGGTTTGATTGATTAAGTGTTATAGTTAATAGAGATGAATACGCTTGTGAAGTCGAGAAGCACATATATCGTGAGTTGGTTATTCTTTATAAATAAACAAATATCATTAGTAACTTTGAAAAATGGTGTTGAAGTGCTGAGAATAGTTTTTAAAAACGGCTTTAGGTGGATTTATAAAGTAACAAGAATTGAAAAAATTAACATACACTCTAAAACTCTGAATAGAAAGGTAGAATAAAGATGAAACAAAAGTTGATACACAAAGACAATTTGGATTGTATAGGTAATACAGTTTGAAGCAAAAGGCATTGTAAGTTTGCATCTAACCTAAAAAGGAATTAACATTTACTACATCCGTTATGTTACAGATAATGGAAATATAGTTGTCACAATTGATTAAAAATACGTGAATTTGAGCCATCATTTTCCATGGCTTTGGATTAAATTGCTAGATAACTTCATATTTAAAAGTATAAATTCATGTCCTTTTGATAAAAGGGGATACTATCCAAAGTATTTAAATCAGAAATACTTAACTTTTCGTTAGAGTACTACTGGTTACATGAAACTGGTTGGGAAAAGTCTTATTGATCGAGATCGAATCAACAGAGAAACTTATTTTTAAGGTGCCTTAAAATTGTTAAATGTTATTAAAAGCACTCGTACGTGAATATGACAATGATATTTTCCAAAACTACCTATATATACGTTTTAATTTAAACAATTTAAACAAATAACTCGTTTTTTTCTTTAATAGGAATTAAAAATGTTAACTCTAACTCTCTTAGGTAACTTTTAATATTTTACTTACTTACCACTGAACTCATTTAAAAAGGATTTTTATTCGTCATATTAACAAATATAACAGTGTGAAAACATATAATAAATAAAATATAGATAATTCCTGCCAAAGAATTAAAATAATTTCTTGCCAAGACTATTTGTTATTCGAAACTTTGCAAGAGTTTAAGACAAATACGAAGAAGTCACAAAAATGTTATTAGTACATTTACTTCAAAGACGAAATAATGAAAATGACCCTATAGGTAAGAACACATAGACAGAATTCTATGTAAGGCAAATAGTTATAAATATTGCATATATTTGGCGTTAATTTTGTAGAAATTCATTATTCACAATTAAATGAAACTACGTGATGTAGTATTATTTCTACTTTCTTTAAGTTCTTTACCACGACCTAGGTTTCGTTGTAATACAACATCTTCAGGTGGGCTATTAGCAAAGATTGGCAAAATTGGCATCACAATAGTATAGGTAGAAGTGAACAATCATCTCTAATTAGTTATGCGGATAGAGTAGGATGTACAAATACGCAAGTTAAGTAATTAAATATTTATTACACAAAGTATAGTGATTTATATATAACAAAACACAGAGAAAATTAGAAAAATACGTCGCAAACGAATAAAAAATTATTAATTTTGGCTGATATACTAAATTGGTACTTGGATTACCATCCATAAGTAACATTTGGACATGATCACCTGGAGTAGACAATATCTTAAAATAGTCCGAAATGAAAAAAAAAATATCGGAATTTAATCGGGCCAGCGCACTGGCTAGTTTATCATCCTATTGCTACTAAGCCATCGATATAGAAAAACAGTATAAGTGTTATATCGTGTGCTCCGTACCCAGTGACATGACGCACTACCTTATGATGCTGGTACTAAATTCTTTGGCAGACATATAATATTAACGTCTTCTAGTAATTAAATTCGCTTTGCATAATCTGCAAACATCGTCCTTGACAGCTCAACGGGTCGTTAAAATGCTTGTCCCAAATTCCACTTCAAAAATTTACTGAGATCTGATATTAGCAACTAGCTCTTTGTCTGCGTCGGAATTTACGATGCACTACTAATGTGCATTATGCGTCTTAAATATTCCGAAATGCTAAAGTTTTGATTCACCCTTCTCATTATATTGTCAAAAAAAGTTTCAATCATGGAAGGTCGGAACATACTCTCTCATCAATATCTCTTGAACATGCACTCTATTTGCAAAATCTTGTAACGGTAAGCTATGGTTCCATTGACATGATATGGATGCATATCTTCCCTTCGTATTATATGCCAGTACATCTTTCAGTTCCACGCACACTTAATATTTAATAGTTTTCAATTTGAATCAGTATTTGTTCCTCAATTTCACAAAAATTTAGGGCCATGGAACGCTTCTCAACTCCAATTCCTGATATTCTGCTATTCAAATACGATAAGTATAGCCTGATAAAATAGCCTGAAAAATACGATAAGTATAGCAATAAATATGGTATATAGCAGCTTCCTAAACATTGTCTCATACAATATTGTATTATTAAAGAATTATGGCGTACTTAGGAGGCGAATAATTAACCCGTTTGCGGTTTTCAGTCATGAACATAAATAAGTCCAAATCGATTCGCAGCAATCCAGTGTCCGTAAGCAAGTCAACTTATTATTTCTGATACACCAATCTACATCAGAAACACAAATCAAATCCAGTGACCGAAGTCAAAACTACAAGAAAGCCTAAGATCACAACTAATTTATGGTAGAAAGATCAAAAGACAACCAACTGAACTGAAGAAATTACCAATCCAAAAATTAAAACAATAAGATCTTTCACCACTTCAAATAAGTGTGTCTTTATTTAATAAAAACGAATTAAAACTGTTATTAGCACCAATTTTTTGCTTGTTACTGTTGTTATTTTTCCTCCAAATCACACTTTTGTTAATTACTGTCATTGTTTTTTCATTCACATACCCGGCATATGAAAATAGAGTATTGTTATTACCTGCTCTTGTTGGAACGAACCCAGGAATAAAAGTCGAGTTGCCATAAAAGAACGTGTAAATTTTAGGTAGATAATTATTGGTTTTTCATCTCATTTCTCTGATGTAACATGTATAATATTTTACTGGAATCACAAAATAAAGGGCCGAACAAAAAAAATCATAATTATTTTTTCAATTTTTAGATGACGAAGAGTATCTATTTTTTAAATGTTTCATGCAGATATTTTTTCAAGTTATCCTAGTTTGTATAGCATTAACTACAGTAGTTTTTTAAATAATTTGCATGACCTATTTCTTACACTCTTCTTTAAAGTGGGTCTTGAAAATTTGAACACGTTTTCTTAAAATTATATTTTCTATAAGGAGTTATAAAAATTTCAATTTTTTTCTTAGTTCTTGGTACAAAGCACAAGTTTCGTTTATAGTCACGGTAATGAACTAAGTTTCCATACGTATCTATTGCAAATGCAGAGACGACTAATTTTTTTTGTTTTTTCTTTTATTGTATTGAACTTCTTGACACAATTTGAGTTGACATTTTAAGAACAAATAATAATTTCTAAGTTATGCATTTTTATGCAACCTTTTTTCATTAGATTGATCGCTTAACAGTTCGTCTCTCTATCTTTAATTTCCGATTGAACCACTAACGTAGGGACAATCGCATAATAACGATACCATACTAACACAAGATCAGAGTGGTACTTGTCGCTATTTGCAACGTATAAATATTATGGGTGTTGCTTATTTACCATAACGAACATATCGATTGACGTATCGAGGTTTCATTTCTGCGGATAATTACAATTTTAATTTTTAAATATCCTTCTATAATTTTGATAAAACTGCTATCCTCTTCGATACACTTTTGCAAATCGAGTTATTTTGATTTAAGGAAATATAAAAGGTAAAATATGTGGTAATAGAAAAATACTAATTACGAAATATATTACGTTTCCTTGTGATGCTTTTCTTTTCTCACCGTCCCATGTACGATGTCATGTTCACCTCCAAAACGAGTAAAGTTTGCATCAGTTCCCAAAAAGGTATGCCTGATGAGGCGCTAAATTCTCTAATTAAAATTAAATTTTTGAACCAAATTTTACTTTTAAAATGCTTTATTTTATATTTGTGTTTGTTAAAATGAAATCTTTTTGTTTAGTACTCACTTTAGTTAACTAAACAATCATTACTAGTTCTTTTTTTCTTTTCGAATATAAAAATTGTAAGAAGAAATATCTATAGATATTTCTTCTAAAACGTCGGGTCTTTATATGACAAACTTTTGTTTTGATCATCGTTAGTTTCTCATTTTCAAAATCTTAGCACTAATGATATAAGATGAATGATCTCTTAATTTCATTGATTTCAGTAATCGAGGATCTATCGATCCTGGAAGCATACAGTTTTGATAAAACTCTCACCACAGTAAGTGTCTTTTGCTAAGGGCTTGGTTTTTTTAATTCCTTTAAAATGTCTAACATCACAGAGATTTCTACGAAATACTTCTAATTTCTTTATTTCAGAAAAATCATCTCTTTTGAAATTAGTTTGAATTAAATTTATGCACAAAAGATTGCAAACAGCTTTTATTAAAAGACACTACGGAAGGTGCACATTGCCCACTATAACAACCTCAAGGAGATAAGTTAACTCTCTTTCCTCTTACATATGAGGCAACGTGCGAATTAAAGCTTTCTGCTAAATTATTCCTTTCGTTGTGAACTAAGTTTTAAGAATGTAAAGATAACCTACGAGCGATGTCAATTGTTTTTTGAAAAACCCTCCAAATTTTTAATTCGGTAACTAAATTCTCACAATTACGCATATTTGCGGTACAAAAATAAGACGAACAGTTATAATGATTGCCAAGTAGGTAATAGGGCCATTAATAATATCTCCTTTTATATTATCAACTTTTTTAACAGACGGTATATTCTAACTATTCCAAGGTTTCATGGGCGAATCCGCATCTCAGCTCAAATAATTATCCTTGATAAGCTTCCGTGCTCTCATTGAATTGGCTGTGTTTAATGCAATTGCCGACAAGGATTTACAATAATTACCCAAGAGATGGTTTTCATTCTATTTTACCTAAATTGACATTTAGGTAAAATAGAATGAATACGAGTATGACATAAAACTGTAGAGTATGATATAAAACTGTATTTAAATGTGTAAAAGCACTACCAATAGATATGATACCAGCAACAGCTTTTTGTTTTATGTTTATTTTCATCTGATATTTCCGTGATGCTTCTAACTTAAAGTTCCCGCCTCACATATCGCAAGTAAGTGTAAAATTTTGAATATAAGCCTGCTCTCTTTTCTTTTGTAATACGTGTGTGAGATATATCACAATCGAAAAGATAATTGTGTCTACCAATAATTAAAAACTGTTCCAATAAAAAATTAATATCTCTATTCTTTTGCTTGTTAAATTTAATGTTAAATTTAATGTAAGAGTTTAATAAATCTAAAAAAGTAACTTCTCTAATACTTTCTACGGCTGCTAAGGCACTTGTTTCCTCCGCCCCTTCTCCTAATGGGTGTACTCTAGAAATAAACAATTTATGATAAATTAAGGGTTCGATTATTTGGAAGCCAGACTGTTGTAAACTAATATGTCCTAAAATATAAATATATCTTAGAATAATACATATATCTAACATACCGTGAAAAAATATATCTACCCTATGGTTTTTTCTATTCCTTGTCCATGAATGCGATTGGAAGAGCCGCGCCTTTTTAAACTTGAGGATCTGCAAACAAAACAAAGTGGATAATCATTTGTTTCCTAATAAAATAGGTTCTTCTTCCAAATACAGGCTCGGGCCAACAGGACTCGTCATGGTATTGTATTCGTTTGCATATATTCGAAATTAATGAATTAATTATAACAAGATTAAAAAGTGATTAATTTGAGTATCAAAATAACGCTAGAATAAGTAAGGTAAGGATAATTTAAAATCGTAACACGTACACGTATTTGCAAAAAAAACTATCAAGCGCGAGTAAAACTTGCATTACGAGGATTCCATATATAGAAATGTCGTGCATAGGCAGTTATTAACACTTAAGAGCACGTAGTGTTTCTATTAAACTATTTACAAATATTTCATAAATATATTACCTAATGGTGTAATTATATATTACCTAATAATTATACAGTATGTAATTACGTAATACCTAATTAAGTATGACGTAAATAAATCATCTAAAGGAGTAAAAATATCGTATATATTTCAAAAAGTGTTATATCTAGGATAATCGTTGAAATTTTTCTATAATCTCCTAGTCCGATTTTACCGACGCTGTTTTTTTCATCATTTTTGGTTCAATTGTTTCGGAAATAAGAGGGGAAATGCTGTTTTTTGCATATTTTTTGGAATATCTTTTTAAAAAAAATTAAAATTAAAAAAAGATTAATGTATTTCGCATAATCAAATGATACCCATTTGATAGTTAAAATTTAAAAAAATTAGGGCTTTTATTTACCCCTCTTTCATTTTTAGAAAAAAATTAGCTTATAAAAATATGAGTAGGATTATAAGGTATATTACTACGCCAATTTCAAGTTTCTACGTCGCACGGTTTCTGAGAAAATTGACTGTAAATACAGAAGAACCTAAATATCTTACTATTTATTTCATGGGCCTAAAAATATGTCTCCGAAAATATAATATATATTTTGCATTTCTTAGCACGTCTCCTAAAATTATGAAAAAATCTTAGAACTAATGCTTTCAAACGATATCTTACACAAAACATATAAGCTAAAAAAAGTATCAAGTAATTTGACTTTCCCCAACGAAATTTATATATAAATGTTTTTGCATGTAAGCCATTGAAATATATGAGGGATAATATGTTTTACTACTACGCTAAATTTCAAGTTTCTACATCAAGTGAAAACTTAAATTCCCCCTTAACACTTCATCAAATACCATAGAAGTTCTCATATTTTCTCATCTATATTTAAATATCAAATATAAAATAGAAACCTATTTATATTTTTAATGGTATACACATTTTTTCCGATTAATAAAATTGTCAAATAGAAAAATGGCATACACTTCTCCATTTTAAGATACCACTTAAAATCAAATTGACTATACCTTTTTAAATTAATTTAAATTTTTTTTTAACCTTATGAGATAAAAAAACTAAATATTCTAAAAAATGTATTATTACAATTATTTCTATTCACGTAGGACGAACTTAATTTGCAACTGGAAATCAGAATTATTTTAATCTTTGGGAAATTTTTTAAGGAAATGTTTGAAATATATATACAAGAAAAAATATTTTTATTTGTTTAGTGGTATTCGCTGTGGATTCATATTAAATTCAAGTTATAAAAATTGTTATTAGACGTTCTACATTTTTGTCGTACTAACAAAAATGTAGAACGTCTAATGACAATTTTTATAAATTGAATTTGTTATGAATCCACAGCCAATATCAGTAAACAAATAAAATGATTTTTTCTTATATGTATTTCAAAAATTTCCTTTTCTACGTAATACTTCAAATAACGAGACAGTTATTGCTATCTCGTTACTTGATAAGGAAATAACGAACTTTTGACATCACATGACTACCAGCATTATAAGAGGTAAGAAATAATCTGCAAATTTGAATCCTAAGACGTACGGGTAAGTACAGAATAAACATTTAGCCGGAACAAAAAATGTATATATACAGTACATATATATCAGCATATGCATATATTATATGTTAATTAATGAATATTACATAATAAAATAAAGTCGGAAACTTTTTAATTTTAGGCATTTAAATTCATGTGCCGCTCGTCAGCAAAATTGAGCTTCTTAGTTTTTACATAAATATTAACTTGCTTTCAACACACTCTTAACGTCTCCCACATTTTTAATTAAATAAAAAAATTGCATTTGAGAACATTCTTAATAATTAAGTGATTTCTGAAAAAAAAAACTTCGAGTCGATCGTAATGAAAAAAGCGAATGGTTATCTAATCGAAGTTTTAGATCGTCTTTAATTCTTTCTCCTTTTTTTGTACTTTAAGTTAAATAATATTTGGATTAATTACGAACTAATTGGCTAAATGTGTGAAAACCGTAATAATACATTAAAATATCACAAGACAACAAAAACTATTAAATGTAGGAAATATTTGTAAATAATTGGATATTTTTAATAAATATTAATTTAAGATTATTTTCCGTTTACAAATATGTAAAATTTAGTATAGTAGTAACTGAATGTTTACTTATAAATTCTACTGTTCAATTAAATACCGCATACAGCAACATCTGATTCCGATCCCCGATAAGTCACACGCTGAATTTGCTAAACTCCTTAATAAAGGCACTGCGTTCTTTCGACTCTTACGGCTTTTAAATCAAGATCGCAGAGTATTTAGGTAGTATTTTTTATGACGCTGTAATTTGTTGGAGTTTACTCATTTTTTGAAGTTTTATGAGGAGTAAAATCAGAAGTTCAGAGCGTATGAAGTTCAGAACATTAAAAAAAGTGTAACCGTTAGGGGATCTCTCCGCGCAACATTTCTGCGCATCTTCAGAGTGAGATATCAATGTTTATTTGGCATTTTCTTATGTCGTAATCGCAATGATGGAGTGTGACACACATAATTTACTATCGTGCGCTTATATCAAGATGTAATCATTAAATGTCATTATATGTTAATATTTGGTGTTTTTATCCTACAAAATTAATTTATTATTTCTTATTTTGACATTACTAAATATTTTTAATTTTGTTGTGTAAATTTGATCTTGTTCATTTACGTTTTACTTGAAAATAATTATATTGTCAGTATTTTTTTTATAAAAGAATTTCCCATTTACAACTAATGATATTGATATTTATATGTATATACAGCAAACTCCAGTCGCGCGTCAGAGCTGACACGCACAATTTTTTAAATCATTGGTTTTTGTTTATTATCTGGCATTTTCATTTTTTTACTCTAATTTTATTCATGCTTTTATTTAATTAAAAGTACGAAAAAAGTTAGCGTCGCTCAATACATTAACTCTAAACTATAACTTGAGCGAGAATTTTATTAAGAGAAAAATAAATTTGTCTATTTCCGAGGAAGTTACAAACAACAAAGAGCAAAACAACATTCAAATTTAGTTCAGATTTAGTTCATTGTTTTTTCCGGACCGATGTCTGGAAAAGTGCCCTACCATCGGATTCTGCTTTTTTCGTAAGCGTAGCACGTCCGAGGTCACATAGAAACGCCGTCGGCATACGTTTAACCGGATTTATTTTCTTAAAAAATATCCGCTTTTCAATCCAAAATACGGCGTCTAGTTATACTGATGGTGCCAGTTTTCCAATATATGTTTTATCGTCTTGTATCGTATTCAGTTTCGCATAGATTTTTTTTTCTATAAACTCCTATTGCTCTGGCTTATGTGACATAATAAAACAGAATAAAATGAGATTCATCTTTTGTTGGTTTTCCCCGATTCCGTAAGTTTTTCAAATATTTTAGAAAATCATATTTGACTTACGATCTCGAAGTTTCATTTTCAATACCCCACAAATACTTGCATAACAATAAAACGAAGCCTTACTTTAGTAAAATAAGTTTTATTCATCAACATAAAAAAAAGTGATACATAAGCGAACTTTATCTTAATTTTCTATTACTAAAACTAGGTTTTTCCCACAGCTTCACATGCTTGCTATTAGGAAAGTAAACAAGAGCTTTTAATATAGCTATAGATTTCAATCAGTCCAGTAGTGTGGTCACGAGACAAGTATTATTTTGGATATCATTTTCCTTGCCTGATTTTTAACATTTGTTTTGGTACTGGGCGGTACCCCGCGCTAATCGGGGTAAATGCTATAATAAATAACCCACGAATTTGACAATTTAAATAGAACCTGTTCTACTACTTTTGAAAATTATATTAATGTCGCACTGTTTACCTCGATTTCGTTTATTTTTAAATTCTTTTAAATAAACGTATTTGACCCCCGATTTCAAACTTTTATCTTTGTTACCCCACAAATACCTACATAACAATTAATCGAAGTCTTCTTCTGAATAAGTTAGTTTTATCAGTCAACGTTAATTACTATCGAGAACAGATTTTGGTGAACATGATGAAGCTCCGTTTAAAAATACGAAAAAGTCTAATGAAGCTCCGTTTAAAAATACAAAAAATATCACATGAGCGAAAGAAGTGGGATTTAGAATTACTGCTAAATTATAAACATATTAATAGGTACTGAAACACGCTAATTGTGTACGTATGAATAGCACAAATATTCATTTATAATTGTATCTACAAGTTGAAAGCGCAGTTTTTCGAGTTCCGGCATTATTTTTAGTATTTCATATTCATTGCTCTTCGCTTGTAAATAATGACGTAATTACTGTCCGTTTTTGCACCAAAAATATGCACTATTTTATTGAAATTCGTTGGGCTATCTAAGCGTGAATGAAAGACAAACAAGGATGTAAAGATATAATGTTTGATTTTTATTGTATTATTAGGGATAATTTTAGAAACATAACGTTCCTTTATATATGGCCTAAACGTATATATAAACATAGAGGCAATTTAATCTGAATAAAATGGTTACATAAGTGACAAATGTATAATAAAGTAATGTATATACGTTTACCGAACTTGAACACTTTGAAACGCGGTTGGTGAGTAGATAAAGATATTGAAATACCATCTGATATAAATTTTCCTTAAAATAATTTGACATCCAACGAAACGGCTTATAATGAGAAAGTCTAAAGTAGGAAAGACATTTCGGAAATATAAATTTTGAGGAATAATTCTGACATATTATGGCAGGAGTTCCCAACCAGGGGGGCGCGTCCCAAGGGGGGCATAGAGAGATGTCAAGGGGGGCGAAAAGCGTTTGCATTTTAGAAAGACAAAACAAAAAAAATATACAAACAACATTAATAAATAACATTACAATGTAATGTTTAATTTACATGCATAAAATTAATGAAATTAAATATCATATTCACTATTATTACCACAAACTTGCGAAAAATTTTACATTTTGGTGTACATTTTTTGTTGAAAAATCAGTTTGAGTGTGTAAAATTATTGTGTCTCACTGTTAAAAGGTAAGTTTGTGTATTTACAAACTTCAGTTACCATTTTTATTTAATTTACTAAATCAAAGGGGGTGGCATGAGAAAGTAAAGGGGGGACATGAAAATATAATTTATAGTCCGGGGGAGCCTCAACAAAAAAAAAGGTTGGGAAACCCTGTATTATGGTATTCGAAAAAGACTTTGACACCCTATATATTTCTGTCTAAACAAACTTCCTTTTTCTTATATATTCACTAAAACTGTGATAAATTTCGCTATTTTTACACCATTGATAGGTCATTCATTTAACTATAGGGTGATATTGTCGAATTGTATATTTTCTATTATTTTTAATTTTATTACATTCCTAAGTATATAATAAACAAATTAAAACTATAAATATCTATTCTTATGTACACTTTTATATTCAACTCCCACATATTACAAACATGAACAAATAACAAAAGATTTATCTCTTAGATGTCCCTTAAACATTTGTAAGGGTGGTGTTATACTTGACAAAATCTCAATATTTGGATATTTGCTCAATAGATATTCCTAGCTATAATAAAGGGTTCAATGCTGCGAACTGTTATTATTATCGTTATGAAGTATTGAAATATACGTCAGCACTTATAACTTGATCGGAAATTCTTAGTTTTTAAATTGAATTAAAAAAGTGGTATCACAAGTATTCTTGATAAATATGTTATTAAATTTATAGCATAAATATACTAGCATAAAATAAATTATATTTAGTAATAACAGTGTGTTCAAAATTTATAAAAAGTAATAACAGTGTGTTATTAAATGTCCTTCATTTCAAGATATCGTTAAATATAATATGGAACATAAGGAACATACGGCTGAGAATTTTTCTATCAGGCACAATTTTTAAAATATAATTTATTCAAAGTATTTCTAACGAGAATTATTTCTGTAAATCAATGAATACTACTAAGTTTCTGGTACCTGGTACATGTAAACCAAATTAAATTCACAAAATTCTTTTAAATAAATTTGTTTGTCACGAGAGAAAAAAATCCAAAAAAAACCAAATCCATTCGATGTGTAAAAATTATTCAACATACAATACATTAATTAATGCATGCATGTATATACTAACTAATAATGGTGAAAACACAAAAACTGTATAAATATACGTCAAAAAGCAATGTACATATTCTTAAAATTATAAATTAAATAGTACGTCAATGCAACATCATTAATTAGACACTGTTTACAGAGGAGGATCCGATCAAAATGCACGCAATAGTGCTAACAGTTTCCACAAAGATTATCTAATTAAGTTTTCAATAATAAATTCGAATTATCGGACTGACCAAATTTCCAACGAAATCTTTTATGGTGTCTGTCTTAAATTATGTAATAATAACATTATTGTTTGGCAAAATCTTAACTAATAACAATTAATGGATTGTGTTTATTAATGTAAATCTAAAATAGATTCATAAATTTTGGTATTTACGCTGGTATTTATATCTGGACATTCAATCTGTTTACACTGGTGCGAGTAAAACAACAATATTACAACTAATCGTAACAAAATGGAAATCCCAATTATAATTAACGAAATACATTACTTTAAAGATACGCCCACTTTTAATGAGAAAGGTGACAAGATCTGTCACGAGCACACGCACCAAAACCGGGGATATTTTTATTATTTTGCCGTAGGAAACACCTGATATAAGAATTGAGATACCTAGTGTAGCCCTAAATAACTCACAGTTTTAGCAATATAAAGAGGAAATAAAAGTAAAAACTTATATTATTTACTTTGAACGATTCTACAAAACTGTATTGCTTAATAATACTTCTTAGATTATGTTAGAATTATTTTTATTCCTCTTTATTTCAAATTATTTATAAAACTACTTCGTGAAATATATCTGTGCCAACATGTTGCCACGTTTTTAAAACTATTGTTTAAGAGTACTTTAAAGAGTCTTAACCCCTTTAAAGTACAAAATTATATTAATTGATTAAAAATATTTTTTAATTAATTTATAATGGTTTTTTTTTCTACATTCCTACTAACTTAACTGTTTTTCTTTATTTAGTCCATCATATCAATTTAATCCTCTGCAATGAATAAAAATCCGTTGAATAAAATAACTAATACCTAATAATTTGACATATTTTATTCTTCTACAATTAAAAAAAAATATAATACCTATGTGATAAAAAAGAAAATAGGACATCTTCTGTTTTGAATTTAGCATCAATTTACTACGAATGTGAACAAATAAAATATTTTATTTGCTCACATTCACAGTAAATTCATATTAAGTTCAAATCAGAAGACTCTATATTTTTCTTACATTTCCCTTAAATAAGTTTCTTCCTCAATACTACGTACAAAAAGAAATCGCAAGAAACGCGAAGGCCGGAATAAGGAACGCAGAGAGCTAAACAAACTTGCATTTCATACAACTACCAGCGCACGACAAATCATGTCGAATAGGAAACGTAGGACCTAGAGGTAAATAATGTACAAGTGTCCACAATAGAAAATGTGTTTTCTCGTTAATATAACGCACCAATCTTATAGACGAGTAACATTTATATATTTTGTATATTGTTTAGTAAACGTAACTATATTTTTGTATGAATTTCGGTTTTAAGTGCGCATGATGGTCTATTTTAATTTTTATCAGAGTAACGCATATCACTCGCCTCGCACTCGTTCGAGTTTAATTAAACTTAAGCGAACCTAATTTTTAACTTCTTCATAATTTTCATGATATTTCAAATTAAACCTCCTTTATCGATCAAAGTCATTGTAACAGAGTAGTTCAAAATGAGGTATCAGAGCTTTTAATTGGCACTTAGGAGCTTTTAATTGTGATCAAAATAATATTTATGAAGTTAAGTTACACATTATGTACAGTATATATTTTAATATAACTGTAAATCAACTAAAATATTTTTGTTCTCAAATTAAAATAACATTAGTAAATTTTAACAGTAGGCATGATATTCAATTGAATTGACTATTTATTTACACAGGTAACAGTTCCAACAAATACCGCGTGCACTTGTAATATTATTCAATTAGTGTATAGTGTATTTGTAACATTATTGAAAGTGCTAAATGCTAAAAATATAAAAAAAATCGCTTATATGTTGGACATGCGGAATAAATTTTTAAAATTCTAAAACTTTAAATCAATCACCTTACATAACATCTTTTTCATGTCTTACATAAATGGTCTGAATATTTCTCTGAAAATTACAGGTAACTAGATGTTTGTAGCAAGAAAAGTTGATTGAAGCTAGTTAAGAATATCTAGTTTAAATATGGTCATGAAATCAGAAATTTCTGGAAGGGAAAAATATTAAATCATCAGATTTGTTATTAAATGGTTTTTTATGCTTGGCAAAAGACAAACTTTAAAGGATGTACAAAAATGTCGAATTAGATTTTAAAATATAAACCAACTTCAATAAAAAATTTACTTTCTCCTCTAACTTCTCTGAAAACTCTAATTTAAATTCTATCATTTTAAGATAACAAAAGTAAATGCCGTTAAAGAGATTTACGTAAAAATGTCTTACCAACATATTACGAATATAAATATTGAACCTAAAAATAATTATGTAACAATTAAGAAAAAATAGCTAAAATAAAAATAATGAATATCCTTTAAAAAAAATAGCCATTACTTTATTCCCATTACTTTATTTTATTTTTAGTAATTGAATTTTAAAACAAATAGATACAATTTTATAGATACTCGTTTAGAATAAAAAAATAATATCAAATTGCATAACTCGCTCGAACAGAGCCACGAGTAAAATTTGATGAAGAATAAAATTTAACTATGCACCTAACGATATAACAGAGAGGCTTATAATCTATTCATTACACTTGAATTTTAACTCTCTTCAAAGTACTATATACTTTCTTTAAAAAACACATTTTCTTAATTTTTTTTATTAATCTTTAACATGGCAAGTAACAAAGTACTTTCTTAAGAAGGATAAGATTTTTCACAATTAAATGAAACTACGTGATTTAGTATTATTTCTACTTTCTTTAAATTCTTTACCACGACCTAGGTTTCGTTATATTACAACATCTTAAGGAGGTATTAGGAAAGATTTACTAATATTTGCTTGGTTAATCTTTGCTAATAGCCCACCTGAAGATGTTGTAATACAAGGAAATCTAGGTCGTAATAAAGAACTTAAAGAAAGGAGAAATAATATTACATCACACAGTTCCATTTAATTGTGAATAATGAATTTCTACAAAATTAACACCAAATATATTCCAAATAAGATTTTTAGACAAGCATGTTAAAATAATATCAAATGTAATTCTATCAAAGTCTTTCAAAATATTTTTAAATTCTTTTTCATCCTTCCATTTTAAACCAATCTGCAATTACATAATTTAGCCATTTATTTATTTAGATGACGTCGTAAACAAAACCTACCTATTTTATCCTTCTATCTCGTAATATGCCATATATTAGAGGACACTTTACTTATTACACATCCATCAAATCTGGTGTTATATATACTAAAATAATAAATCAAAATAATATATAATAAACAGCTGAACAAGCTTTAACAAATAACAAAAAAATGTGAAATGGTGACATACAATTATGTATTTAACTGAAAAAAGATCACGATCACATAAAAAGCTCTGCCTAAACAACTAAAGTAATACAAATCCAACTAAATATATGAGAGATTATGAAGAAACGATTTATAAAATGACATATGATACTTTTTTCGTTCGCAACTTTATCGTTATAAAGCTTAGAATGAAAAAAATATATAGTATTTAATACTTTTGAAGATTATAAAATTACGCTCCGAAAATACACATCATGCTTACCGCTGTGTTTATGTATGGGAACCGAGGCTTAATAAATCTCCAAAGTCGGGACTTTTTAAAATAAAATTGCAAATTTTTTCGCACGAGGAAAAAGATAACTTTACACCGTATTTTTATTTTCAGAATTTCTTATTCGATAGTCACAGGAAAGTACTTAATTTAATTAGATTTCGAACATGATATTTATCAAAGAAAAATATATTAACATTGAAAAAACTATGTACAAACGAAAAATCAAAATGGATTTTTTTTGTTACGTTATCTGTCTTTGTTTTAGTGCCCGGATAAACAACTTTTTCTTTAGTTAAATATACGTTACAAAATTTCGTTACAACACGGATTACTATTATAATCAAATATTAAAATGTCTTTCTAAAAGATGTATGAAGATCATAAAATGGTCTTATGAAAAATCATAAGACCACTTTATGATCTTCCACAACATCTACCTGCAATCGACATACAGATCACACCTAATTTGACTTGTAGTTTTTGCAAAAATATTCTAAAAATCATCGAAACTTTTCCAAATATTAGACTAATCTAATTCCTTATTTCATTAGACGGTACCGTTTTAGTCGGTCGTACTTCAAATATTTGTGATAAATATATTAATAGATATTGTGAATTTATGCGACATATAAACACAAATGTAAGTGGCGCATGATATTCCATTCCCGTCAGCTGAGAAGGAAGTTGCATATCCGAGACACTCCTAACTCGAGTGGGACTTGCTCTGCAACGACTGACATAATACCAAAATGTCAAGAACAAAACTAAACTTGTCCTAGGTAAACATTTCGCGCATTCTACTAAGGAATTAATTTAATTTAAAATAATTGTCAAATATGCAGTATAACATCAAGTGTTTGTAAAAAACACAAAAACTTATTTTTATAAGTTTTTGTGTACTACAAAATAAACCAGGAAGACTACTCCACTTCATATTGAGGTAAGTAAGCGCTATAGCACGTAAGATAGCAGCAACATATAAATCGCGGGAATAAAATTACATCATTAATTTATCTACAGTACAAATATAGCACAATATATTTGCAATTGACGTTAATAAAAAACGTCAATGATGCAATTGAATTTAATAAAAAACCTAAATAACGTAATAATATTATTCTCTATTATAGCTATTATAGCTTTAAATCCTAATATCCAGCAAGGTACCTATCTGTTATCATATTTTATCATGTTTTTTTGCCTTTCTTTCCCTCGCTCCCAATTAATCAGTTCGAAACATTGAAACCTTATGTGTGTATATATATATATATATATATATATATATATATATATATATATATATATGGGTATCTAAGACAATATTCATAATCGAACCTCGATATAAATACATATGTAATAAATTTTACAGCACATGAATGACAGTATTATCTTCCACGGTTAAGAAACACAATTTCATAATAGTCAAAGAAGGATACGATTATATACGTAGCGAGTCTAGCAAGGTTGGTACTTTGATTACAGTACCCAACAAATAATATTGAAATTATAATTCTTTTGACCACCACATTTCTTTAAGAACCACAAAAGGTTTTGTCAGATATTTACATAAAATATATGTCAGCCGATAAAGAAAAATTGTCAACGATTTTGATTCATATCGCATCTCAGAAATGCAGTATCTTTGATATAATGCATTAGATAATATTATAAATAATTTTATGTGGATAATGCGTTATCGTTTAATTATGACCTACTCCATATCAGTAGAAAATCACGTGGAAACGTAAAATTATATTTCAACATCTACTTGGCAGTATTGCCATTAAAAACAGCTAAAATTTAAATTCGTAAACGGTACAACAAATGTTTAATACAGACAGAAAGCAAAAAAAAGGACAAAAATGTAACAATATATCACCCGAGACGATAATGTCCATACCGCGTGAAAGCGCGATCGGCCCTCGCGCGGTCCGTTCGCCCACCCGCGGCGCCCTCACCGGACGCCATTTATTATTCCCTCGCACGAGTTTACATGTTTTGTAATTATTACAGGCGCAAAGAGGTGCTTAGATGACATTTTTATTATTAATGTCTACTATACTTTTGATAGCCTGGTAGCCAGATAACAAAAGTTATTATAAACGTGATTTTTGATGACGATTTTTTAAAATTATTTATAAGATTTATATGAAGTCGATTCCTTACGAGCACTAAGAGCCAAATACTTGTATTTTATAAACAAAATTGTCTATAATACATATACTTACTACCATTTCTCGATTGTGGAGACGCGTGTTATCTTGATGTTAATAAACTGTTACTCAATAAGTTGGAACATCTTCAAAATTCTTCAACGCTGTATTTTTTTATTTTTATTTTGTGACCTCAGAAGATAAGATTATATTTTTGAATTTAGAATACTACTAAAGTGTATTATATTCATGATCTACTTCTAAACATCTTATATTATACACAAAATTTCACTTACATCAATCCCAGGATTAAAATATTTCTTTTCTCATGGGTTGTGTCTACGCTTAAACAAACTCACACGCCATATTTTCAAATACACTACCCACTTTTAAGCTTATTCACTTCTCTGCTGAATTATGGAACAATCGTAGAAACATAAATTAAATATGAATCAGAGATGCTGGGTTTATATACATTTTCAAAAATGTTCTGAGCTATGCCTTTCCTCATACATCTTATACTGTTCTTATTTTATATTTTTACTTTATTCCCATCCACATGTTAAATTAAGAATTTTATTATCATTTTCTTTGTTATTCATTTTTCTATGATTTATTTATTAATAATTTATTTATATATTTTTTATATCGTATTCACAATCACCTGCGTTTCAACACTTCATTGATTGTTAATAAATATCTGTCCTAGGACGGAAGTTATTCCTCTTTTAGCCATATATCCTCCAAATGTATACTTTAATGTGAGCTTCATGTTTATAAATATCATATTAATATTTCTATTGTGGGTTAAAAAAATGTACTCGTCTTTTACAAAACATAAAACAAAACTATTTATCATGAACTTACAATTGATAAATAAAAAAAAACTTAAAAGGGAACTAAAAATATTTTATTAAAATTACCTTGGCTTGAATAATATAAAGAAATGTGTTTATTCCTCTAAGACCTGCATTAGAATATTTAAGTTAATATATTACGTTTTTATTATCAATAACTTTTGAGATTATGGCAACTAAATAAGGTCAAATTATTGCCTAAATCATGAAATGAAAGAAAAATTCATTAAAAAAATCAAATATTTTAACGATTAACATGGGAAATCTTATCTTAAATTTATTGAAAAGCGAGAAATTTGGATAATAAATAAACATTTCCAAAACTTCTCTTGCCACGTGAAAAACAAAAGAAGTATTTTAGAACCACAATAACACACAAATATTAACTTCTGCACTAAGCTTAATATGAAATTGAGATAAATACACTCACGTAAAAGTTTTTAGACACCTACTTACAGATTTGTTCAAGTTTGAAGTTAGAGTCTATCAAAAGCATAGTCGGCCGAATTTTATACGTAAAAAGACAGTTTAAAAACAAAATTAATGTAAAAGGTTAGTAAAAATAATGTCAGACGCGAGAAGAAAGTTTTGAAAGATAATGAGTCTCAAGGTGACTTAGCACTTAAAGATAACATCAAGCCATTTTAGAAGTTAGGTAAATAGCCTCGAGATGTCTGCGAGTTGAGATGGGAAGATGTTGATGGAGGAAGAAATTATGAGAATCAAATGGTAATGATACTCGGCAAAATAAATGTAAAAAATATTTATAAGGATTGTAAATAATTTTTTATCGAAAAATATTATTAACACACATAAATTTACAAATTCGTTATTTAATACTCTTACATTCGTCATGTGATTAGTAATCTCATAAAGAATGTTAAAAATTTGTGTAAAAATTAATTAGTAATCTCTTAAAACAATATTAGGTTTACGACCAATTACACATATAACAAGGAGTTAGAGTAGGGGAAAAGGGGATAAAAGAGAGCTAGCTATAGGGTGGTTTTCGTTTCTATGGAGATATTATGTTTTTATAGTTCGCTTTGTGAATATTGTTTTTGTAATTGTTTTGTTGCTTTAGATTTGTGATTTACGTTGTTCAATAAATTATTTTAATATGTTATTAAAAAGTAGTTATTATTGTACGAAAGCAATACAACGTATTTAACGTTATGATCTAAAAAATATGCAAAATCCAGAATATTTTCCTTTAAAAATATTATATTAATATTAAGTATAATGTATTTCAAAACACGTTTTATTGTTTATTTAATTTATAAATAAAATAAAATTGTGGTGTATATCACATGTGTTTATTTTTATTATTTTATGTTATTAAGGAATATTATATTATTTAGATCTATAAAATTAAACTTGATAACAGCTTACCCCGAAATGAGGAAACGGATTAGAGTCGTTTGAGTTGTTCGATATTTTTAAAGTACAATAGCCTACTACTGAGTCTAAGTATTGTTGTATATAGTAGATAGTTACAGACACTATTGACTAAAACTGAGCTATCTTGATGATGTGGAGACCGACCAATCACCACAGAAGACAGATAATCGTCAAAAATGCGACCACAGAAGACAGGTAATCGTCAAGACCTAGATCATTCGTTGAATATATAGCTAGAAATATAAAAGCAAAACTTCATAGAATCACTCACATGTCTCCATCTGTTATGGTCGTTTATATTATCCGTTATGTATATGGCCGTTAATATTATAACGATATATAAAACGGCCATAACATGTCTCCATCTGTTATGGCCGTTTTATATATCGTTATAATATTTCCATCTGTTATGGCAGTTTTTTATAGAAAAAAATTGTCATAGTAAGTGGTTTGTAAAAGTAAAAAGATCCATTTAATTGTCAAATTTTACAAAGTAATGGATCTTTTTGAATAGGATATTTGTTGTAGTGAAAAACTGTAAAATAATTGATTCAAGAATTTAGTAGGGTCGAAATATGGTATTACAAAATTATTTTGTTAAGATTCATATGTTAATTGAAATATTGGGATAAATACATAATATATGGCAACAGTACACAGTACAAAATGTACTCAAACATGGATAAGTCAAAAGGTTGGTGAAAGCTCACTTTAACGAAAACGACCCGACTTTAACGAAAACTAAGCCGTAGGCAAAACTAGTTAAATATAATCTCACTCAGCACCACTGCTTATAAAACATACAAACTACATATGTCAGAGGATATTATATATAACGCATACCTTTCTTCCACTTAGCGTTTATAAACTCAATTACACATTTTAAAATTCAAATACGACCTTTCATAAATCAAAAGTCACTAAAATAACAATGGCCATCCCACCCGAGATTTCAAAAAAATTAAAATATAATATTTATAAAGGCCACTTCACAGATCGAAATAAGGAACTATATTGTTGACAGCGCTGATTTACATAATTGATTTATATCCCACGTACGGAGGTGTGCTGAGAACTATTTCTTTTATACGATCGTTAACTCGCTTTGATCTTTTTACTGTTTTATTTATGAGTTTCGTATTAAAAGTGTTTCGTTTAGAAATTGAATTAAGTTTATTTGGATTCATGCATTTATTCAACATGATGTTATTAGATTAGTTTTATGTTATTTATTTTTAAGTAATGTCTTAGAATTTGTAGGTGCTCATATGTTTTGATATGTTTTGTTGTCCAGTAAAATGAATAAAAAATGAATGATCCTTTAAATGTTTCAATGGAATATTGTTAGAATACGAGATACGGTTATATGATACCTCATCTGTGGGGTAGCACGATCTAGCATAGATTGATCCAACATAAGGACTGATGAACGTAGTGGTCCATGTCCCGTAAACTTTATCAAGTTTGCGGGCAAGAACGTAAATAGGGTTATCGTTATGATTATTAACACAATACTCATAACGATAACCCTAGAATAATTATGCACACAAGTTGTCCTGTTTTTAGATCAAATTATAAAATGAATATTTGGATCCAATAATGCAGTGTGTTCTCTTCTTCCAACTATCAAATTTATAAAAATATTTTCACCGCTTATAATTTTTCTCCAGTACTTATTTCGAAATACACAGACACTCACATACACATAATTAAAATATAAAACCTAATGGCAGCATGCATTCGATATCAAAGCTGACGCTTTGCTACTGGTAGCCGAATATTTTTATATGATGATGGTAACGAATACAGAAATACGAATAATGAAAAAGCGAAATGAAAATTGAAAAAAAGAAGTTAAATTAACATGCAACGAATACATGCTTCTAACAAAAATCATCCAAAAAGTAACACCACAGAGCTCTAATATTTCGCAAGTAACAAATAATATTTTTAGTCTTTTTTATCATAAGTATTTATCATAAGTTTATCATTTACGGTATCATTTTATTTAAGATATATAAATAATTATTAACTCTTTTTCGAACTTCTTAAGCTATATATTATTGATTATTTAGACTATAAAACCGTTTGAAGTACAAATTGGAAATTTCAAATAGTATTAAAGCGAATCAATCCAATATTTTGTAATAGTAAACATTTAACAAATGTTATGTAATTATGTCTTAGAGATTTTAACCTACGGCTTGCCTAGAAGAGTCTGCCAGGGTGGGTACCCTGGCAGAAAATGCCATTTATTTCATTTCAATTTGAATTAAGTGCGTTCCCGCTCTCAGTAGCTGACTGTTACGAACTACTCGATGCCCTCAGCACGCTGCCTCAGTCCGGAGCGCGCGCCCGTGGCAACAGGTCGTGTGTAAAGCGCACGCGGGTCTCACAGACTCTACCAGGCATACGGTGTAAATTTTTACGTAAATACTTTTTTTATTTTATAAGGGTTTCGCGTGGCAAAATACGTAGTTATTATACACTACTTGTAATCCACACACAAGTATGCGATTATGTTCAACAGATTACCTAAATATTTTTATGTAGTTTTATATTTTAGTTTCAATTTGGCGAGTCTACGTGACGAGCACATAAGTATTTTTTTAATTGAAGAGGATGATGAGAACGATGTTATATTCAATTCAATTAGAGAAGAATCCGATCATGACGTCATAGAGAGAAGCAATGTGCACAACTTAGAGACGAAAGACAATGCAGTAGAAGCTGTAGTTCAAGAGGAAAGTTCTTTGGATTCGGAAATAGATGTGCCGTTGTCGACCCTAGTTTCACAGCCTTCGGGAAGAATTTATGTAGGTAAATATGGTATTATTTGGCATAAAAGGCCAGCTAGATCTAATATAAAAACAAGAATATGTCTCTCAGGATTGTTTAAATCTGGCAGGCAGAATTTACAAGATTTGTGCAATGATGGAACTGGTACATCTATTTTCTCCATGACAATGAACCTCAGGAGATTTTCCTTTATTGTCAACCATTTAGGATGTTATGACGACAGTACTCGTAACGAAAGAATAGAACAAGATATGCTGGCACCATACAGAAAGCTATTTCATGATTTTGTCACTAACTGCCTGCAGCGCTATACACCTTTTGAGAATTTAACAATCGATGAAGAGCTCGGAGCGTTTCGTGGCCGTTGCCAATTTCGTCAATATCTGTCCAGTAAATTAGCCAAATGTGAGATAAAAATATTTGCACTAGTGGACGCCAGAACCTATAACCTAGCAACAAGCCTCATAATGTGATTGACCGGCTAGTGACGTCCATTTCCCAATCAGGAAGTTATATCATAATGGATATTTGGTTTACGAGCTACCAATCATCGGAGCATTTACTGAACTATCACAAATTTACTGCAGTTGTTACAATGAAATCCAACAAAACGTGCAAAATCTAAGGCTAAATGTCATGAACTACATTCCTCTATATTTGGATTTCAACAGGATTTGACTTTGGTGTCATATAAATCAAAACCACGAAAAGATGTGTTCGTGCTTACGTCTCTCCATCATCAAATGAAAATAAATCAAGAGACGAGTGATAAGCAAAAGCCTGAAATTATAATGTTTTATAATAAAACATAAGGTGGAGTAGACAACGTTGATTAGCTTATTGCGTCTTACGATGTGTCACGAAACTGCAGGAGGTGGATCCTAAACATTATTTTTCTGGCTGCTCAACACTGCTGATATAAATGCAAAAATTATTAAAATGCTCAATTGTCCAGAAGACAATAACAATCGGCGGAACTTCATAAAAAAAATTGAGTCTAGCACTGATTGAACTACATGTGCAATCAAGACAACGGAATACTCGTATTTCTGTGGATATGCGCAAACGGATTGGCATATATAGCGGTGATCAAGATGATCAACCAGTGAAGAAATCGACTCCTGGTAGAAAGGTTAGATGCTACGTTTGGCCAATCAAAAAAACATCGCAAAATATAATACATCTGTGAGACATGTAAAAGTCACTTATGCCTGGATCACGCAAAATTTCAATGTTCTGTGTGCTACCAAAGGAAACCCCAATATAATGAAGACAATAGTGTCGAAAACTGATTATTTTATTATTAATCTTACGTTTATAAAAGTACCTTACATTTCCCAATGCTTAATCAAAGATCTCTCGTAGTTTTTGTAAATATTTTTGTTATTAAAAAAAGAAAGTGTAGTTTTTGTTCAAAAATGAGACTTAACTTTAATTAGTAAAATAAATAATAAAATTTTCTGATTTTTAATATTTTTTTATTTTAACCTCTCATAATCGCTAATTTTCCACAAATTAAAAAAAGATTGTAAATCCGGGTCTGACAGACCCACGTATACCATGTCATTTTTGCCACCAAGTATTCTTAGAGTTAAACATTCATATTCGGTCATTATTGGTGTCAGTTTTAGGGCGAGTTACAAAAATTCTAAACCTATTTTGCAGTTTACTTTTTCAAAATTTGATTATATTTATTAAAGGAAAGTATCATAAAACGTGTATCAATACGTATATCATAACGTGTCTCATAACGTATTATCATAAAACGTGCTTAATCTCCGAAACTGCTAAAACTAAAATGTTTCAACAAACAATGTTTCTAGTATATACTTACTATCCAATATGTAAAATTTCACCATATAATCTCGTTCAAAATACCGTTATGTTTGAAGAAAAAAATCGTGTTTGTTTCCATTGATAATAAACGGAAATAAAACGTAGTTCCCAAGTTATGGAACGAATAACGCTTGAGGTATCTGTACGAAATATGATCCGTAAAGTAAAGGTCCGTGGGTGAACTAAGGCTACCTAAGTAGCTGGTAGAATTAGCAAACCATATAGCAGAACCGATGATCGTTGGGAAAGATAGGTTCTCGAATGACCACCATGTACCAGAAATCACAGAGTTGGGTCCTCCAGCTAGACCCGCCGCCCCCGGACTCCGCGTAGATCCCGCCAGGTGGACCAATGACCTGGTAAGGCCGCTATTAGATACAAAGAACATAGGATCGATATTTACAGGAATCGATGGGGTGATCTCTTTTCAATAGTGGGCCTCTTTCAGTTGATGATGTTGATTACTAGAAATATATCTAAAATTGACATGGCAAACTTAAAGATAATTCTAAAACCTACAGTTTTGAGAAATTCACAATGTTCTCTTTTCTTATACTGTGAGTTATACTAGGGAAATTAGATAATACGCCATTTATTTACATAGTGAACAATAATACACAACTTTATAAATAATTTATTGAAAACACTGTTTGAGCTTTTATATGTTTCTCACTATGTACGGAAACTTCGTACCGTGAGTTCTAACTACACTTTTCAGTTTTTTTTACTTCTATTAATAACATTTATAACGAAATTGTTGACAAACAGCTGTTTGACAAGACTATGCAGTCTTATACCGTTCTATAAACATATATGTATGGTACTAATGTAAACAAAATCCATCAAAGAAGTATTCCTCTCTTCAAAGGCGATTGTAAGTGAACTACATGTTTACGCTTACTGTGAACGGCAATAGAAATTGTATTTGAGGAGAAGGTAAATTCATATTTCCGGTTTATTTTTCTAATTTAATATATGTACTTAAATTTGTTTAATTATATGTATGGTATACAATGATACAAAACGTGCATAAAGCTCAAACTTACACATTCATCGCTTTTTATCTCATACAAATATTTCCATAAAAGTCACTGCTATTAGCTTAATTGTTTTGACACTACAAACTAAATTATTTCATATAATTTTGAAAAAAAAATAATTTAATCGATCCAGAAAAATATTGATTTCAAAACAATAATTCAAAATTGGAAGTTGTAATGTCCAGTATATGCTCAACAAGAGTGGAGAGCTTCCAGATAACAGAGCTTGCAGAACATAGGTTCACTTCTTTGGTATAGAAGAGAAAATATACCTTAAATAGAATATAATATTACACTTATCTTAAATCAAACTTACATTACTGAATCGAAGTCAGCCATGGTAGTAATTAGATATTCTCATGTTTCTTATTATGTTTAATAATTTACCCTGAGTTTTCAACACTGCTCGTTGTCTTCTGTTTAACGATAATTTGAAACTATTCTCGAGGGTAACAAAATAATCTGATTCACAGTTGTTTCAAAAGAATATCGACTCAGTATTTTATCTGAGCAATTAGCTGCAATTGAATGTGAAGAAAAGCGCAATGACGATTTCCGTATATGTATACCCTTATTACAAAATAATGAGCCAAATGCAACGTTATTGCACTGCAAGGTGCTAGGATTTATTGAGAGTCGTCCCCAAAATTTTCATGATATGAGTGTATTGTGACTTTCTTCAAATCTCTCATCATTTAGTCTACGCCTGAAGTAACTTATTTACACAAGTTAAAAATTATTATATATTGCACAAGGCAAAATATTTAAAAGATTAAATAAATAAAATTTTCATATGAAAAATATACTGGTACTGTATATACATTTCTTTTTTTTCTAATATTACGAGTATAATGAACATCATAGGACGCAATTCATTTCAACTCCGACTGGAATTGATTTTGATCATGTGTTTTCACCAAATTATTAAATAATTATGTCGATACCTCTCGGTTTGGATTTAGTAACGCTTTATATTAGTACGTGAAGAGAAAACCTTTTGTACACCTTTTTAAGCATATTACACTGAATGTCAAGTCTTAGTTTTATTAGTGTTTATTTGATTTAAAAATAACAAAAGACAAATACGAGAACAAGCTGTAATTTTGTTTTTTTTTTAACTGTTACCAATATTAAATTTTAAATTTGACTGACCTAATAGAACAAAATTTAAAAAAGATGATTAGAGATATGTTCTTTCATAAAAGAACCTCGGTAACGTTCAAATTTATACATTTAATTAAATAGGTCGAATTTCAATCACTGCGTCATCACCAGTCATAGTTTATTACATCAGTTTAGAACCCGCACAAATATCCTGCAGCGCTCACCTCTTTTTCACTCGTTGACGTCGATCATTCAATGCAGTATTGCGCCCAACGTTCATATTTTTTCTACTCCATCATCCTCTGAGAAAGCGATTATGGAGTTACTTGGTAGATCATGATTGACGATAAGTGTTACGTTTGATTTAAATTAATATGTGAGTTTTGTGTTTTATTAATTATTTTGTGTAATATTATGTGTACTGTAAACTATTGTGCTTCTGGTATTAGCATATTTCAAACGCTTTGGATAAATAAATAATAACCAAGATATAGTATATATATATACACACACACACACACATATATATATATATATATATATATATATATATATATATATATATAATATCAGTAAACTTACCTGGAATTTTAATATTTACGGGCGACGTAGCACTCTGCAATCATATAATCGTATACAAACGATATCCGTCTTATAACGTAAGGTTATACAAATATTAGTAAAACCAAAGAAGTCATAACTTTACTTCACACAATAAGTACTTATATCAACCACAACAATAGTACTTATACCCTGATTATTTATATCAAATATATTTTTTACTTAAAACATATTTCTTAAACCAGACACATCGATGAAGAGATAAGGGCTGAAGCAAAGAAGTAAATTAAAATCTTTTACGGAAACAATCCACGAGGGTTAACAAAAAAAATCTACTATAGTATATATTTTGTTTCATTTATACGAGATTATGGTATATAGAGAAGTAATCAACTAAGTTTAAATGTTACAACGTAAAACCTACATTAAAATACCACGGAACGCTCTTCGTAATACAAACTGCATTAAGACCGTAAATTAATAATCGAGACCAATAAGCAAATCTAAACTACAATCGAATAGCAATCAGCTACTATTTACTCTGCAATTAATCGATTGATCGAAACACCGTGCGATACACCCGTCGACGCTGACTAAATACAATTCATCGTACGTAAACGCTTAATAATATAATCGCACAGCGCTTTACTACACCACTTCTCGCCTATTGTTCGGGCGTCTTCGGCCAATACAGGCAGAGCCGGCGTGCCTCTGCTGCTTTATAAATTACCTACTACATATTTCATTTGGCCGTCCGCTTTGTTGTGGGCCCTATTATTTCTTGATATATGTCTGAGTGGTGTGTGGACAGGTACGAGTGTTTACTCTCAAAATAAAGTCGGACGTTGATTTAATGTTTTGACCCGAGTAAATATAGCTGTTGAGCCTCTTCCCCCTTTTTTTATTTTTGTTTGGTGTAGTGAACGAGGAGGCTCTAGACAAAAAATATTTTGGGTTCATCTATCGGCTATCTTGTCAACATTGTGTCTTAATTTCTCCTAAAGTATGCTTAATATACTGACGGTCTGTGCCGGACGTTGTCAAATGGCTTTACTCGAATAAATTATTTACGAAAGGTGGGTAGAAAATTTAGTAATAAGTAGTTTTACCTTAGAAATTATTAATGCGGATAATTTTAGTACTTACGGTCTTATTAAACTTTGGTTTAAGTATATATCATTTTTTAAATCGTATACTTTCCAGCAGACTTCTGATCGATTTTGATTTTCCAAATTCGGATTTACTTTACGTGCATTATATTGGTGTCATCTGAGCTTTAATCAACTTAAAATATTGTAAGTGTATAATGTTCAATGTGGTTTAATGAACAAATAGTTAAACTTTACTGACTAACAGTTATAAGTATTGTCCTTTCTTCAATGTCATATACAATTTTTTGACGGTAATAACTTGAATGATGTAATAACTTGAATAAGAAAACATAAAAAGTATTTAAAAAGTGAAAATTCAAAAATCACAGGCGGGCACTTCAATTTTATATATCTGTATGGCTTTCAAGTATCTATACTCTTCAAATTATTACAGCAGTTAAACTAAAATAATGATAATACATCTTGAACTGCTAAAAAAAGATGCAGAATTGAAGAAAATGACGAAATCCGTGTCAGTTCTCAAAATCGAACTGAGACATGCAAAATAGCATAAGATATCATATAAACATTCCTCAAACTGTTGCTATCATGTTTCTTTCTCCTCATACTTTCATCCCAAGTATACTTATTTTATAATTTGCATATACTATGAGCAAACCATAGATCTGTCGACAAAGCATGACTTTAAACCTATAAAAAGCTAATCGGTTAACATCACAACTTATAGTAAAAAAATAAAAATATCCATCATTATTTTATCCAGTTGTCGTGCATTAAATTGACAACAATTGAAGAAAAAAGTCAAGCCAAAAATAAAACGGGCTATGAACTCTTAAAGTATTCCGATTTGCAATAACCAAATGACAATATCGAAGTCATATATCGAAGAGAAAAATAAGAGTAAATTCTGCGTCGTCTCCAGTACTGACCTAAGCAATGTTCGACTCGACTCCTCAGTCGACGCTAGCTGATATATTTACCGTACACTGTAAGTATATGAAGCAATATATGCCACCACGAGTACGTATATATATGGTTAGCTATGTGTATGGTTTGGAATATAAGGAATAGTTATTTAATCTAACTAATTGGTGTACCATATATATTTTGCAACGATCGAAGATATTATAAAGAATTTGCTTACTAATGGCGTCATAAGAAATATTATTTTTATTATTCCTCTAGCAAATGAGCATTTTTTGGAATAAAAAATAAAATCCTAATAATATGGGAAACTTGGTAAGAATTACTTCATTGCTTAAAGAACTATTTTTATTAAACAAAAAAAACCTTACCTAAATTGTAATATTAATAAGTATATGTTTAACAGAAATCGAGCCCGTCTTACCTTCAAAATTCACCAAACAGAACAGCGTACACTTTAAAAAAGAGATGTTTCAAATGATGATGAAATGACCCTATTGATGCAAATGTACGACAGAATATTCTTGCAATTAGCCAACAAACTCGGGTTTGAGAGTTCAATTGTCAAAATTTCATGTTATGGGCCATATTGTTAAATCAACTACTTATTACATACATGCTTTCACCAGATATTTCAAGAAGTTTCCCAGCTTATGTATGTATGTGTTTGTAGATTTGTACTATACAGATAATCAAAGCAATTCTAACTGGTCAGTTATAAACGAATTGTTCTCGTTATGAGTCTCACTGAAATGCAAAGTACGAATGACGACATAAATGGCTTTAATATATAAATTAGTGCAGAAAAATGTTGAACAATTACAGATGCTAAATGAAAATCATTATAATCTCTTGGTGTGTATATATATATATATATATATATATATATATATATATATATATATACATACATATATATACACACACACATACATATATATATATATATATATATATATATATATATATATATATTCTGCTTTAACTTTTAAACATTATGGTTAGTTATGGCACTTGTGTAGGAATGATAATATCAAAATGTGCAGTTTAAATAAATTTTTAAAGAAAATTTTATTATTCATGGAGAATGAAAACTTTGCTAGAAGAATTATTTTCGGGGCTGCCAACTGAACCACGTGTAAGTAAATAATATCATAGCCCTGTAAATCAATATGGAGAGGGTCGGCACACACTGCCAAAATAGCACTGCAAATGTTTTGTGTGCTAGCGTCGATATCGGTACGTCCGTAAGTCACGCCTTTTATCCCTAATCGCACACTTCTTTTCTTGTAATTTAAACATACTGGCGTAAATAGTTTTTTAAATATTGTCCAGTGTGAACTAATTTTCAGTTTTAATTCTGAGTTTTATTAAACTCAGGTGCTTCAAATTAAACACGCTTACATTTTAGCACAAAATATGCACACACAAAACAAAAGGTAATTAGTTTTCTGACGTATGAAATGAAATGGAAGAGTAATTATCGATTTAAAAATGTACATATTATATTCATCCATCCGTTTTTCTTTGCTTTGGCCATAAAATTAAACACTACGTTGATCCTTACAATAAATATTATTAAATTAAAACATCTGCGCTTTTAAAATTAAATATGATTTATTGAAATAAATTTCATAACTCATATTGGAATAATTCGAATTCTAAACGGACGATACGATAGTGATTTATAGGCTAATATTTTGAGTCAATAAACTCAACAAAGAGAAAACACCTGTTAATTAAATTGCAATAACTCTGGAAATAGATTTAGTGATAATATTTTCTGGAAAGAAAAAAAAAACTGTGCATACAATGTAAGTGTGTTATTTAAAAACAGCAAAACTGTTGATATTGATATTTGGAAATAATGAGCAATAGTTCAAAAAGATCGTTAGATATAAGGTTTCAAATTTTCCTAACAAGTTTCGTAATTTACTTGTTATCAGCAGAATCTTTTATTTTCCCACCTACCAGTAATGTTATATTATTTCCATGTAATTTAATTTATTGATTTATTTCGTAGTTTAAAACACATGTACAAATTAAAAAATAAAACACAAAAATAAAAATTTTAAATAATAATATTTCATTAAGGTATTCAACTTTTATGAATACACATAGTCAAATTTAATCTTAGTTACTTAATAATACAAGTTAGTTAATGTATATATATATATATATATATATATATATATATATATATATATATATATACATATACATTTTAAAGATCATATAAAATAAAACATAAAGCGAATAAAATAAACACAATTATATTACTCTCTCTCGAATGGTTTCTATTGAAATCTTCAATAACATAATTTAATATAACTATCTATATTTATTTCCCAATTGACTTCCAGAATAACAGAATAAAACATTACGGCCATTTATATTCAGTCGACGAAGCTATAATTTCAGTATTTGAATATGACGGATTCGGATTGCTTTCTAAAGTCACAAACACTCCCGCAAACATCTGTAGATAGCAGAAATCTGAGACTACTTTACCTTCTATGTAATTTGATTTTAGAATCAATTAAATTTAGATATTTAAAGTGCTCAGACAATATTAAAATTCATCTCAAGTCACGAAATATTTTAGAACTGAGTCGTTTTCATGCTTCGTTCCTTCTTTATTCGCAATGGTATTCCGAGATATCACTTCTTCTTATGTGTTTAAATGATTTAGCGCTCAATAATTTGCAATCTACCATGGTCATTCAATAAATAAATAGTGTATTATACATTTTATTATAAATATATATTTATAATCCACTACAAAATAAATTTATTTTCAATACACAAAATTAACAATAAATAATATTCATTTTATGAATGCAGATTTTCATCTTATCAAGTTAAGATTTATACAGTGTCGCATATATAATGTAGAATTGAATTTTAAAAATGGCGTGATTGTTCGTGATCCAGCGGCGACCGAAATTTTCGCTAAGCATTTCTGATCGATGTACTGTTTGAACATTCTTCGACTAAACGTTGCAGCAGTTTTATGCTACCGTGCCGAAGTCGATGTTGATGTCACAAGTGTATCTGATAGTGATCTTCAACTTGCTTTCTCCAAGCTGATGAAATCGATCAGACCTGCCGTTATACCCGGTTATATATTTAAAGCTTGCGCTTATATTTTTATGAAACCTTTTGCGTATTTATTTTAATCTTCGCTAACAGCTGGTATCTATCCCTTGCATTGTAAAGAGACCCGAGCAACACCTATACCTAAAGGTGGCACGGGGTCAGACGTAAATAATTTCAAACCGCTCGCTATCCTCTGGGCACAGGCTAAATTATTTGACTTTTGCTTTATATCACAAGATATATTTGAGCTATGGAGATCTAATCTGTGATGAGCAGCATGGGCTTCGAGTCGGACGTTCAGCGGTTACGAACCTTGTATGTTTCTTTGACCTCAGATTGACTTATCATGTTGACCTCAGATTCCAAGTAGTTCTTGCATATTTTGACTACCAGAAAGCTTCGACCATGTATATATGATACCTTATTAACTCCTCTTGGCGAGAAAGGGTTCTCTATTCCACTTTTACGATCTTTCCCTTTTCACGATCGGGAATGAGTAAAGGTTCGAATCTCGGGCCTCTTACTTTTCATTATTCTGATAAATTATATTGTTTGCAAGGTAAAACTGTGCTTTGTTTGTTATTCGCGAACGACCTGAAACTTTCTATATCAGTTAAGGATACAGCGAACTGAGAAAACTGAAAGAATCTGATGGCTTACGGCAATGATGTTATGAACTTTGAATTTGTAAGAAATAAATAGTTTTGCAATTCCAAAAAGCCAGAATGGTGACGAAAATATAGAATGAAACATAGATGAAGAATTAAATCGTGTTGAGAAAAGAATTTACAATTTGATACAATCTATACGATTATATCCAACCCATATCCAAATCAGAAAACAACCCATAAAAAGAGAAAGTATCAAAGGAATAAAAAAATAAAATATGGAAAGAATGTCCCGATTATACCGACGAATAAAAGTTTGTTAATTTATTATATTTTGCGATGTTCGTGTTTTATTTTTTTTATCATTATATATCACTTATGAAATAAGAAAGAGTGAAATAGTTTTATGGCATAGAATCGTTTTTTCAAGCGATGAATATCTTTATGAAAAAATATTACATACATGTTAAGTACCATATTACTATCAATATTCTTGTAAATCTAGTCGTTTATGGGGTACTATGTTTAAAAATCTAAAAATGTTGAATAAACTATATTTTTTTCCAATTTTAATTACATTTTATAGTTAATTTCAATTTCTGAAAAAGGTCAACCCATGAATCATCCATACGCTTCATGAAATTACATTTTACCTTTCAAATTAAGGTTTTGGAAGAATGTCATGGGGAATCATACGATATACATACAGGGATACTAAGAATTTCGTACCTCATTCAACCTGTAACCTACCTAGAATTTGTATAGAGAATTAGAATATTAGATCTCGCTGAAATACAAAATTTCACCTGTGTGACTTAAAACAACTCTAAAAATACATCCTGATTCCAAGCCTATTTGTACACATATGTAAATATGCTTAATGACGAACTCGTCATAGCATGAAAGCAGAAAGGACGTAACTTCTAATCTGTTTAGAAGCCGCTCCACGAATTTGCCTTCAAATTGAACGACCGCCTCCCGCGTCTCCAGTGGCGTTTGATAAATATTCGCCTTTCCTTTGCTAATTAGGCTAATCTGTAATTTAAAACGGCGACTTGACGTGAGGCCCGCCTACCTATGTACGTGTTTCCCCGCTTATTGACTCTACTGGGCTCCGTATTGTCAACGGGCACTGATTGGATTTCAGAATGTACACACCTTTCTACGTACACACGTAAGAGACACAGTTTTATTTAACAATAAAATTTACATGTTGGAAAAGCTGAATTTAAAAATAAAATAAGAACCAGGTAAATGAACCGATAGCCAGCGCTACGACGGTGGACTTCAATTGGAAAAAAATGTAATACATTTCTTTTTTGTTTTGTACATAAAAAGAAAAAGCTTAAAACCTTTTATAGAATCACTTCGTTGTCCGTTTGTCGATGTGTCAAGACCCTCTTTCTCAGGAGCGCGTGGAGGTATCAAGTTGGAATTAATATCAAATACTTAGGTTTACAGTGCCTTAGAGCAAGTTTCTAAGTCAGCACTATCAAGAAAGACCCTAAAAATATGCCCATTTATGCCGCATATTTTGATAATCGCGAATAATTCAAAACATATAGAGTACTTTTCGTTGACCTAGAATCATAAAGTTTGACAAAAAGCAAGGCCTCACAGCACAAGTAAGGTAAAAGTTAACGAGTTACACTTGTGTTTGACAGCATTTTTCCAGTAGTGACAGAAACTATTTTGGATAAAATGTTATTTAAAAAAAAACCCTTTTCTATGATATCAATAATGAAAAAAATATTTGCTGTAAAATTAATTGTAAACATAAAAAATTAAGTATTTAATTTAAATTACAAAATTACCTACAATGAATTTAATAAGATCTATTTTAATTAGTAAGAGGGCAATAAAGTATTGTACGAGTTCATAAAGTATTGCGTCTAATAGTACTTTCTTAGTTTCAGTATGTACATATGTACGAACATAATCCGTAAAGCTTAGTAAACTAGCCTATGGCAAAGTTTCAATTTTACTTTATAACTTAGTATAAATTAAGTTTCAAAATCAAATTGGAACTGAGAATGGTAAAATTTCTAAATATTATATATTCCAATATTTTCATTGCTACATTAAATACATTTTATATGAATGCGTCATCTGAGTAAACGGTTAAGTTAAATAGAGGTATTACCGACTGCGTTGGGTAATAATAAAAGCGTAAATTCCGTAATAAATACCGCCATTATTAAATACTTGTGTAAAAAGTTAACGTAGTCGGATTAAAAAAAAATTTAACAAGTTTACTGGGAACGATTTATTGAAATTTTAATATAATAGCATGCTACATCAAGGATAAATTAATACTATCATTAAGATATTTCCTTACTATACACTTCCGCTTCAATATATATATTTTTTTTCGTCCGCTACATTTTCTCTATGCTGCATTTTCTTCATACCTAAGCAATGCGAATAAAGTTTTGTTTTTTTTACAAATTTTCTCACCCTACGTCATTAAATCCTTCATGTTGTGAGCGTCAATGATTTCAAAAATTTTCTTTCTGTTAACTTTACTTTAGGAATAATACGTCCGTTCATAAAACACAATTTATTACAGCAGATGTACTCAATTATTAATTTTAAAAAATCAACCGTCAGCCATATATAGTCTGAACTTGGCTCTGGTTGAAAATGATTCATTAAAAGAAGCAACTCTCAAATATTTTGATACTAAAAAATAATTATATTATCGAAGTCTGTTTAAGTTAATAAGAATTGTATTAAACATTAAAATGTTTTCATCTACGCATCTCTTCGCTTTCATACCAAACATTTATTGAATCACACTCATGAATGAACGGTAAAGAACCTGCCGGAAGGCACTCGTTTACCCATTTTTTCTTAAAATGTTAATTAGTGTAATCAATTTAAATTCAATATCTAAATTTCGTTTTACTCCCAAACGTATACACTACATTACGTAATCTACACGGCGCCGTAAAACCGTCCGAACAATGCCCCCGTCGCCGCCAAACATTAAAAAGTAAACCGAAACCATTAAATCTTGAAAGTGAATACCAAAGAACGGCCATTAAAGCGCGAGCAAAGCGAGCCGCGAAGCTTTTCATTAAAAAATAAACATTTATTAACAATAAAGCGGCGATACCATAAACATCGTTTAGTCCGACGGGCGATGTCCTGCAGCTAGGAAGAGCGCGTCGTAAAGTTCACACGCTGTCACCTTTTATTGCGCGCCCCACCTGACCGCCGTGGCGCACGTGCGAATTGTGCTTTGTTTATGATGTTTATCTGCTTACGTGCCGGGGCTAAAGGACGCCGCGGAAACATTCTACCGGATTCTGTGTGTCTTCGCCGATAAAGTCGACGGTACCGTCATGAACCGCAGCGGAACTCGCGGAACAGCGGTCGCGTGCGACGAGTGGTTTAACCGCGTTCGTGCTAAATAGATTTGGTGCATATTATATGTCGTGTTTTAACCTAGTTGTAATAATAGGATTCTATACTATACATTTTTAAGAGTGATACTTCAGAAACACAACCAATATCGAGCTCAGTTATGATTTAAATTTCTACTTTGTTAAAATTTCTATTTGAATAAAAAAACTAGACGACAGTAACTTTTATAAATAGTAAATAAATAATATATAATAATATATGTTTAGACATGATTTCCTCTCCTATGACCTCAATTTTTCGAAAACAAAATACATTTTCAATTGTGCCTTCAATAAATTGATCTCAAATTAATTAAACCTCAAATTAATTCGGTATCTAAAAAAGCTTCAAACATTTTTATTTACTTTTTTCTTACACTGATGTGAATGCCATTGATAAACAATCGTATTAATGTTGTTTAACCTTTGAATATTCCTTTGATTCTGAATGCAGTATTCATTTTCCGTTGTTTGGTAAACAAGGATCAAAATTATTACCGATGCCTATCTAAAGAGAATCTAATTAACAAAACTGATTTACAATTTGCACGGTAGGGAGAGAGAAACAAGTAATAATATGTAATATTATGAGTGACTGTCAATCAAAAACTTAACCGATATCCACATACAGCGTAGTTTTAAGTTGAAATTAACTTTTTTTACTTAAAATGATTGATTATACAGTATTATAAATTATGTATACAAAATTCTTGCAGAAACTCATTGAAACATCAAACATATCGCATTACGAAAATTGTATACTTTTTAAATTATTAGACATATAATAAAAATAATCAAACATTATTATTGTTTGTCTCAGTAAGATATAAATTTATTTATGTCAAAGTGTGTACATTGTGTACATTAGTACAAACGAACATTATTCTTTGGCAGCAAATGGCAGCGCGAATATTCTAGAATTTAGTCAAAAATTTAATTCGGTGACAATTATTTCGAATCTTCTCAAAATCTCTGATAGGTTCGACGTTAAAAGGGTATTTGTAGCCAATAGAAGATAGCTGACATATTATGTAATATGGTTATGTAATATAATGTTTGATTGTAAAATTTTACGTTGTGAATATTTTGAGAAGATATTGTTCTACATGACTTTGACATTACAGTGGAAGTGTAAATTTTGAGAAGATATTGTTCTACATGACTTTGGCATTACAGTGGAAGTGTAAATTTTGAGAAGATATTGTTCTACATGACTTTGGCATTACAGTGGAAGTGTCAATTTTGGTTTGAAAGTGTCAATTTGTTCCACAAATTATTTTTAATTACATTATTAATCGTTGACTCGTTATATGTAAAGAAAAAATAGTACGAAGATACCTAATAAATAAACTAGAACCCACCATCCTCTTAGTGTTAACCAACAAAGGTGTAAAGTTTTTCATACTCCAATTACTGTAACCAAAATAGGATAATACTTATGGCCGACGGTCTAGTGGGATGACAATGAATGATTATATGTTAAAAATAAAATATAAAATAAAATAAATATTACCTTTATAAAGACAATATGAATAATTATTTCTATATACAATTGGATATATCGTAGATGTATGTGCTAAGGTATCCTGTTAATCAATGATAATTCGAGAAGGAGCGGTAGATTAAGCTACGACTAGGCAGCTGACAAAATGTGACCTTGATAAAAACCTTTTATTTTTCGAGGTGTGGACCCATTTTTCAAATTCGTGAAAATCGTTACACATATTAAAAATTAAATTTAAAATACAAAGTTATTTTCGCAGCTGATTTACGTCACTTGTATGGAGTTTCTGTGAACTTTTTGTAAACCCAACTGCATGTCATAAATTGGTCGACTAAATCCGTAAACTAGTAAAACCTACTTAGTTTTGATAACTTTCCATTTAATTTCGTCATGTATACTGCTATTGTGCATACTCTTCATACATTCAACAATAACGGTTAAGCTAATAGGGACCGGAAACCTACAACAAAACTTAACATTTTAAGGTTTACTATTTCGTAATGGAATCCCTCTATCGAAAATGTCTTCATAACAAACACTCAATACTTTTAAAGGAGCTATTCAAACATACCCTATACTAAAGGGTGAGTAAAAAATAAAATCGTCCCCTCTTTAGATGTAGAAGAGATACCCTAAACAATTTTTTCTAAACGATTTTACTTTATTGCTTTGTAGATGTTATGAATATGTATAAACTTGCCAAATTTTAACTTTATGACACTAATATTCTCCTAATAAAATGGATGTGACATACGTACGTCACAAACTATAAAACTCCCTAGTTTAGTTTCGGGACATAAATAACATACAAAACTTCAAAAATATATTAAAGTCAGAGCCACTAAGCTATATTCGAATAATGCACCTAACAGTGAAAATTCGAAAGAGATATTGACTCGTTCTTCAGAAAAAAATCCGGGAATCCTACTGACACCTTCATCTCAAAAATAACCGGAATAAGTTGTGTTAGAGCTCCCTAATATAGTCTTCTAAACTTGTAAATAATAAAGTCGCGCGAGTTCACAGTCGCTCAGTCCGCCGGCGAGTGAGCCGCTCGTACAAGGACGAAACGCGGATAAACTTTTATCTCGCCAACTTGTTCACTTATCATCTCGACTTAGCGCCGCGCGCCTCGTGTTGACACGTTTTTACTTGCGATGTTTATTACATTTTAAAGCTTGTCTGCGTATTTGTAACAAGCTAAAGCACTTGGCCCTGTACTGGCTTTAGTATCCTTTGTATAAGAAAATTTTACGCGATAATAATCATGTCATAATGTATAACTCTCTGCGTAGCCAATTTCTTCTTTAATTTCTTTTAGTAACTCGGCTCTTTTAAGAAATCATGGAATGAGAAAATAGATAACAAAAACCTTAAAAAAATGTTTAATACACTACTTATATCCCGAATATGAACTAATGAGTATATTTAAAAATACTAAATTTTGTATTACAGGTAAGCTTTAACAGATAAAATAATATTCATCTTATTTGAGTTCTGGTTTATGTCTATCTAACAAAACGTTTACCAGACAGAGCTTTGGAGGGTAAAGTTGGTAAAGTTTTTTTATTCTTCAAATAATGGATTCCATTGATACAGAAAAATTATGACTTCAATTATGTTTTAACAACTTTATTTTCCACTATAATAAAATACAGACAGGAAAATAATGTCAAATGTATAAATACATATTTTTTATGCTGTTATAATGTATGATGGATGATGGTTATAATATATGATGGATGGAAACCAAGTGCTCGATCGTTTTCTTGAAATGTATCCTATTGATAAATGAGTACATAATAGAAATTACCAAACAAAAAATCTACTTCTAACTACCATTATCAAACTTAAACACAAGTTTATAAGATTCACTTGTAAATATATATTCGTTATCAAGAGAATAAAATAATTTTTTTTTAAATTTGAATATAAAAATGAAATTACAAAAACGTAATTTCAAATTTATTAAAAAATTTTCAAGGTACACATGGGTGAAATTTGTTTTATTTATCCAAAACTGAAGTGAAATTTGTTTTATTTCTGTGCAATATTGAACTACATAATTAAATACTAAACCATAATTAAATAAAAGAAGTCATTCCAATAGAATAAAATGCTATTTATTAATTCATACAATTCCATACACGAAAAGTACTTATATTTAATACAATAAATGTGTTTTATAAACATTTTGCTAATTTTTTTCAAAATTATCTTTCTGTACGCAATCACATGAGGATTTATGTCATGCTCATATCCAAGTATACTGAGTCTGAAATAGATTTCTTCACCAAAACATATATGTAATAGGGCGTTATGTACCTTAAATTCTAAACGGGAGATCTGTGATGATGTTATGAATAAATTATAAATCTATTCTCACAAAGTTTACTTTAGTTTTTACCAAAATTGTTTAGTTAATAGTTAATATGTTTTGGAACTAACAAAGTGACGTAAATTTGAACTATTTTGTCTAAGTCAGAGATGCAAAGAGAACAGACCACATGCAATTGGTAATCACATTACAAAGGTGAAAGATATGAAAAGAAATATTTTAAAAAATTAATTTAAAATTTTAATTACGAAACATTTTTAACAAACAATTTCTAATCCCAACATAAAAAAAATACAAATAGTTTCACTTAGAACTGAATTCATACAAAAATGTTGCCCTCATGTCTATGAAAGTATAATGGATACACAATAGTAAGGAACATTACGTAAATTATGCCATTATCGATGTAATTTGAGATGATAAATATACATAAATACGCAACCCATTTTAATAAATTATATATCATTAGAAAGATAAACATATTGGTTTCAAATATGGATCAATTTTAAGAAAATGGAGGCTTTTAAGAAAGTTACGTCTATCACAATAATTATGAGTCATCAAATTTGAAAAGAATTGTGAAATAGGCGTATTTTGAAACAACTAATTTCAAATATTACGTTAATTTATAATAAAAAAATATGTTTAAGAAAATAATTATCTTTAGAGTTGGGTTATAAAATTTTCATACCTTTTATATTTAATTCATTAACTCAAATTATAATCACTTAAAATTATGCACTAAATTCTAAGAGAATGAAAAAAAAATGTATGAAAACATCAAACAGAATTTCAATAAAACATTCATCGAACTACTTGGCTAGTCAGTCGAGCGGCAATATTCATGTAAGGCGATTTTGATGCGGGCCCTCTGACATTAGTTAGCGTTACGTAAATTGTATATTATAGGTTACAGTAGATAATACAGGTTCTTAATCATTGTTTTATTTACATGATAAAACATTTTTGCATATTTTTGTACCAAAAGACTTACGTAATAAAATTGATAATACTTTCGTAATAAATTTTACGTACAACCATATTTACTTACATCCATATTACTTATGTCTGTAAATTGCTTTGATCATTATTTTTTATATATGGAAAAAAAATTATGTTTCTAGTGAATTTTCAATCAAGCCACGTATTCATAACTTTAGGATTAGAGACTTAGAATGTTATATCTAATTTCAAATTATTTTTTTTAAAAAATGCTTTACGTAAAAAAGTAACCTTTTACCGATAAAAGCTATAATAAAGAATATATTAAACCTTCGTATTTTAAATGTTCTCTCATGTTTTTTGCTCTAGTTTAGAAGATTCTTAAGAAAATTATTTAAATATTTTTCTTCTTATATTTTTTTCGAATGAAATAAATATTTTAGTCTCGAAAAGTTATGGATTTTATTTAAAAAAATACTTAAGTATAATAGAGATTCAAAAAATTGACATCATGTACGCGTAAGATGCAAACTGTTAATAATTCTGATGAATTTAAAGATTTAGCAAATTTTATGTATTATGTAAAAAATAGATTTTTATTGTGTGACAATTTATTCCAGGAAAATATTAGGGGGAATTTCCAAAAATTGTCCTCCAACCATCGACACAATTTTTACACGTCATTCCTGATTTTAGATACTACATTGTGCTTTAGTGTTTTCTTCTGTCCATTCGATATAAAATGATAAGTACAATCTGGCGTCACCATCTGAACTGGTGGATACTTAGAAATAGTAGAGCTCTATTTTTATGACGCTTCATACATGAACTTGTCTCGTGTTAAAAAATTAGTTATAAATTATAGTAATTAGTTTTAATATTGTTCTTAAATTATTAATGATAAACTGCCTTGTTAAGTCATAGAATCTAATCATATCGTATCAATGCCACTTAAAAGTACTACAGTAGATACAGGTATATGTCTTTGTTATTTTAGGATGGGGGTTCACGTATCTCTATGATGGATATGCGTGGTCGAAAAATAATAGGTTTTTCTTTTTTTTTTCAATCAACCTAAATTAATTTCTGTTGACTAAGGCATGAGTTGTAAATTAACATAAATATCTTTTATTTGTAATATAGCAAACATTTCATTTAAAATGCCGTTTTTGTGGTACAAACTTTACTTTGAAAAGTTTAAAAAAAGAAGAAATGTCAACCAAGGCGAAGTTTTCGATTTCATGGCGTTGGCTCCGGCTTTAATCGATCAAAAATCGTATCAGCCACTTTTGATATTCTAAAGATATCTTGGCAGCTTTACATGATCATAATCATATAATATTTATCTTCCATATATGCCTTACTTCAAAGGAATAAAATTAGGGTTGGACGTATAATCACAAATAGGTAATCTATAATATATAAATTTATATTAAGTTTGTCAACAACTTGCTTATATTTATAAATTGTTTTCCATTACGCGTGGTATTGTGGAAAACAATTCTATATTTCCTAGTCAAGTTTCAATCAAGCTACGTATTCATTATTTTATAAGTTCAGATTTTTATGATTTTATATTAAGTTTCCTACTAATTTTTATAATTGAAAATAAAACTGACCGCTCATCAATGAAAGTCAAGATGTGAAATATAATGAATCTAAAGAGACTAACTGGGAAGTAATGATTAAATTAAATCCCATTTGAAGTTCCTTCTCCCTGGTTTTTTGCTTTAGATTAATAACTACTCTAAGTCAATAATTTACATATTTTTTCTTAACAGAAAGTTTTCAAACTGAAAAAGTATATTATAGAATTTAAAAACTATGACATTATTTAAAAAATACCTGTTTGGTAAAATTTAAAAAATACGAAAACAGTAAATTATTTTTGTTTAGAAAAAAATATTTTAGATAATTATTGCATATTAAGACACTTGCTTGCGTATTGGTTCATGTAACTTAGATAAGATGGAATATTTACTCTTGAGAACGGCGGTTAGTTTCACGGTTCGTTCTAGGAATCAACAAGTATTAAGTTTAAACAAAAAAATTGAATATTTGTCTGAAGATATATTAATTAGTCCTATTGCACGACGATCACGTATTTGATGACCACATGAATTGTACTCAATATTTTTGTTAAAAGGATATTTGAGCAACACAGATTAAAATAAATTTTGAATGCCTTATTCTCCGACTACGCTGATATTATTATTTATATTTTAATATTTGTACTTTATATGTACATACTGTAAGCCTGTGGAAATCAGGAAACAATAAACTATCAAATTACTAAAGTTATAAGTCAATTGCATTAGTAGTTGTTGCATGAATCTCTAAGGAAATAAACATACAAACAAAGAAACAGAATTTTATCTGAATAATAGTTTTATTATAGCCTGAGTACGATATTTTTAGGCTGTTAATAATTATAGTTTTTATCAAATAATTTACTGGATACAGTTCTAAAAACAAACATTATATTAACAAAATTACAATAAATTAAAAACCTTATGCCAACAAACAATGATTATTTCAGTAGTATTTATAATTTTTGGCTACAATACTAGAAAATGTTTTGACACCAAGTTTATTTGCAAATAATTAAAATATACACTAGTTAAAATCAACTTAATCTTATTGTACAATACAATCGTGAATATTTAGCAAATAATATCAGTTATGGAGAAATGTAAAAAAATAAATTATTTCCTTTATTTATTTCAGAATATTTTCGAAATAATAAGAAATAAGTGTTTTTTAAATCGGTTAATATCGAACATAAATAACATTTCAACGCTTTGAAGTTGTTATCATTTCGTAAAGCGTTTGAATCTTTTTTATTAATAAGCGGCTTACCAACTAAATTTACTGCTGTTTGACGAAGCAATCGTCTCAAATTAATTAATCCGAACTATATTTGAAACTGCGACGAACTTGCAGTCGACAAATTCACCTGTATTTTATCCATCTAAGATCATTATATTATTATAGGGATATCCGACGTAATACTTAATAGCAAGTCCAATCTTTGTTTATTATGAAATTAAATCTAGCTCGTAAAATCATTAATAAACATTTATTAGTCACTAAAGGTCAAGACATTGTTATCTACATTCATATGATGTATGGCGGATTTGGGAACGGTCATCCTTCCTCGCCAACTATTGTTGGCAATTCTGTTGAATTAAATTTTGCCAAACCGGTGACAAGCCCTCAACTCGTCTAAGTTCATAATTCTTATCACAAGTCCTTGGCATGTGAACCTACTAATAAAGTTTTTGTCATCTATATCTCAGAAAATTTTTGACCGACTTCCATAAATATTCAAACTCTGCTTATTGAAAATATTTGGCATGAAAAGAAATTAGAAACAATAATAGAAACTTTGTCACTTTTTGTTTTTCGCAGTCCTCTGAAAAAAATTATTTAAATTCCAAAATAGCTTTCTTTCATTCTAAACAAAATAATTTTAATGTTATGTCAAAATATGAATCAAGTTATATAAATCTAATTTACGGTTCTAAAAAAACTAGGATCATTTGAACATATTTTTAATTATTTTAATTCATATTCTTCATATTTATTTTTGGTCTTTTTTTCTGTTAAAAAAATTTAGGTACCAAATTAGCTTCTTGTATAATGACCACAGAGTACTTTATTTATATTTGAACGACTTACAATCTACTAAACTGTAGGTTATTTCAATCATTAATACCATTTAAAGAAATTTTATTACAGACCATATAGTTTAATACAAAACTGGTTGTTCACTTCACTGATTATCTGTTTACCACTATCCTTGTTTACTTTGTAGTCTACATAATTTAATACAAACTGGTATATTACGTTAATGAATAAAAATACATGGACACGAAATGGATAGATAAAATGCAAAATTTATGAATGAAGCAATATCATATACCATATTAACGATTTAAAGAAGTGTTTCGCTTATGCAAGTTTGCAAAAGAATACACCCTTGTACATCTAAAGTTTATTACATTTTTTGGAAATATTTTTTAAATAAATATTATATTTAATCTCTCTACGTGTCTTTTGTAGATTTCTATCAATGTTTCTCTTCCGACTTAAGAGAATTGCTATAATCACATTTATCTGTATTATGCAAAATTATGGTCTGATTCATTCCTTACTATTGGACATATATTTCAACATGTATTTTATGTATGCTAAATACAATTGGGAACTTTCACAAAATGTGTAAATCTATGATAATAACTCAAATAGTTAAGAAAATGGTATGTCACTTTGTAACTTCCAATATACAGCTGTATTAATATTTGTTCTGTTTGACTTGTAATAACGTAGTACTACGAAACTTGTAATTACGAAATAAGCAAATAATATAGGAATTGCTCTCCAAACGTTCAACTTCATATTATATTCATATAATTTGTATTTTACACTGTCACTCGTAATACTCATTTTGTATTAGTTAAATAAATTTAAAACTATTATTTTATGGCAGATATTTCCCTTAAGACTTTATTTTTTTACTTTAAAAGTGTAAACGTCTGAAGAATAATATTTATAATACGTATTTTCTCAATTTACTATATTTTGTAGACAGTATTTTCTTAGCTCATAATTCCCAAACAAATAGGTAAATCCATAAAAGTATATTGTTTTTAAAATTAAGTTTCACAAATACAACGTTTAGAATAAAAGGGTGCAAGTCAGCAAAAGGGTCTGCGCCTGTTTATTGGATGCAATTAAGCAATTAAGAGTATCCTGTAGCACAACATGCTTTACGTGGTAGCCAGATGGACACCCTACCACGATACATATAGTAAAATTGTAACCAATAGAAATTTAGAATCTAAGCAAGCAAGATTTACTTATAAGATAAAGTCATTTGTAAAAATGGATTCTGGCACTAAAACTCAAGGTGACAGCTTCGAGTATCAATAAATATCAAATGTGACTTAAATTCGTTTAAATTATTTAACCACGAATCGGTGCGACTCATTAATTTATTTCGCCAGCAGTCTTTAGATCTGGGAATAACTAGATTTTAAGATCCTGCCTATACGTTATAACAATAATCGTTTGATAAATATTTTGTCAGTATATTTGGTTTCTAATTATGTATTAATATTGACATTACCATTGCATATAAATGTTTGTTTAATTTATAATTACATGTAATAATAGAATTCATATCACATATATCTTTCCTTTTGACTTTATCTAATTCAATTCTTTACTTGTTTCTATTAATCAATAACATTTATTTATTGAAACATGTTTTCTGCTTTTTACTATATTTTTTATATTTAACGTTGTTTCATTGTAACTACGATAATTAGTATAATCAATTGATGTACTTTTATGATGATGCTAGATATTTTGTGCATTTCAAGAATTTCTCGTCAAAATGTTACAAAAACTGAACTAGTTTTAAAATTGATACTATGTAGACTAAGATTATAGTTAAGAAAAATTACATAATAAACTAAATGACAAAGGTACGAACTTGACAAAATTAAAGGCATTCGCTTTTTTACAAAATCCTAATAAATTACGAATTTTATCCTAAAATATATTAATGGGTTGTTCTATGTAAAATCAGTTTACTTTTCAACCTTATTTGTTAGTTTTAAAAAGATTTGATGAATCAATTTTTCTTAACACCTCGTGAGAAACTAAACTTTAAAAAGAAATTCATATTTAAATTTCTGTGAAAAGATTTTGAAAATATAAATCTTTTTTCTGAAAGAAATCAAAATATAAAGCAAAAATATTTGACTTCTTCCTTTTTGAAGTGTATTACAAATGGGTGACCGTAGACCGAGCTCGAGTCCAAGAATATAATTGAGCTTCGTCGAATTAAACAAATCATAATTTTTTAAAAAGTCAGAAACTACTGCAATTTTGAAATCTGATGAAACTTCGTTAGTATATTGCTTAAAAAAGAATTCTAGGGTTTTACAGAAGACGGCACTTATTACATGAGGCAGTACTGTAAAGAAAAGTTTAAAATCTTTGGCAAAAATTAAAATAGAAAATGAAACAAAATTTTCATAAAAAATGAAAATTGAACTAAATTTTCGCAAAACCGTTTATTCTATCCATAAGGATTTATGTTTTCCAAAAATGGTACAAATACGTGTACATTATTGTCTATCAAAAAAAGAACTCCCAAAAATGTCCTTTTCCTCTTATATAAATTTTCTTTTTAAATAAAATCTATACAATTAAAAAAAAAAAATAAAGTTTTAAAATTTTTCAGGCAGATAAAATTAAACGTTTCGTTCGATAGTGTGGAATTTGAACTCTCTAAAAACACCACTTTCATCACGACCATGCTAAAGTAAACCGTCTAGGGACTTTTATTTCTTTTTTTGTTATTATTACATAGGTGGAGCATTCAATGTAGAAGAGGCCTCTGACGGGTTATAGACCATCAATTCGTGACGATTCCCTCTATTTCAGAGTTTTCGTGTTTCTGTTACCGCATGGTGTGTTAAGTTGCTCACTCTTTGATTACTTCTATTAGTGGTGCAAAATGTATTTCTCTATTGTGTGTGCAACAACATACCACGAGGCATTGACAACTCCGCAGCAATTTACATTGTAAAATTTGTATTTGATGAATGTTGGTTTTCTTACTATACACCCAAATGTGAACGATTTAATTCCATCTAGATTCTAAAATTGTTTCGTAACTTCTTATTTTATTTTCGACCAAATATTCTGAGTTTTATGCTGGCAGCCAAAGACATAGTGTGTAATTTATATTGTATTTAATTCCTCTATTTTCTTTTTTATATATATATTCTTTCCAATTGAATTTGACAAATATATTTATTCTTAGATATATTGCCTGAATTCTAAGGACAATTCGATTGTTAATAAGTAAGAGAAGTTAATTTATTTCATTAAATGAAAAGTTGATATAAGTAGACTTGGTCACGTTTAATTAAATACGAGTACGCCATTTTCATGTCAATCTACTTATTTTATTTATTATTTTCTTGCAGTTTTTTTTAAATATGATCTGTGTATATAATTTTCCTTATGTCATCAACGAAGGTTGCGGTCATTACATCTTCGTCAGTTAGGTTGCAGATTGCTGTCAATACATCTTCGTCAGTTATGATAGTTATATCATCAAGGAAGGTTGCAGATATTACACGGTCGTCAATTATCAACTCTCTTTAAAACTATAAAGAAGGGTTAACACTAGATCGAGCACGCTCAAGCCTTGCGCTTCAAGCCTTTATATCCGACTTTATCAAATGCCCATGTTACATCCAAGATTCTGCTATGCAGACTTGTTTCTCTTCAAACGCTTTTCTATCTTATTCATGATTAGATCCCAGTATGATTAAAAAATCGCGATGTGAAAGAAAGATATATAAAGAATGTTTCAATCTTTTATAATTAAAAATTACCCTTCTTTGAAAAATGTAAACCTCGTTTCCATTTTATGTAATTAAATTACTTTATACTATCACTTAACTTAAATAGTATTTTAACTAGGTATGTATTTTATTTAGTTTTCAAGAAAAACGAAACGGAAAATGTGATAAAATCAAACTTTGCATAAAAATTAGAACTTTTACGAATTGATTGTGAAAGGTATAAATATGTTTTTTGTATTTTTCTGCCACGAATGAATAACATCACTTTATTCACCAAATTTTAAATAAACCCGAAAGTTAAAGTTAAAGTTCTTCAACCAATAAACAATACTAACTTCATTAATTATAATAAGCAACAAAAATGCAACAATGGACTTTATTATAAATTAAAATAAATTAGTAAAAATAAAATAACAATTAATCGAAACTGCACTTCTTAGTGAAGAAAACAGGCTTACATTAAAAATTATGTAAAAATATATATCCTCCAAACGATGTTATCTATTGTAATTTTATAACTTTATTCCCCGTGCGCCCGCACAAAAAACGCTTACATCCAGCAACAAACAAGATATCGTCCACTTTACGAGCAACCCATGCACACATTCTATTCCGAACATTAAAATTTGTCGTAATTTTAAAAGAGTGTTAAAGAAAAATAACAGCCGCCCGCCCATAAAAGCCGAAGTCTCGCAAAGTTGGAGCGGCGGCGCCTTTGATGTCTTTGCGCTGCGCCGCTCCCTTTGACGGCAACAGGTGCTGCGGCCGCGATGCGACGATTTCTTTTCAAGTGTTCTCTTTAATTCTCTCATGTGTGTAATTTCGACAATTTTATTAAAAAGGTCGACGCGTTTCGGTTTGAATGGATTATTTCGTTGTTAAAAGTTACGACGTGGGCGATGAGGTGTTACTCAATGTGTGGTTGAAATATCCACTGAGGTTTATGAATTTGTGAAGTGTTTCTCGTAATTTGGTGCTACGTGTTACGATTGAATTATTTTATATAAGAGTATTATTTTATATTTATATATAAATAGTAAAATTATTTGTAAAAATTATAAAATCTGATCTAAACATGACAATAGAGATAAAAGTGTACCACATCACTATTACTACAGTTTCGAAAATTTATTTGCGGTCTTAAGTTAAAAAAAAAAGGAAATTTTGTGTATGATAGAAGGAGTTGAAAATTTAAGGCAATTGAAAACTACATAAATATATATAATAATAAAAGTTTCATTGCAGGTGATAAGTGTAAAGCTAAACGAATTTAATTTTTTTAAGTTTTAGTTTCGGTGACAATCAATTTTAAGTCTGATCTTGCATGTAATTCTACTGTCATACACTGCTCTATCTGAATAAGAAAACAAATTCTCGTGAATGAAAGTCTGGCCAAAATGATTATCATATAATAGAGGGTCACTATATGCAGGTAATACTTCTTCACTTAACGAAAGGATTAGGTTCCTTAAAATTATCAAAATAACAAAACTTCAAACAGGGAGACTCTCAAGGTGTAGGAATATGAGGTTTCGGTAAAAGATCAAATAATAAATATTTTATTTAATGTAATTTTCCTATAATTTTCTTCTTTCTTTTATTTTCTTTCTCTTCTTCTTCTTTTTATTCTTTCTTCTATAATTTTCCAGTAGTTTCCTCTACGTCAGAGTATTATCAAGCGATATGAAGAGTAAAATTGTCAAAATAATAGAACTAACGTTTTTTGTTTCCTAACGGAAGCAGAAATCAATAAAAAACCTTTCATGTAAAAAAATTGGTAGGGGAAAAGACAAAATTTCCACTTTTGAAATTACGAATATATATTTTTTACAAAGTTCAGCACGGTAAATACATGTAAACAGAAACGTGTTAAATGGGTATACATTTCAATTTTAATCCATAGATAATTACGAGTATCATTTTTGTCAATTTAAAATTAAAATAACGTTCATACTAAAATAACTACCCGAGGAAAATTGCAAGAATTTCCGTCACGAAATGCATAATTTTACGGAAATTGATAAAATCCTTATAGATAGCACGAAAAATTCATACTTGTCACAATATAACTGTCGAGGTATTGGATCGTCACCACGGTGTATTGGGTTGATTACAAGGCGTACGGTCTTTAACGACGCGGCGTACCACGGGGATCCGGGTTCGATTTCAGGTCGTTCGTCGAGTGAGGCTGGTTACTGTTCTGGTCGGGTTGTAAGAATTGCTCTCATAGCAGTAAATCCACCATGTGTATTAATGTATTCATTCAAGTACGTAAATAAATAAATAGTGACTTAATATTTGACAAGTTATATCCATAATTTAAATATTCTGAATTCTAACCACAAACTCCGCAATACTCTTTCCTCTTTGTTGGTTGTGACATATTTTGACTTTCAAAACGGCAATATTTATAACGATTGCAATTATCTTATATGTTTGGTTACTTTATTTAAACAAGTAAGCTAAGAGGCATTAGCGTTATACAAAGCCTGTAAAGAGACACTTACTCGCCACCCATATAGTATGTATCATATTACAGTCACGGTTGCCTTAACATGTATCCGGTCTCTATTTAAAAAAAAAAGAAAAAACCACGCTTGGTAACTAAAAACCACGCCACGTCTCATGTCAAGGCTGCATGCATGATGTGAGAATGCATACAAACAATTTTAAATTAATAAATTTAATCGTGATTAAAAATAATATTGCAGAAATGGAGTATTAACAACATTAAATATTTTTGGAATCAAAATATTATTATATGAGGCAAACTGTATATACAGAGTAGGTTCATAATTGTTGTTAAACCTTAGTGTTAGAGGAAATCTGTAGTAAAATAAGGAACACATATAATTTGGTCACCTTTCTCTTTTCGTGTGTCTGTTTATAATCTCAAATTATGTATACGGGGATCTCAGTTTTTTAAATTTGTAAAAAAGAATTTTGAAGAAATGTAAGGTATTCCTCTCACGCGCCATTTTAAAATTAAATATAGATTCTATTTACTATGTTTCATAATTACGAAAAATTAAAAATTGAAGTTACATAAATGTCTATAAATTTAATGAAACAAAAATGATCAAGCTATAAAAATATTACATTATTAGAATATCCGCACTATCCTATCTTGGGTATATATTTCTTGAGAAAATCACGAATAATGCAGTTCCATGTTAGGACCAGGTGATAAACCATTAACTATGTGTTAATTTTGAATTTAGAGTAAAGTGACATAACTGTTCAATAAACAAATATGGAATATAATTTCAATAATGATTTTTAACGAGGAAAGTGCAGTGTTCATGAAACCAATCATAAAATACCATAAGCATCATTTTTATTTATTTAAAAAAAATGTATCTTTTATTTACTTCGCAAAACATCAATTCGAAAAAAAATGATGGACGAAGTGTGATTTCTATAATTCGTATTTAAAAGCAATTATAATTAAGGGCGATAGCGCAACAGAGAATTTTCCAAAAATATGAAAACTACCTAATTGACAATTAACCGTTTCACATGATCGAATTAACAAAATAAAGCCACGACTTAGTACACGAATACCGGAGAACGACTTGCAATTATGTCATACAAAACAAAATAATTGACACGTGTCCGTAACAGACCCTTATTTGATGTTGAAACGTAAACATCAAAGGTAATACCGAGATCATTTACGCTCACCGCACACCGAAATGAAGTATGAAAACAAAGGGGTCAACTTTTAAGAAAACTGCTTCGTCCACAAATCAATTAAGATTTGCAGTAACTAATACTCATATATCACGGAAGCCATGTAACATTAGCGGTTTGAACATCGCAATATTCATTGGATTGTCAGAACCAATAAAATATTATATTAGTTAACCAAATATGGTTAAAAGAAATGTTAAATTAAAACAACAAATCTCTACCTCTTTCTTTACAGTTCTAGAATCGTATAAGGCGATTGTCCAACGTATAACTTTATCTATCTAATTTTTTTATAACAATACTACTTCATTTAAGTTTAGGTCACAGCTCAATTGGGTGGCGATTCGTCATTGATACAATTTTCCTATTCTTTTCCTACAATGCTATATATTTTAACTATGCCACGGAAAAATGCTTATTTTGTTTTGTGATTCACAGGCTGCTCTGCCCACTATCTAGTTTTGTTTTAAAAAACTGAACATTAGACAAATATTTCATGGTTATCCCTTCTCTCTCTATACTGTTAAATTTATCAAATAAGTGAATTGGAACCAAAAATTAAAATGCATCGTTAAAAATTTGGTTTGTAAAACTCTATCATTCGTTTTATTATCCTCCCGTTTACAAACTATTCCTTTCAAGCATCACACCTTTTCTTTTTCTTCTTGATATATTAAAGTTAGGCCATTGTTTTAAAAACATTTATTATTATTTTTTTAAATTAAGTGTCCTTCTAGTCTTATTTTCAAAACATATATTTTCGTTTCTACAATATACAGAAAAAGTTATAAATTTACTTCTATAAGATAGAAGTCTATTTATAACTTTCCTAGTGTATTTTTTAAATTTTGTTTAAGGAATTAAAATAGAGTATTTATTTTTATCAGTTTGTACAATTTTTCTTTCTTGCGATTAATCTTCGAACTTTGAGCTGTTGTTTTATAACTTTCTTTACTATAATTTACTGAAAAAAATGTTTTTGTAACAATACGTTTGCCTCATTATATATGCTACATCAAAAATAAATAAATATATTATTCAGATACGGTTTTCAGAATCAAGTTAATAAACCAAGGTGTTGTCAAGTAGCAGTTATCTACCACTTTGGTTTTATGACACTAAATTCAGTCTCTTTATAATATTTTAGATATTCAACATGTTTCTCTTTATGTTTTTGTTTTCTCCTTACAATTAAGGTGCCAGTAATAAAACATTACTGCAGTAATTTGCAATCAATTTTACAAGTATATTAAAATACGTATCTTAATATTTTTAGGATTGATTTAGTCGCTATCAGGTCTCCCTGTTACTACCACCAAGAGACATACTGAAGAGAGAACCGAGGGAAGACGATGTATTCTTGCTATCATGAAGACCTTTTTAATATGGACACGAGTTTCATCAACGAAGAGCATTCCGACGGAGAAGACTAATTCTTCGTATTGCTGAAATATGTCGTCCACCTTGATACCAAAGCCCTGATGATAATGGTAGTAGAGAAACTTTCCATATTTTTAAATATCCACCCGAATCTCTACTCATTACAGATGTCTACGTGGAGATTATGTTAAAAAAAATTACTCGTAATCTTTAATCCTTTAAGTTACACATGTAATCAAAACTGAGAACATTGCGTTTATATACAATAACAATATTGAGAAAGAAATTATTGCGGTGACGAGGGACGAGTGTAGAATTTTGAAATATTTGCCTGTGTCAGCGGAGACTATGTTAAAAAACTTAAAAAAATGTGAAAGTATAATGCAAAATTGTTCAAAATATGAAGATCATTTTAAAAATCTCTAAATCTGTACAAATAATAAAACTAAAAGGGGGGAGCTGTGCAAACATGAAGGATAAATCACGAAAATATAAACATTACGTTTCTGTACAATAAAAATATTTTCAATATGTTATTGGGATGATGAAGGATGAGTATCCAATGTATTGAGGTACTTTTATGAATTATTATCTGTTTTTCTGTTTATTATCAGGGAGTATGCTGAAAAACTTGTAGACATCAAAAAATTTTTAAAAATGAGGAAAATATATTATAAACATCTTAACCTATAGAAAAACCATGATAGAAGGGGGCTGAAAGAAGCAACCATGAGAGAAAGGGGCTGGAAGAAACCCAAAATTAATGGGCTCCAACTCCCCAACACACCCGGGTTCTGTGTTTCGTCTTTTCAAACTATTTGTATGCTTCGCTTATACCGTGCACGCGTTTCTCAACTGCTACTAACCAGGCTACAGCCTCGTTCATAGGACACGAACAATGGCTGATAGGCGCCCGCATCGCGGGACAAGTGCGGGGTACAATGTTTACAAAAAGCGCTCGTCACGCAGCCGGCCAAGAGCGGCGCTTGTCCCGGTGACACGCGTGCTGCCAACATATCGTTTAAAAATGCCTGTGTGCATAATATCAAGTTTCAATGAATCGAAACTCTTTTGGTTGTTCTTTGTGGTTAGCAGTATTAATTATTTCAATACCCTTTTTACAAATTCCTTTCGAAGGTGGTATTGATGTAATCCATTTCCTAATTAAATAAATTGATACCTATATGGTTACAAAAGTTTAAAAATATATGCCTTTGTGTAATTTAAATGTCGACGGATATTCAAAATAAGATTAACTTTTGAGAACACTTGACGATGAATTCGTTAGTTTTTCTCAAATCCAATATACCTATTTTCTTTGCATACTTTTCACTACTAAAGCATTCTTTCAAGAATTACTTCCAAATATGTATAAAATTACGCCTGTTGGATAAGTCATCCATCATCTTAGAGACTCCTAAAGCAATAAACAAAAATATACTAAATAAACGCAGTTCATGTAGCTTATTGAAACAAACGTTCTAACCTTAAACACTCAATTAAAATAGCTAACATATATCTAATTACCAGATTTGTAAGTTATAAAATGTTCTGCTAAATAATATCTCATTAAGAAACTTACTAAAATCCCACCACTAAGTTTACATTTGGAAACTAATGTCTTTGATGAAAACTTTTTTTAATTTACCTTGTATACAATGTAACTATTTTCATGAGATACTTTTCACTCCTCAGGTGTTTGTTCAAAAAATATACAAACACACATAAAAATTATACACGTTGGAAAAGTCATCATCTTGGAGTCCACTAAAAAATAAACAAAAATATATTAAATCCACGCACTTCCTCTGACTTATTTAAACACATATACTAATTATATAAATTTATTGGAACACAGTACTAATAATAAAGCGAGCGTCGATATAAATGCTACCCACGTAAGTTACACAATTTTCTGCTTTAAATAAGATTTAATTAAGAAAATTTCAAAAGTCTTACCATTAACGTATAGCTACTGTCGTCGTTTTGATTAATACTATGTAACAAAATAAATGGCGAAATATTCCCATCGATCTACTATTCGCTGAAAATTTTAGGATTTGAGTATTTGAATGGGTTAAATGTTACATGCGACCCAGTAATGGGAATCAAGTTCTGAATCGAACTTGTCATATTTTATTTTAATGTCTATATTGTCTGCAATGCTGCTCTCCGTTGGTTCTGGTAACAATATTTATTATTGTCAGCATGCTCATTATTTTTCACTCAAAAGAAAAACAATTAGAAATAAGTAAGTATATGTTATTTTGTTTCCGTGTTATTTTTACTTTTTTATAATTTTGGACTCATGGTCTTAGACTTATGGTATGAAAATGTACGGCATAATATACTATTGCTTTTATCGTACTATACTAACGTTTTCCAGCTATATATTTCTGACATCTTATAAAACGATGACATAAACCATATCAACTTAAAATATTTTTATTGGGTGCAGTAATACAAATGTCATACCAAAACTTTTTTCACCGGCTCAGAAGATGAAGTATTAAAATCTTTAAGTTATCTAAAATTAAAGAATTAAATTAAATAAAAAAAATATTATATATATATATATATATATATATGTGTGTGTGTGTGTATATGTATATATATATATATATATATATATATATATATATATATATATTCATGTATACGTATAAAATATTTTTTCCATAAGCTTCATTAACTATGTGACAATGTTTATAAATATAACACAATATATATTTTCAAACGAATCTAATTTTTAAAATACGTAGCCATCCGTTCGCAACATGGATAGTTTAACACAAACAAAATTTAAATACTAACCAAAACAAAGCGAGATTTTTTTTCATAATTTTTTTTCGTTTATTTGTTGTATTTATTTCCTTAATTAAATATATTACTAAACATGCTATCTCAGAATATGAACAAAAAGATACTAATTTCGCAATTTTAAAATTACATAAATTTATAAATTCTCAGAAAGAAAGAGAAAATGAACACCACCACTTAGATTAAATTCAAAGCAACACATATCCATAATTATTATTTTATCAAAAGTAATCATAAAATCGCTAACATGTTCAGAAAGTATTCACTTTTGTGGATACTTTCACAAACTAACTTAAGTCAATCTATCTTAGCAATCTTTAAATTGTATATCTAATTGCAATATTTTCTCTTTCTCCTTTTTCCTTCTGGGATTCCTCGTTTATGCAGTTTATAGTTTTGGACGGTGGATTCGCTCATTTAAATTTTCTGTAAGACAGAATTTATATGCAGATTTTTGAGTTTTCAATACACATCAGCAATAGAACATAAGGTTATCCATTGATGCAACGTGTATATTATTTCGAGTTTTATCAAGGTAGAGTAATGCTATTGCTTCGATCAAAAGCGTATAGGCTATACGTTAATTAGAACCATGGGCAATATCTATACCAAGTTTTGTGAACATTTGGCCGGCCGTTAACTAGTGATAAGTATCCAACTATACAAATTGTTTGTAGTGTTAATGTATTACGTTAGTGAAACCACAAATAAACATCTATGTATTACTTCGTCACGTATATTACTGCCCTACATGTAATACTCCGTCACATATATTACTCCGTTGCGTTTATCACAACGCCACATATATTACTCCTGTAATATATATTACTCAATCGCATATATTACTCCATCACATGAATTACTCAGTCACCTATATCACTCCGCCATATATATTACTCTGCCACAAATATTATTCCGTTACGTATATATTACATATTATAAATAAGAAGTTTGAGATCAGAAGGTTAAAAAATTGGGGATAAATAAATTGGGATAAAAAATATTTCAGCTCCTTGAAGAGGCGAAGGAAACGATTTTTTGATTAGTGCAATGTTATTAGGTGTCAAAGAAGCTAACAAACAAACCTACTTCTGGATTTATAATATCGTAAGTATATCATTTTTAATGTCCCGTAGTAAAACGACTAAAACTTTGAAACCGTTATAATTTACTAAAAACGTAAAACCCTTATATTGTAAAACTTTTTATTTTAAAAGACAGACTTGATAGAGTCTGTCTTTTCTTATGTCTGTCCATCCTTACGTCGCAGCATCATAATTTCAACACCACGATCGTAAAGAAATTTTGCTGGAATGTATTAATTAATTACGCCAATACATAAAAAAACAACAATTCAGATTTTTTTTTGCTCTTCGCTTCTATTCAACTTAGAATTGATACAAATATCTTTCGCTGACCTCATCAATTTAAGTGTTCTGGCCTAAAAAAAAAAGCGAAAATATTACATACCTTGAAATAAAATCGAAAATATCACATACATTTTTTCGCAACTTATCAGTCTCCATCGTGTCAAATAGTGCATGTGTGTTTCCGTGTATTCCTCTAACCTTTTAACTATGGATGTGAAAAATCTTGTCTAATATGTTTGACTGACTAAAAGATATTGCTCATGTACCAATAAGTTCGCCAAATGTCTGTGTAAGTTTGTATGCATATTGTAGTTTGAAATAAATAGAAAACAAAATCTGAAAAAGTTCCGATAATGACATTTACATATTCTAATAAAATATAACTACAATTTTTGTATATCTGTAAAATGTGTTTGTATACTTGTAATTAATGAAATAAAGATACACAGGCAAGCAAGTTAATTTTATCACGATTAGGAAGTACATACTATACAATGTATGTGTGAGCTCTGTAAGCACCATGGATGTCCTTTGCTTTACCAAAAGAGGATAGGATATGAAAAGGGGAGTGCTATTTATTTTAAACGTTGCATGAAATTCTGTACTAACCAAATTCCTATAGTCATATTCATGAATAAATTCTATAATCATATTCATGTGGACATAGTAAAAAAGATGTAATTATAAAAATTCAACGTCGCATAAATTTGCAAATGAATAAATCAAATAACTTGAATTGAACTTGAACTTCTTTATCGAAACTTAAATCAAAAGGTGTTCACTAATTGTTATAAGAATATCTGTTAACTGTTTTTTGTTATTTACATATTTTTTATTACCTTTAGTGACCAATACTATCTAAACCGTAATTAAATAAAAAAATTAACAGAGTCAGTATTATATGGGTAATCCTAACATTAATATTGAGAATTTTCTAGTTACGTTTTACCATTATTCAATAACATGCAATTAATTTTCATGTTGCGGTTTATACACCTATTTCTTTTAAACGGTTTCTATGAAGAATGATGATCAACTTTTCTTTCCAGTACAGATTCAACCTGTTATTAAAAGTGATAACTTTCGATAAATATGGTACCGTAGTAATTAAAATAACGATATAAACATCTCAAGCAACATATAATATTTAAGTTCACGTTTGAATGTTGTAAGGATAGGATATATTTTTATTTTTGAATTTAAAAGTATTATTAAAATTATAAGTGCAGCACTAAATTACACACCTGATGTTAGCTGTACCAAGATTATTGTATGAAAAGTATAATAAATTTATCTGAGCAGAGACAATCAGACTAGTCACTTTTCACCTAGCCTTTTCAACAAAAATGAAATACATAAATTTGAGTAGTCTATAAATGCCGAATTAGTAATCTTGAAAATTAATACAAATCATGTACTAAATGTAGATGCATCCTTCATTTACACAAATGCAAAATGTTTCACAAGAAACAATGCAATAATAAAATTTTTAAAATTTAACTGACAATAAAAAAATAAAAGACACAAAACTGTCATAAAAAAATCATAACGTCAAAAATTCGTAATGTTTAAAGGAATTTCTTAAAAATTATATTTATCGCTTCTGAACAATTATACTATTCTGACCAATTGTAATTTATGTTAAAATTATAAATATAATCAAAGTTAAAATTTGTTCTGTGATATTTTTTAATGATAATTGCAATACCAACTTATTATTAAATTATAAAACTATAGAACAAATAAAATATTGGTAATTGGTTATTATAATTCATCGGTTTCTTCGCAAGAGGAAGAAGAGAAAATATGTTGTTTTTAACTATCGCTTTCATCATAAACCGCTATTCCAATTGTAGTATTAACCATTAAGGTGCTAGTTACTACCACCTCATTATCAACATTCCGCCATCCTTATATTGTAACATTCGAGCCTCGTTACAAAGCTGTAATAATACCATACTGAGCGCTCGCATAAAACTAAACTTCCCCCATCGCAACTCATTTTCGTGAGACTTTCCCCCACCGTCACCTACCCCGCCTAATGTAGCAGCAAAAAAAGTGCAATCCCCTTCCCCGTCAGTCCGTGCGCCCACCGCGATAGAGCGACAAGCCCCCCGGTAATGAGTAATATGACAACGCATACGCCTATCTGCACTCATATAGTAGCAAAGCTGTCTAGACTATACAAGGTTATATCAAAAGATCAAATTAGGATCGGTGGTCCTGGTTTCGAGATTTTGGTAGTATCCTTTCAGCAATTTCCGCCATCCATACAATTTCAGGAATTCAATTAATTACTTTTACGGATATGATACCAATATATGTAAGTAATAACCAAACTAGAATTTTGTTAAAAAAATTCAAAATAATATGACAATTTAGGTATTAAATATTTCAGAATTACTATAAGTATGAAAATGGTACAAAGAGATTAATTGGAAGGCAAGAATGCAAGGCAGGCAGGAATGCTTTCATTCTCAGTCTGTGCATTGTAAATTGATTTACACAATTAATTTACGCATTTGAATTGATTATATTCAGCGAAAATTTCACTGAATGAGAATCGTTACATTCGTCTTAAATATCATTGGATCAACTTGTATGCAGTTTTAATTTTTTTTCGGATGTGCTTTTAAATATTTTTCCAGCGTCATTATCGTTTTATTCGATAACACTGGACCAATTTTTAATTGACGCCTATATAGGAGACTACTTGGAAGACCATAATGTAATGCGATCTCTTTCATTGTCAGTCTGTGCATTGTAAATTGATTTACACAATTAATTTACGCATTTGGTTTGATTATATTCAAGGACATTGATTATATTCACTAAATAAGAATCGTTACATTCGTCTTAAATATCATTAGATCAACTTGCATGAAGTTTTAATTTTTTTCGGATGTGCTTTTAAATATTTTTTTGGCGTCATTATTGTTTTATTCGATAATACTGGGCCAGTTTTTAATTCATATGAATAGCTTTCCTTAAACTGCATTTCTCAACTGAGGTTAGCATCAAATTAATGTTCTTTTTATTTAAATAGTTATTAAAGGCTAGGTAAACAAGAAATATATCGAGAACGAATAACTTTCATTACGGGGGTTCATAAAGATTTAAGGTTATATAGTATCTTTATTAAACTATTTACAAAACTTTTCCTTCTTAATGTAAATATGTTGCCTACTATATCTTTTACAGACATAAAAATATGATGCATATTTAAAAAATGGTATCATCCAGAGTCATCGCTATAGGTATCCTACAAAATTTTCATAGTTCCAAATACTATGTATTTTTCGTAATGTTAACGAATATTTTTCGGTATATCTCATAAAATACAATACCTAAAATTAAAACAAAATCTTTATAAACCATAAAAACGTTTATTACTAGTCCTTTCACGCCGTACCTCAAATTATATACGGAACCCTAAAATTGTTTTTTCGAGCACTTAATTTTTCCCCCTAAAATTTCCATACGAAAAAGTTCAATGTTTTCCATTGAAATATATGGGGGTTCATATGCTTTATTGGTGTGCTGAATTCCATATTACTATGGCGAGCAGTTTGTGAGAAAAACGGCTGCGACCAAGAGACGAATATACAAATGAGTGATCGTATAAGGGTTATGTTTTCGAGATATGGAACCCTAAAAAAATTTGAGTAAATTTACTACTCCGCTAACTGCTCAAAACAAAACTTTATTTATTCATATAATAATAATATAAATACTTGTTCGTAATAAGTTATATCATGTCCAAACAAACTTAGAGGGAATAATAAACCGAACACTCAGCTTCATTCAATAATTTGCCTCTTTGTATAAGTATTTTTGGATCTCCTGGGGTTGAATCTGTCGCAGTCCTATTCGTCTCTTCACAAAACTTAGGAGTTACAGTGAGTAGTGCGCCAGCGCGAATGTCTCGAGTTACCAATTACCCGGCGGCCACAGCGGTACAGCCGCCGCAGGCCAAAATATTACTTATCCGATATCAGACGGATTGCAGTCCATGATTAATCGTGTCGAAGGAAGTATTTGTGAAATAAGTGAATTAACATCCTTAGTGATCTTGTTTTGAGAAACGCATTGATAAATTCATTTTATATTCGTTTCTTGTGTTAAAATTTTTTTTATTTTTTAATTTTAAAACTAGCAATTTTGCTATAGTCACTGATGTGTAAATAAAAATATTTACAATTAAATGAAACTACGTGATGTAGTATTATTTCTACTTTCTTTAATTTCTTTACCACGACCTAGGTTTCGTTGTATTACAACAGTATTCAGGTGGAATATTATTGCATTCAGGTGGGATATTAGCAAAAAAAGAATTATATCCCACCTGAAGATGTCGTAATACAACGAAACCTAGGTCGTGGTAAAGAAATTAAAGAAAGTAGAAATAATACTACATCACATAGTTTCATTTAATTGTGAAAAATGAATTTCTACAAAATTAACGCAAATATAATCAACATATAAAAAATATTTAATTAAATTGCCACATATTGTTTTTAAAGTCAATTTAACACATTTTGCTATAAATTCTGAGTGAAACGTGTCATGGTATTAAAAAAGCAGCCAACAAAAACAAAAGCTATCTTTCACAAAATATCATATTATATTCAAGTCACACTGACCAGCCCTAAATACCAAACCAACCGCTGCGCTTTTAAAATTTGACATATTCCGTAAAATCATCATTTCCAAATTAATATTTATAAGGTACTTAATAAAATTAAAAAGCTTTTAAAGACGTAAATCTTGATGATGCTTACGTGTGAGAATGCTGAAAGCGGGAAGCGCCTAATTTGATTTGCCAGGGTCGGACACCCCCGTCGGTCACCTTTGCCCCGACACCTGCCCTGCCCCTTGCGAATTCTTGGCGAACGATCCCTTAGTCGATACTCGCTTTGAGCGTATAATGAAATGTGCGGGAATAATATATTATTGGCAAGTCTGAGGCAATTTAAACACAAAAGATTCGTCTTGTTGAAGAATCAAATTAATGGATCTTGATTCGGCAAATGCTAAAATAGTCGTTGACGAATTTTTCGTTGACATTTTTGGATACTCTGGATAATAAGTATTTCATTGATAACTTTTTACCTCGAACCACTAAATAAAATTATTTTAAGTTCATAAAACATAGAAGTCTTATATGCCATTAATTTAGGTGCCAAATTCATCTTCTTGACACATTATAAAAATTATTCAAAAACAAGAAAGCCGCTTTTAAAGGTGGTGCTTAAGAATTTTAAAATAACATAAAATTCATACAAAAGCAGAATTGACTCTATTTCTCGATCAAAAATGCATCACAGTAACAAGAAATGTCATGTTTTCAAATATAAATAATTAATTTTTCGTAAAAAAACAAACATGAGATAAACAAATATATTTAACAAAAATGCCTTTCAAATTGGGGTTTCCATTAAAAATATCGATTTTGTACAAACTATTTAAAACCACACAGGGCACGAAAGTGTCCAATATTTAACACAATAAACACTTACACAATATTTCCAACCGGTTAAAAACGTAAATTTATCATAATTTTCTACGAGTTTCTGTACTAAAATTTGAAATCAGATTTTTAGAACATAATAATAGATCTAACAACGCATAATATAGTAAACCTATAATATAACCAGAAATACTCATAATTTTAACTTTACCTTTTAGCAGTTTTTAGATAATGCGAAACATATAATTTTCTTTTGCATTAATTAACTTATGATTTATTGACAGTTATATATATTCAATAATATACTATTTTTATCGGTGATAGTAAACAGAATGACAAAGTCCATCCCTCTTGAAAAAAATTACGAGAGAGTTAGTTTTATATTAGTTCTACACTAATTTAGAAATACAGCTATCTTTTATACTATAGAGTCTAGTAGAAACGTAATTTTAAATTTATCAATGAGATAACATTGATTTATTGATGATAACATTGAAATCAGAAATTATTTTAATACAAGTAACATTTTGAGATATAGTGACTATACGTTTAAATTAAAATTCAATTTGAATGTATTATAGATTTGCAAGTAAAATAAAAATGGAATCCAATATGACTGCAACATATAACAATAAGGTATTTTCTCAAATTAATAATTTATAAAATTCGTTCCAGAGCGAAGTCGAGTGTTTCAATATATGTAGATTACTTTGCAACGGCAGCACAACCGGGCGTGGCAAAATATGAATATACGCAAGGACACTAAAGTATTTTTTGATGAAATAAATTTCAAAGACGGAAGGATTCAAAATTAAACCACGGAACGTAATATCTTTCGTTGTACCTTGACGATACAAAAAAACGAACTGCTTGCAAATTTGAGGAAAAGGAAATTTATCCATTCGCAGAGAAAAGGGGACAAATAAAATGGATTTTTCTTTTTAAATAAGAAGAGTGATTAACATTTCATCTAGCAGTTTCATCACAAGCGTAAAATATTTCTTTTCCATAGTCTGTCATTAACCAATACATCAAGTCTGTTTGAGCTTTGCGCGTAGTAAGTATATTAAAAAACTTATTGTTGGGTAATATCTATTTCTAGTTATTTCTTCATTGGTTACGTCTTTAATTTAATACGTACATACTGTAGGCATATTGTCGCTAAAGTGATCTAATTCATTTAATCCTAGTAAAATAATTTAAACAATAATTTCTGAAAACCTAAAAAAAGAAACCATAAAAAATAATTTTGAACCGAAAAATATACATAAAGTTGTAAGAGTCAAAGTTTAAATAAAATCATCTAAATTTAACACATCGCAAAGAAAAAATACAAATACAAAAAATGAAGGAATGTGAATCGAAGGGTAATAAAGTCAGCGAAATTAAGAGAGATCTATATACACATACACACACACACTCACGTTTGTGCGTCCGTGCGTTCGTGCGTACGTGCGTGCGTGCGTACGTGCATGCGTGAGTGCATGCGTGCGTACGAGCGTGCGTGCGTGCATACAAAGTGTGTGTGCAGAGAGAGATAAATAATTTTTGAAAACATGTATTTATAGTGCATTCCTTGTGCTGTGAGCCAAGTTATAAGTATATATATACATATGGAAAACTCATCATTACTGAATGAATGTTTTCTGGTAAAAAAGAATCTAGTAAAACAATCACATAAGTGGAAAAAGAAAATAAAAAAGTGTTTACAAAAATTGCGTCTTCTTTTAAAAATGTTAAAAAAGAAAATTAAAGATTTGGCTCTACTGTCAAGCCAGCAACGAAATTTATAGCATTAATTAAAGTTTACTTTAGTTGAAGTTAGGAGGGCAAAGAGTACAAAAGGAATACTAAAATATGTTAACGCTCAATAGATATTCACATAATGATGAATATTAGATCATAACGTACAGCAACGATAAGAAATCCGTCTGCGAATACCGAAAAGTACTTAAATTTCGTCAACTAACAAAAACTTAATTATAACTTGGATCGTGAAAACATTTATTCGAAATCATTTGATACCGTCAGGGGTAAAAGTAATGATTGATGGATCCTGTTACTAAGGTGAATGTCACTGACGGCCGAATATCAAATTGCTTCGCATTCGTGTGGTTGTCTATAATAACCCCTACATCATCTCCATGACTACCAGCCATCTACCGACAGAGTAAGGGCGTACTATTACAAATATTTAATTTCAAAGATATAACCATTTAATCTCCTTGTAGAATATAATAGTTTTTGCGACATCTAAAGATGTAAAGAAAATAAAGATGACTATTAGCGATTTTAACACGTCTGTTTAAATTAAATAACGGATTTTTTTTGCAGATATTTAATTAATAATGACTGGATCCTGAAATCGAAGAATAAATATATTTATAATGAAAAATTAGATAAAGATTCTAGCAAATTTTGTTTGAGTAATCGAAAATAATCTTCAATTTTAGAACACGATGTAGAAACTATCAAATGTAAGTCGAACTCCAATGATATCGGTCACCCTAAATTTAGTTATGACATAATAATTATTCGTGTATGTTAATGCGCGGCTAATGAACTTCATTAAGCAGACCTTTGATGTTTACAGATTTTTGGTATTATATTATAAGATACCGGCGTAGAATAACGACTTTTATAACTTTTTTGTATTATGAAATATTATTTATTTGACATTTTATTATATAATCCTTTAAAATATTTTAGGTTTCTCGTCATATTAGCTTTCATTTGTTATTTTAATAAATATTTTTACTCCTTTAATCACAGACTTAATTACTTCGTAAGGACAAACCAATAGCAACCGAAAAATGTCCCACTAGAAATGATGCTAAATGGCTAATGATGAAAAATTAGCAGCGTTTTTTTTCAGTTGACATTACTATACCAAATTATATATATATATATATATATATATATATATATATACTTATTTGCATGTAACCATGTATGTGTGTGCATGCTTACGTCTGTGTGTGCGAGTACCCGGGGAGTGTTAATGTAGCTAATTTTTTAAACCAGTGCTTTTCGTTAGACAACAGAATCGACAAATCTTCTAGATTTTAGATAATTAACCTTCCCAATAATAATATGGAAAATATTTTAAAAAGAGGGACTAATTTAGCATATAGAATGACAATAGAAGCTACAAAAACTTTTTTTAGAATTTTTGTCTACCTGTCTGTTATTTTGTGCGTCAATCAGGCAAAATCTCCTGGACGGATTTTGATGAAATTTGGTATGGTAATAGTTTATATCAACACTATTTTTTAACAATTTTATTACAAGAGCAACATATGAGAGAAAACATATTCTAATAACCTTTCTTATTCCGAAATTCATGCGAACGAAATCGTAGGCACAGCTCGTTTGAAATATAAGCAAACAATTCGACATTGTCTTATCGCTCTCTAAACCCAATTTAAAATTATTGTGTCAAATGTTTGATTAAATTTTAAAGCAGGGAAGAGCAATTAGATAGAGATTTTTTTTGTAAAAGTAAACAGGAAAGCATAACGTAATTGAAGATGATTTAATAATTTTCGGTATAACTTTGGATTCTATTGTGACAGAGTTGTCGAAAATTCACGTTTTCTTCTGTGGTCACAGAATTTAAACGTGATCCTGAATGAGTTAATATATTTCTACATATCTTGTACATTACTAATTTTGCACCAAATTAATAAATAAATATTGAACAAAAATAATATACAATACGAGAAGTCTTGATGATTATCGAATACGTACCATTATAACATTATAATTTCTTTAAGATAAATTTTATTTTTTTCAATCTTAACCCTTTTCTCTTAATTATTTTTTTAAACCTTTACGTTATGATTTCCTTTTTACTTTCATCACTGATGACATATATATCGGTTCTTGTATAATCGTATTACCAACGCCGATAACTATAAGTACGCAATCTCCCGATACAGAGAATGAATTAAAACTAAATTCTGTGCCAATGAAAATAAGATAATTCAGTCACCTTCATTTTGAATAATTCCTGACACATCTATGTAGTATAGTGCCATTATATCTACCTATTATTTTTGTCTTCTATTATAAAAATTACTTTTTCCTTTAATTTACATAAATGGCTTAGCTATTGTTTTATGAATATACATACAGGCAAATTGCGAATATTTTTTTTTAGTTTGCTTAAAATATAAGAAAATATGATAACGTCTCTATAAGATTACATGTACAGTCCATACAGTCGGCCATGTGACTGGTGAAGTAGTTTCGTTTAATTGCAATAGGTAGCGCACATGAACTGGTGTTATTTTTTATTTGATTTAATGTTTTTTTAACCATAAATCAATGCCTTTAACCATCTAAAATTATTTCCAAAATATCATAAAAAATTTTATATTTTACCCATATTATAAGTTTATTATCATTATAACATTATCATATATAAATTTTGTTTGTCAAAAATACTGACGAACCAACATCGAGACGGGACAATAAGGGTTGGTATATTAATTATTATAATTCATATATAAAATGAGCCTGGAAAAACATATGATTTTTGTTAAGAACGACGGGCAATTAACTATTGTATAGTATTTACTTTAAAGATTATTAAATTACAAAGAAATAGTTTTAGAGATCTGTACCTCAAACTGAAAAACAGAACCCTTATAAGACCCCTCATGTTTGTATATATGTTTGTCGCAGCCGAATTTCTCGGAAACCATGCAACATAGAAACTTGAAATTTAGTGTAATACTATAGCAAAAAAATATGCCATATATATGAGTTAATAACTCACATATATGGCATATTTTTTAAAATATTCGTGTAAGAACTACAAAGGGCACAAGAATGAAAAACATTTTTTTTTCATTTGTGTGTCATGTATAGTGTCTTTTGTAAGCGCTTGTTATGAGCTTTGTAAACCGTAATACTATATACCCTTAAATGTTTATAAGTGCATTAATGTGAACTCAACTTTCATAGTCAATTCTACTAGTATTTAACAGTTTTTTTTTACACTTGCATCCTTTTCCTGGTTTTAAGATATTTATTTTATACTAAATGTAAAACGTAAGTGCATTAATGTGAACTCAACTTTCATAGTCAATTCTACTAGTATTTAACAGTTTTTTTTACACTTGCATCCTTTTCCTGGTTTTAAGATATTTATTTTATACTAAATGTAAAACGTGAAAAGCTTTTTTTAATATTTTATTTCTTAACTTTGTAAGCGTTATATGTATGTATAATCATGACAATCAGTTTTATAGCAATAATAGTCTGCGAGTAAAATGGCTGCAAAGTACAGACAAACAAATGATGGCGAAACTATAATGATTCCTGGTTTAGCTACAAAACCCTAAAAAACGGGTTAAAATCTATTCAATTACTCTAAAACCAGAAGGGAACAAAAAGACACTTAGTATTTTTTTTATATTAATGTAAACCTCAATATAAATTAAGCCATTAAATTTCAACAAAAACTATGTATTGAAAACTTAGTATTATGCAGAATTGAATAAAATTATAAACTTAAAAATCATTAAAATGTACTTACTTAAACCAACAAATAACTTAAGTATTAACATATTGGGAAAAAGGAAGAGAATAGGGCGGATGGAAGAGGAAGGAATGAGGCAGAGAAAATAATTCATGATGAAAATACATTTTATTATACACTTGTGAAAACATAAAAAAGAGTTTCTGAATCTAAACCAAAGTCATGAATATCTAAGACTGAATCTAGAACTGAAATAAGTCAAACTGCAGATATTTTCTAAGACATAAAAAGGAGTACAACTAAACAAATATACAAAACCCTTCCTAAAAACATTGGACTTAGGAAGACCCTTCTTACTAACACCCTTCCTAAGACTATTGGACTTATGATTAAACAGACTATAATATTTTAAAGTATACACCCAACAGAAACGATACGATCTTTCGATCTACGCAATCAACGCGCATAAACTACCCGGTCGCTATCCTTAAGAAGCAAGTAAACAAGAAATAGCATAACAGCGATACAATACCGCCCATAATGCCGGCGATTCATAAAGCGGGAAGTAAGGCGCGGAGAGCGGCACGTGCGCTGCGGTGTCGAGTTACGCGAGATGCAGATGCTACGTCTGCTGCTTCACACCGCACATCGTTACTTATTTCATCTTTTTTTAAGCTTACCACGATCAAACTTTCTTTTAAACTATATCGTTACTCTGTCATATCGTTTTATGATAGCCCTACAACTTGTACGATAATTTTGTCATATCGTTTTACCATAGCCTCACAACTTGTACGATTTCAGATCTATAAAAATGTACTTTTACAGGTATGTGATACATATGAATATTTATTTAATATGTAGCAAATTAGAAAACATTTTCCATGTATTTTTCATATTAAAATATTGAATATTAAAAAATCATTTAAAACCGAAATATTAAAAAAAATGTTTTCATGTATCGATCCAGAATTTTCTCCTTGAGATAAGTCCCTGCCAATTTCATTGTTGGAGATGGATTGTTCAATAAATCCGGACGCAAAAAGTCTGGAATTATTGAGCATTGTACCTATCTAGGTTACATTAAAACTATCTAAACGTTATATTTATTGAATTTTTGAATATTACATCTATCCAAACTAAAACAAATTTCTGCAAGGAATCTGATGCTTTTATCTTAAAAATTTTTATGGCAAACTTTTTAAAGAGAAACTTGACACTTTTTACAGTACTGTTGTTGTTAGTACTTATTTTTGCCTAATTCTTCTAAGGTTCAATGACTAATATAGGTTCAATATCGCTAATCGTTTGTCTAAATATTAACTACTTCTTTTATTTACAGTTTTTCTTTCCTTTTTTTCAGACTCTTCAGGGTCTTGGGTATTATTAATATTTTGTCACATTAACCATTCACGTTCACTTCTTAAATTCAACGAAAGGCAAATTCTGTCTGTAAGTCTTTACTTATTTAAATTCGACAATGGTCGATTTTCATACCTTAAATTTACTAGGATTTAAATAAAAAATTCACACGTGAAAACAGCAGACCTAATGTCAATTAGGGTATTGTTAAAACTATAATTCCTGACTCGTACATACAGTTAAACCCTGTGCCATGCAGAAGAGATTGTGTTTATAGACATTTGAAGATGTATGAATGAAATTTCTGCTGTCACCAATCCAGATAGCCAAATGATTTGGGAATGAAGAAAATATAACCTTCGGTGTTAGAGTAATTAGTCACAGATGTAAAACTGAAACTTTTACAATGAACTTGTACAAGATACGTACAATTTGAACTGTAAAAAAGACAGCTTAGTTCCTTTCTCGATAAAACGCTCGACAGTAAATAGGTATTTTTTATCAGATACACAAAAAAATAATAATCCAATTAAATAAAAAAATTAAAATGGAATTCCATTAAATGATACAAAAATACTATTATAGGTTTTTCAATCTAAATTATTTAATATGAATTTTACAATTACTTTCACAACAACATCGCTTTTTCTAAAGTGTTAGTTTTTTAATATTCATTTGCTATCGCATTGACAAAATTTCCAAATGACAAGAATATTAAAGTAATAAGAGTAAAATAAAAACAACATTGTAGCGAGTTTTATAAATAGTCAGTCAGGCTAGAAGTATTAAGAGAATCTATAATCCGAATAGGAAAATGTCTGATAATATATAACAACATCTGGTTTATTTTTTATTTAACATAGTCTGAAATAAACATATGTGCAAAGCACTTCAGGTAAGGTGCATTGAGAGTAGAGTGTCTGCCTGATGATGCACTATCGTGTGGTAAGACACCCAGAAATTCGTTGTGAAGTGGTTTTGGTAAATCTTATAGTTTCCGATAGAGCGGCTCGGAACTTTATGGTGCACCATATGCGCCCAGATATTTTAGACCAATCTATCCAATTTCAAAGGCATAAAATATATAAGGTGATTAAAATTACCTAATATTTTTTTCCAAAAATCGCAAATTATTGGAAAAAGAAATTTCACGAATTCAATAAAACTATGACTGATAACAGATTGTTTAACAAATGAACGCTTTAGTAAAGTTTATAAGTCAATGACCTATAAGATCCCAAGAAAGCTCCAAAATAAGTATCACTGCGCTAAACTAACATTATAAAGAGCATCAGACCAAATTACATATTAACTCGATACTATTTTATTAAAAACTTGTGTATTCGGTCTGTGCGTACCCGAGATCGCGACGGTTGAAGTGATGAAGTATCATATTGTTATTAAAAAATGAATACGAAACAAGATATCTGTCGCTGTCCTTCTAATAATACTGGGGTTACTTCAACGTGCTTCCTATTATTATACAGGAAGCGAAAAGCGGATGTCATGCGAACAGCGAGTGGGCGACGATGACAGACAAGCAGTGACATTCGTGACAATTTTTTTTCTTAGCTTTCAACTCAAGTCAAAGTAATTTTCTTTTTTTTCAAATAAATGTAATTATATTTTTAGACTTTAGAGGGATCAAAATGTAATTTTAAACCGTGGAGGTAAAAATCTATGAAGAGAATATCAAATACATTTTATATGGAGACCAAACTTGCCGCTAAAATATATGAAGTGAGGGGGACATACAAATTCGTGTAAAGAAATTCATGATATTAGATCTGCAACACGTGTAGTATCCAGTTGAGTAAGAGAGATGCTAGTACAATTATTTTTGCAATTTAAACTATCGTCTGTTTTTTTATTTGTTTTAATTCCATGTTTTTTTAACACGTTATAGCGGAAAATCGTAAAAATAAATCGAATATTTAACACAAATATTGCTCATCTACAGGATCTCGTAAACAAAGCCGGTAAGCTTTTTCTGGGTTCGAAACGTTTACGTCGAAATGAAGTAAAAAATTTGTGTGCCAAATTTATTATAATTTTTCATAAATAATTATATTTTATTCTGTGAAAAAATGTCGAAAGTTTTACATGAATTTTAATTATTTATGGCAAACGTTCTATTTGGTTTAGTGATGTAACCTGCTAGTGATGTATTTATATCGATTTTATCACATCTCTGTTTTTGCAAAAATATCTATATAATAAATACCTTTCTGGTGAGCGTGTATACCCGCAGCATGATTTACCTGGGAAATACCATCCGTCCTAATTGTTGAAACAATGAGCAGATATAAATATTGTTATTAATTATATATTATTATATTATATATTTTAAAAGACAAATAATGCATTTTATGAAAGTTTTGATTATTTAAACATCCCAAAAAAAACTGTAGCATATGTCAATAATATTTAAAAAACCGGTGTTACAGTACCGGGCATTAAATTAAACGGATACACAAAATATCTAAACAACGGATAGAATGAGTTTATTTAAATTTCACTGCGATAAAACAAAATAAAATGTTTATAAATACAAATATGCAAATATTTGTCGGTGGTATTGCCGTCGATACGAATATGTAAATATCTGCCATCCATCTTACCCATTTCTTAAATTTTGCCATCTGTTAAACCAAGGAGCCAAATGTATATGTAAACAGACTCAATTTTTAAAGGGATTTAATTGAGCCTTTCTGACAATACCAGTACCATGCATATTTCTAGTCCACATATTTTTTGTGCTACTGAACCCTCTGAACATATTTTTTAAGGGAAATACAATTTGGTATTATATGTATATATCCATGAATATATATTTTTATCGACAAAAGTGGAAAAATATAACATAAGACCGCCATTTTTATTTAACAATTTTTAATTGAATTTAAAGAATTCTAAATATATATATATATATATATATATATATATGTATATATATATATATATATATATATATAATACTCAGTTATTAATTCAACCAAATAAGAAAATGAAATGGAAAATAACAAAATACGTATCTCTCCCATGGCGATATGCAAACTCCAAAGCCCAAACAAAAATGATCACGCTAGCAGCGGTGGGCCTCTCCTTATATAGCAAAAGGCAATGGTAGTAATGACACTTCATTACTACCATCGCCTTTTGCTATATAGAGATGTATTCAGGGATGTATATATGTATATATGTATATATATAAATATATATAGATATATATATATATATATATATATATATATATATATATACGTATGTGTAACCATTTACAGCACCATAAATACGGATACAAAATTACAATGGTAAAAATGGTGAATGTTTATTTCATCTAATGTGTGTTTTATAGAATATAAATATTAGTTCTCTCTTACTAACGTCATAGTATAAATTTAAGGAAGGAATTGCACATTTAAAAACTCAATTGTATCGTTTTCATATATCGCTAATAATAAAATGTAGCGATATGTGAAAACGATACAATTGAGAAACGACACAGCAGCTAATAATAAAATATTGCGAGCGAGCAATGTGAATTATTTTTTTTGGTAACTAGTTATTAATATTATATCCCAAAATACTTCTCCATTTTTCTCTGATTACCTTCTCCTTGAGAACCATTTAATTAAAATGAATAAACCGTACATATGCTAATAAATATAAGGAATATAATAATCAAGGAAATAAAAGGCTAGAAGACAAATATCATGCTAGAAGTGACTTAGAAAATGTTGAATTATGAATAAAATTAATATACTATGCAGAGAATATTTTAACGGTACTGCAGAGAAAAAAGAAAAGTCGAAAAAAGAATAAAAGCATTAATAGCCTGGTGTAACGGAAGATATTTTGTACATTTTCTATTAAAATTTTGCTTATTATAAATTACGCCATTAAATACCAAAATATTATCTTAGAGATATATTTTCGTTGAAAATTTAAAACACTTGTATATAATAATTACAATTCAACCTAAAAGGTTTTATCGGCGTTGAGCTGAGTAGTTTTTAGCAATCCAATTAATACCAGCACCAAAAAGTATTCCGTACATTGAACAAATCTCAACATCATTATTTGCAGTTGGCATGTGATTATATATACGGGTAAAATTATTATTTGGAAATTAATGTAATAAATAGATTATTATTTGGAAATTAATGTAATAAATAACACATTCAGTACAGAAATATTAAAATACTTAATATTTTTTCAGGTTTACAATTATCGATCATTACAATTATCTTATGTCACTTAACATTACAATTTCGTAATAACGTACATATGCATGAATTCATATTTTTATCGACAAAAGTGGAAAAATATAACATAACGACCGCCACTTTTATTTAACAATTTTTAATTGAATTAAAAAAAATTAAGTTATAAAAGTGGAACAAAATCCTATACTATGAATTAAACCAAATAAGAAAATTAAATGGAAAATAAGAAAATAAAGTGGTGAATTAAATCCTAGTTATAAATTTTACAGAAATTAAATAAAAGTGGATTTACTTATGATAAGTGATATTTTTTAAATTCACATTTTTTCCTCTATGATTTTTTCTCTTTTTGATAGAACACGTAATAATTTTCCAACAAAAATCAACATATTTAAAAAAAGGAAATTGTTTTATCTCAGCCCGACTGACGTTAAAATGTGATTAGATGCGACGTGTGTTCGCTTGTGAAAATTATGACAAACTTTGTGCGTTCATATTTTATTTCTTTAAAAAAAAACTTAATACCATATAAACTTATTTCAAAATAATTGAGTAATTTTATTATGTAAGAACCCGAAGTTAATCGCAGCCTGATATTTAATGAGTTTTATATTGCACCAAGATATTAATCCAAATAATAATTTTAGATGCACTCATTTTTTTAAGGTTACGTAGAAAAATAACAAAAACGGAACACTTATCGTTTTGTTATTTTCATCCGCCTATCTGTCCGTCCTTATCGTTGATGACCTTGTAATTTGTACAGTTTTGGACCCATGTGCAGAAATGCACAGCAGATATAGCAGATGCTTCCAATTGAGATAATATGTAAAATATTGGCTTCAAAGTGTCGAGCAATGTATAACCTCTAATTTTACTGGCATAAGTTTGAAAACCTCCAAAAAATTTTAAATGTTAGCATTTAATTAGAACTTTGAAATAAAATCTTTAACTTGCATCAACAATTTTAAGAGATGTAGATAAGTAGGGCACCTATATTTCGTGTATTCGGATACGCACTTGGCTAATATTTTTTTATTATCTGAAAAATCTATTAATCCGTAAAGAATGTAAAGAAATCCCCAAAAAATTAAGACTCTCATCTTAATCACTTGAAGTGAAGTTATCACAGACATACTTAGGATTCTTTAAATCGTAATAAAATTTGTCAAAATTAATTAACTACCGGTATTTGCTACGGGTAGAAGTTATTTTGCAAAATAACTGCACCACTTACTAGGTCAGGGTCTGATGATAAGTTCTGAATATGTACAATAGAATTCCTTAATGCATATTAGTAAATCAACCGTGTTTAAAGATATTTGCTACTAGTAGTGGTTACTTTTCAAAATAACTACACCCTCAACCAGGTCAGGGTCTGATGATCAGTTCTGGAGATGAACAATGGAACTCCTTAACGGATGGTTGTAAATTGAAAGTGATTCAAGATATTTGGTACTGGTAGCTGTTACTTTGCAAAATAACTACACTGTTGATTATGTCAGAGACTGATGTTACGTTCTGGGGATGATCAATGAAAATCCTTATTGGGAGGTAGTAAATCAAAGACAATTCAAGATATTCACTACTGTTAATTTTTACTTTTCAAAATAACTGCACTATCGAATAGGTGATTCAATATATATGTTACTAGTTAGTTATTACTTTGTAAAAACTGATTTAGGATATTGAGAACGGAACTCCTCTAGTGGTAGTGTTTAATTTGCAAAATCTCATATTGAACTTCGGATATGGAGAACCAATCTTCTCAACGGCTAACCATTGGCGGCAACTACTATCGCTTAATTTATATGTATTGTTGATAATCAACTTTAGACAAAGAGGAAATTATGTGTATGCTAGCTTTTTCCCGTGACTTAAAAAATATCCAATATTCTAAGAAAGGAAATAATTGTGACAATTAGTATTAATATATTAATCACTAAAAATTCTAATATAAAATACCCTAAAAAACCGACTTCAAAAAAGGTAGGTAGTAAAAAGTAAAAAATAATGAACTCAAAATAGGTACCCACTTATTTGAAATAAATAACTAAGTTAGTTATTTTTGTAGTCGGTGCCAGCACAGCCGATCAGCTTAAACAAATGTAAATTTTTAAATTATGAATACGTCCTTTATGAAACCATTTACTATTGTAAGTACATTAAAAGTTAAAGTTTTAAATTTACATTATAAATTAGATTAAACTATAAATTTGTTTAAGTTGGTCGACAGTGCTGGCACCGATTTCAAAAATAAGTAACTTAATTTTTTATTGCAAATAACTGGATACCTAGTGGATACCTATTTTGAGTTAATTATTTTATTTCAATATTGTTGTCGAATTGCGTTTTTCATAGTCGTCTGAGAAAATTTTCCAATCTTAATTACTTTACCTTAACGCTTTTTCTCTTCAATTATAATATAATTTTTCTTGTTCGTGATAATATTTAAGTTATTCGTTATTAAATTATTTATTACAAATTATTTACAAAATACATTGCCTTTAAAGTTTTTACTACTTTTTCTAGTCTCTATAACATAATTTTTTTAATTTGTAGTTTCAACGAAGAAAGAATTTTTTTTCTATTATAATATGTTCATTAATATAAAGCTCTTAATAAAATATTTTATAGTACACAAATATTACTCTATGCACAGAACTCATCAGGTTGCAAAACGTCCACACTACGTTTTTGATGTATTTTAATACGTTACTAAGTACTTCAGTAGGCATAGTAACTAACTAAAGTACCAAAAACAGTGAAGATGAAAATATACCTTTGTTATTAGCACATGTCCTCAGGATGTTTTTATTGTTGCCAAATTGTAGACTTTAACACAGTAAACCATTTTTCACCACCTTCCTTATTATGAATTCGATGTCTGGAAGTATCACCACATTCTAATGAATAACGTAAATCTAACTTCCTTTATTCAAACAATTGTTCCATACTTTATACCTAAACAGCTTTCAGGCAAATATATCCACTTCACTTTTAGTAACAAACACGTATGCGCAATGTAAATAACTGCCAATAATAGTAATTACCGAGACAGTTTGGTAGAAGCTAGGCACGGACACGCATTTAAACATTATCTGACGTAACATCACGTAAGGCAGGCTGTATTGTATATTCGGGTAATAATATGTCACTTAAATTACATTAGGTATGTAATCGTGTTTCTCTGTGGTCTGTCGGACGACTAGTCGACGTAACGAGTATGTTTCCGGTCTGTTGTGAAATAGTTTTTATGGATAGTAATTATGTAAACGATATCGTTTACATCATAACATTATATATATATATATATATATATATATATATATATATGTATGTATATATATATATATATATATATATACACATATATATTCGAAGGGTATTTTTTTCACGACTCTCTTTTTCTTCATCATCTTTAAATTTTTATCGTCACTTTCTTACGCCAGCATCTTGCATCAGCGTTTATTTTTCGTATGACAGCCTCCATTTTTATAAAAATAAAAATATAGTTCGGTTCTAAGTTATAGAATTTAGAATCTAGCTTTTAGAATCTAGCTGTTTAGAATCTTATTCTATAGCAAGATTGGCAATTACTTCTTATGGGAAAGACGACGAAGATAAGCAGACTATCATCATGCTCAAATATAACTATGTAAAGAGTTCCTTTTTGCCATCATAGAATACTCTATTTCTCACAAGTTGCATATATTTTAAAACCTATATGCGTTGTGTGTTGTGATATACCATCGGTGCCTTCGACGGTATGTAATATCTAAAGTCGAGAGCAAAACATAGTCTGAATTCATTACTATTAATAATTTAAGTGGCGAGCTGATAGTATGGTAAAATAAATGTGGAAGTATAACCTTGACATTCCCGACTTTTTTATAAAGGTTCACATAGTGGCGAGCTGATAGTATGGTAAAATAAATGTGGAAGTATAACCTTGACATTCCCGACTTTTTTATAAAGGTTCACAAGTGGCGAGCTGATAGTATGGTAAAATAAATGTGGAAGTATAACCTTGACATTCCCGACTTTTTTATAAAGGTTCACATAGTGGCGAGCTGATAGTATGGTAAAATAAATGTGGAAGTATAACCTTGACATTCCCGACTTTTTTATAAAGGTTCACAAGTGGCGAGCTGATAGTATGGTAAAATAAATGTGGAAGTATAACCTTGAATTGCCCGACTTTTTTATAAAGGTTCACATAGTCATAAAGTGAATAAAATCTTAGGTCGCATTTCTAAATTTTTTTATATCTTTCTCCATGCGATGTTTTCCTCCATGCTCAATAGCTACCCGAGTTTCGCGTAGAATTCCGAACATCTTTTTGTTTATCATATAATACTTAACGGTCATTTTGCTTAAAGCAACTCGAGCAATAAAATTCTTATTGTCACTTACAGAATATAAATAAAATCATTCAAATGTCATTAAAGCAAAGTACATTCTGTGGCATTTTAACTGAGTCAATCGTTTGTAGATCGTGACGTTGTTAAAATAGTAAGAATTTGACACTTTATAGACACTAACTTTTAAAGTTTCGAATCAAAACCCCTGTAACAATCTTATGTAAAAACCGTACGCAAGTTCTCTTCTGCCCCCATTTCAATACCGATCACAGATTTACAACACGAGGAGCACATGATACACAACTGCATGACAACTGCAACCAAAAGGAAGAGTCTAATATTTATGGGTTAGACTTAAAGCAGTGGCAACACATACATGAATGCCTGTTAATCTATAAATATAAACATTGATTAAACTTACTGAAATATTTATTCAAACTTAGCAGCGCGATTCCAAATGAGTTGTCGTAACCGCATTGACAATTCTATTCAAACATTATTAATATATCTTGTTAAATTTTTAAAATGTTATTTTATGCTTTGGTGTTATGTGAATAAATGGATACATGATTATGATTCAAATATTTCAAAACTACAGACAAATACTTTAATTTTACTGGTGATGGAAAGTCCTTGTGGAAAGGTTGAAAATCTTCATCCATTTAAATTTATTTTAAATTGGTGCAATATTTTCTAATCAAATTTCGTTATAAAAATAAAATATTTGTTTAAATTTTAAATAAAATGTCATATATAATATATGGTACATAATTAATCTACAGCTTTCTTTAAATTTTTTGTATAATAAATCTTTAAGTTTATCTTCTACTACTTAACTGCTAAGGCAAATAAGTCGGCCAATAAAAAAACTTTAAATTGGATATCACAAGGTAACTTCAAAACAGGTGTAAAACAGAAATCATTTAGTTGTCATTAAACAAGCAAGTGAATATCAGGGGGAAAAGCCTGAATGATGATAATTTTAAAACAAATTCAACCTTAGCTGTCTTGAAATCTAAATCCAATTTATATATTTCTTGGAAAATTAACCAAAAGTAAAATTAATGTAAATGGGCATGACGCTCTAATGCATAGACACTGGTAAATTTAACAATTAATTTTTGATGACAATAGTTCACAAAACTTGACAATATACACTTGTTTGTTTTTTTTTAATTTTCTGATTTGTACAAATTTCTTTTCAACAAAACTAAAGGACAAGTATCCTTCTATCAAGTCAAATTGCAAGCAAATATTTAAAATAAATTATTTTATTTTATGGTAAATTATCACTTCACCACTCTGAGTAGCCTTAAACGATTAACAACTTTCAAACATTTGTTACTTTATTAAGTAAGTCCAAAATGTATTTGCGACTTGTCATTATTTTAATAATTGGACAATGTTTTCATCCTGTAATACTTGAAGAATTATGACACATAATGCGCAATAAATATTGAGAAACTTGTAAAATGAAACTATCAATGCCGTATATTACGTACATGTGAAATTCAATGCCTATCAATTTCAACGTAAAATAATGTACTTCTTATAGCCGTTACATTTAATTATTTTTATGGATAGTACTTGAACAAATAATTTTCGTAAATTACGGAATTAGAAATAAAAAAAACATCGAAAGGCTCAGTTTCGGAATTTTTATTGAAAACTTTGGGATAAAATCATAACAATTGTTTCGTATTAATATGTAATTTAATTACCAATCCCTCTGGAAACTGTATTCGCTTATATTTGAGTTTGCCGTGCCCAATAGATATTTTTGCAGTGAGTCCTTCAATGGGACCCAGGTAGTAGCTGTAGTCCAGCAGAAGTGTAGCATATTGAGCCTCCATTGCACGTACTGTTTCGTACTCAATAACATCATAGTCTGCCATGGCACCCTCCATTGACGTACACGCATTCACTAAATATATAATATAATTAGAGATGGTAAAAAGGTGTGGCACGTGCACCACTATTATGATCCACGTGTCATATATTTTTTCTCCGGACGACGTGTACTTTAGTCGTATATCGAATGCAATAAATTATAGAGCTCCGTTATTAATTGCCCAGTTGTGCCCAAAAATTCCCTTTTATGACATAATTAAGTGGAAAAACAAACGTCAGCAAAAGAATGTAACCAATTGCAAAATTTCCTCTTGGCAAACTGTTTAGAATATATTTCCTTTCATTTTAATTAAAAATGCTATTTGTGACAACTTTGCACCATGTTTTTTTGTTTGCGGTATGTTTTTTTCTTCTGAGCCTTTCTATAGAGCATATAATTACTTTGCATGACACTTAACGTTATTATCGCGTAAGTATCGATAACATAAATATATTTGAAGATTGCGATCTTAATAAGATAAAACTTTCATATTTTAAAGCAGTTAACTTTTCGTACTAATTCTACAGTGAAATAATGATATTAAAATAAAATACTGCCGTATTTTCCAGTGATGTAAGTGAAATTTGTCACCGAAAAAATAATGAATGTTGATATAACTGGGAATGACGTGATAATTGCAAATTCAAAAGGAAAAAAAAATATAATAAAAGCTTTAAACTTTTTTATAACCACAAAAATATTGGATTGCATTGCCTTCCATCAATGTAAATATTTTTCTTCAAGTAATAATGTAATCAAAATAGGAAAGCCGTAGTTGAGATGTATACTAATTTTCGTTAATATTATTTAGCAAAAAATCTTAATACAGAATGGACCAAATTATATACTATTTAATAAATATGTATTGTATTTCGGGCATTAAGTTAAATATTTTATGAAATATATCATTAAAAAAATTGAGGAATCCTAATTTCCTCGGTCCATTCTTTATTCAAGTGAAGAAGTAAGACATTTTAGAGATTTTCAGAATAAGTATCCCTTTAGGATGAAACAAAAGTATTTCCTTTATAATTATCTACCAATATTCTTTATTGTCAACTTCACTTTCATTGTTAGCTTTTGGAGAAATATGTGTACGCCGAAATTTTGTCTCGTAAGTTATTATTTTCTTCAATGTTATATGTTATGCCCAAATAACTCGAATACATTTTATGTTTTTCTACATTAATAATTATCTAGTATGTCTGATAAGCAACTAAAACTAAAATAGTTTTGATCAATACGAATCATAACTTGTTTTGAGAACCCGGTTTCCTTTGGAATCCTAGAAACCTTTGGTGTTATATTTAATTAAAACCTATGTTTTTTTGTTACTCCTCCGACATCTATAGTTTATTTCGTTTTTCGAAATTAGCATACATGATTAGTTTGTTGTATTAAATGCAAATAATAAATATTTTTGTATCCGTAAATCTCCGTTAAGAATTTCAGTAGAGGTGGAATTGGGCACTATAATGTTATTAGTACTTCAAAATATCAGAGTTCGAAATTGGTGATATGTGTTCACATACAGTTCCGTGAACCTTTCTATGTTATTTTGTGTTGAAAGAATATAAGTTTTATGCATTATTTACATGAAATCGCATAGTAAAATATTGTTTTCTTTTAAGTTTTCTTCGTACAGTTTTTAAATTTTGTTTAAATAATTTAAATCTAGTAGGTATTAACGACAAAAAAATAGAAAACTTTTGAATATATAAAAAAGGTGTTTATTTCTTAAAATGATAATTCAATATCTATCACATTTATGTATCTATCATATATACCTATCATATATACGCAATATTCAAAAGCAATGACAAGTTTATTTATTTATATTAATAACCATAATTTAGGTAAAGATCCAAAAATAATTATAATATCTCAATATATCCTAAATTTTGGAAAACAGAAGAGTGCTCTAAAACTTGTTTCTTAATGTCGTACAGAATATATGGTTGACAGTTATTACGAATTAAAGTTAATGTAACAAACTGTATTTTGGTTTAGACTTCATATGTTCAAATTATCATAATATCGATTTTTTTAGTTTAAACATTTGGAAATTATATTAAATTATATTATTAAACTATCATTTTATTTACTTTTTAACTCTGTCACTGTATTTACTTATCAGATCATACGAAATATTTTACTGCCATTTCATTAAACTGAATGGTTTCATTGTTTTTCAAGATCATTATGTGTTTTATCGGTTAATTTCAATTAAAAAATTAAATACGCTGTTATTTGTACACCACGTCAACGTAAATATGTTCAAAATTCATAGAGAAAAAAGCTAAGACGGCTATTTCATCATACACAAACCATAAGTGTTGGCAGAACTCGTTTGAAGCTTCTTTTAAAATAGATTTAGCAATTTCGTCGTATTTTTCTAATGTTTTCAAAAAAACATAAATATTGATTTGGCGCTTTGAATGCCAAATTGCATCCAAGCTAGACTATACCATGGTATGTGATTTACAATTAACAAAGACATAAACAAAGATTTACAAAAAAAAACAAAATAAATTTAGAAATATCGGTTTATTTATCTCAATATCATGAACGTGTTAACTGCCGTTGGACGATGTATGCCGAATGGGCCAGCTAGGTAATAAATTTGCGTCGTTTTTTCATTTTTTTCGACGCCGTCGTAACTCTCGCACATGGATAAGATAATCATTGAATGACTCATCAACACAAAATCTCTAGCCACGCGATGGCCCAATTTGTGCCACCGCTCCGGGCGAAGAGTTTACGCGCCTTCAGTCAGAAAACGAACGTCACAGCAAAAGTTTCTCGTAATTTAAAATCAAAATTAAATAAACCATGCTTTCTTGTGCCATAAAATATTACCAAAACAGAAGCATTACATCACCACTTGAGAAAAATTGAATTACTTTTCATTACTTTTCACTACTTTCGTGGTTAACATATCCATGCTCTCGCATGTGTATATATATATATATATACACACACACATATGTATAAATATGTATAAATATATATACATATATATATATATATATATATATATATACATATACATACATATATATATATATATATATATATATATATATATATATATATATACATATACATACATATATATATATATATATATATATATATATATATATATATATATATATATATATATATATAAGCACTAGAAATAATGTTTAGCCTGTTCCATAAACTGTACCGAATTATTTAGTAGAAGACGTCAGTTATCAGATAACAAGGGCAAAATTGTGTTTAAATCAACAAATTCTGGCAGTCTTGTTTTTCAATATATGGCAAATCAAACTTGTTAATTTGATTTGCTTTAAGCAAGTGAGCATGTGATAGTGCTAGTATTGTAATTTATGAGTGTACTATCTTCTGTGAAAAGGCTAGAATACCGACATGGCCAATTCCAAACTGTTTTACAAAATTTGTGAACATTTACCAAGTTTGGCGAGATCTACAAAAACAATTGTAAGACAACTCAAATTATTTACAAGCGCCGTGGGGAGACATTTAAGAAGAATTTAGATAACTTACTTAATTTATCACTCGCCAATATCCTTGACATGATAAAAATAGAGAAAGATAAACTATTTTACGGCGATAGAGAGAACCAGAACGTGCAGGCTGCCCTGAAGGGGTAGATAGAAAATTAGTTGAAAAAGTAGAATAGGCTTAAAAAAAAAAGAAGAACAACAGAAAATATTAAAACACATGTTATCAGTGACTGAATCGTCTTTCTCCCATGATATTTTATCATATCAAGCTCAAGAGTCGTGTTGTCTATTATCCAGTAGTTCTACCGAAAGTCAAATAAGCTTTTTCAAATGAACTCGCGATAACTTTTAAAACTTCTACGAACATAGGTAGTTGAGATGTTTCTTATATTAAAGTTAATTGCAGCATTGAAGAGTTTCTGTTTTCTCTCTTCAGGCTGTAATAGAACTAATAAACCTCATTGTTGAGGGACTATCAATAAATAAGTCATCAATATAATGTGTTCGAACACATACTCGAAAGGAGCGGGCATAGGCTACAAAAACTAAAAAAAAAATTATTTCTTGTGTTTATATATTTATATATATATATATTTATATATATATATATATATATATATATATAAATATATATATATATATATATATATATATATATATATATATAAATATATATATATCTATATATATATATATATATATATATATATATATATATATATATATATATATATATATATAAATACATATATATTTACACATATTTATACATATGTGTGTGTGTATATATATACACATGCGAGAGCATGGATAAGTTAACCACGAAAGTAGTGAAAAGTAATTCAATTTTTCTCAAGTGGTGATGTAATGCTTCTGTTTTGGTAATATTTTATGGCACAAGAAAGCATGGTTTATTTAATTTTGATTTTAAATTACGAGAAACTTTCGCTGTGACATTCGTTTTCTTACTGAAGGCACGTAAACTCTTCGCCCGGAGCGGTGGCACAAATTGTGCCATCGCATGGCTAGAGATTTTGTGTTGATGCGTCATCCAGTGGTTACCTTATCCATATGCAAGAGTTACGACGGCGTCGAAAAAAATGAAAAAACGACGCAAATTTATTACCTAGCTGGCCCATTGGGCATACATCGTCCAACGGCAGTTAACACGTTCACGATATTGAGATAAATAAACCGATATTTCTAAATTTATTTTGTCTTTTTTTTTGTAAATCTTTGTTTATGTCTTTGTTAATTGTAAATCACATACCATGGTTTAGTCTAGCTTGGATGCAATTTGGCATTCAAAGCGCCAAATCAATATTTATGTTTTTTTGAAAACATTAGAAACATACAACGAAATTGCTAAATCTATTTTAAAAGAAGCTTCAAACGAGTTCTGCCAACACTTATGGTTTATGTATGATGAAATAGCCGTCTTAGCTTTTTTCGATGACGAAGTTAATGACGAGTTGATGTTTCCAATTGAAAATATGATAAATTACACGTTGTTGGGAAGAGATACAATCCAACTGAGGAAGAAATATTAAACTTTGTATTTTGAGGTTCTATATTAATAATTTTTTTGGGTTAAATAAATTTTAATAATGTGTTAAACCTATTTTTGAATTTTGTTTTTAGAAAAATCCTTGGACGATTTTGAACTGAAAAAGAGCATAAACTTATTTTTACGCATGAAGATCAACCACAGTTCTTTTGGAAGAAAGTGTTTCTTTGTGGAAAGAAAATACAGCAAATAAATTTTCTCGAATTGATCACTGCAGAATAAAATCAGAAACAATTTCTGCAACTATGCGTGTTTTATATATATATAAGTATATATATATATATATATATATATATATATATATACATATATATATATATATATATATATATATATATATATATATATATATATATATATATATATATATATATAATATGTATATATATATATATATATCCCCACGCTTACTAACAAAATATTTTAGGGTATTATGGTTAAATGGATACTTTAAAGAAGTAAGTTAGTTATACTTAAATAAAATACCTTAAATAATAAATAAGTAAATTATATAAATTTACACAAAAATTTTCATCCCCCGTTTAAGGCATTGATATTTTTAAAGAAGTCTATGTTCTATTCCAGATCATTGTCTATATGTATGTGATATTTCATACAAATCCATGCAGTACTTTTTGCGTGATTGACAGTTATATATCCAAACAAAGAAACAAATATGCAAACTTTCACATTTATTATATTAATAGGATATGCGAAACTTTATAGAAATTTATCAAAATAAAAAGCTTTGTAAAAAAAACTTTTTTAAAAAAGAATGAAGACACCAATAGTAAGCTGAAACTTTTGCAGTACAATATCGTTTTCGAAAATAAATATATTTGCAAAATATTTCTACAGCTACAGATTTTTTAAATCGGTTCCACTTAGTATATAAACGACCATAAAAAAATGCCTTAAAAAAGTATTACTCATATTTCGGATATTATTGATGGTGAAAAGATTTTTAAAACTTAATATAAGGCAATGTTAATAAACAATAAATATAGACTACGCGTTTAAAGAAAACGTGTGATAAAGTGTGTAAATTTGATCAGTCACATTTTTCTGATGAACTGCCACCTAATTTCATAAATGTAATCACATATTCATTCAAAATGTTAGCACCATTTATTTACTTGCGTATTCTTCGATAATACTCACATTGAATTAACCTCCATCTCTAAATAAAATCTACATAGATCTTTGACAAAAATGTACATCAAAATTATTGATTTAAATATTGTAATTATTTTAAAGAACTTAGCTGCTATGTTTCGTATCATCATTAGATGAACTCTTTCTCATTTAGAATAATTCGTAATAAATTATTATAAGCTTATAGGAATAGTATATTTTATTAGTAACTTATATATCATTATATATATATATATACATATATACATATACATAATTAATTTATTTTAAACGTATTCTTAGTTATACAATATCAATTTGTTCTGCAATATATATTTTATATAAGAAAATACATTCTAAGCCAAATTTAAATAATTATTTAAAAGTAACAAAAATGTCAAATTTATAATAAATATTAATGTTTTTTATTTGTTTCAATCAAATATTTATAACATAATAAATTTAATAATAAATTTATAAATAATTTATACCTAATATTAATTATCTTTAACAAAAGCAAATTAAAAACTAAATTTGTTCAATACTTTTCAAACGCCTAATTATAATGCCTGTATTTAATTTAAGTAAATAAATCAAAGTTAGTTTACGTGTATAATCCAATTTTTCTTTTGAGTCCCATTTAATCAATATCTTATCGAACAATGTGCGCCATTGTTCAATCATTTGATTAATTTTGAATAACCACGATAAACATGAAAGCGTTAATTTAATGCGTCCGTTTTCCGATAATTTCACATTTTCACTTAATGGATTTGACACGATTATTATCGTAGGTACATTTTCCTATTAAGATAATCGAAATGAAAGACGCATATATCGTAATGAAAGTAAATTTATTCGAAATTGATTTTAATTATGAAATCAACAATATAGTTAGTTACGTTCAGTTTACGACAGGCTTCAGTTGTTGAGGCATTTTTTGAAGTGTCTGAATAATGTCATCAAAACTTATAATTTGTGGACTTTTTGCGTGTTTGGTTCTAATCATAGACTGGATTTCAAATGCGAGCGGTGAGAATTTCAGAATTGGCTTTGTTCACACTCAATTGTTGTTCGAAAAAAGGTACAAAAACGACGAAAAAACTTCGAAAGTAAAAACTGCATACGTAACCTACCCCGACAAAGGTAAAATAAAATGCGATGTAATAGATGGCGTAAGAGTAACTGATTACGCAAGAAATAAAAAAGGAAAAGTAGAGATAATAGAAGGAACTGTTAAAAGTAAAAGGATAAAAATAAAACTCACATCAGCAGACAGAAGAAGCAATCTTAATTACAATGTTCAAATTTTTGGTCGCTCTTATTGTTGAATTTCTATATTGGCAAACATATTTATTACTAGTGGAATTGTAATACCTCGCGTATTTTTGGTCAGCAAATTGGTTAACAAAATATCATTTTATGATAACTCCAAATTTGTGAGGTTATTTTTCAGTCCACAGTCATGCATTTAATAACATCACAAGGTACATTGTACAATATTTAATACACATACTGTGCATTAACATCGTTGTACAACCATCGCATAACCAACATCATTCACCATGTGGTTTTAAAATTATTTGTTATTCAAAATGTAAATTTAATTAAAAAAATAATTTATATTCTCAAATAAACCTCTTAATAACACATTAAATTATTTCAATTACAGTATGATTTAATGGCTACCTATGATGTCACCCGATTATAGAAATATTGTAGAGTAATAAAGTAAAAGGCTCGTCAATCACTTTCTCAATTACGATAGTGCTATAGTAAAAGACTGGGATTCAAAATAAAAGTAACGTAAATACAAAATGATCCCTCAATCAGGGATGAAGTGATAAAAATATAATTAGTTTAGGGAATCTATGTGATGTTTCGTATATCTTGAATTACATTTTAAAACATTGCCGAACTGGAAATTGAAAATGTTTCTAATCGAATTCATTTAGGCTATCCATAGCACCAAAAACTGTTTTAAAATATATGAAAACAACAAACGTTTTATTTGTTGGTTTTCTTTGAAAATTTAATTACTTTTTTATGCTTCAACTAGTGTAAATTTTAACGAAACATACTTTGCCAATTAATTTCAACAATGCAGTCTGCGTACTGACTGACTGATAAAAGAAAATTCATTTTCAATGAAAAAACCGCTCTCCGCAATATTGATATTAAAAAGTGTTGCTAATTCTCTGAGTGTGGTGTATTCATTGTTTTCTCCATGTTTTATTAATGGCACATGGTTTAAATCATTTCCATGTAAAATCAGTTTAACGATTTCAATTCGTATTTCACACGTTTGATAAAGCGCGATTCGTTTTACACGTCTCTTGCATACTTTGGTAAACTAAGAAGCTACTCATAATCTCCGCCTACGTTATATATAAAGTTTACTGGCACTTTATTGGACTGTATTGCGCTCTTGATCATGCTGCTGTTGATAAGTTAGTACCAATTCTTTCAGTCACCATTTTTTTGCTTCTTAGTATACTCCGTCAATCATATCTGGCTTCTGAGAGCTCTCACTATAGTAAGAGTCCTTTGATAAGTGCGAGTTTTTTGTTCCTTTAAAATTTCTAGCATCTTTAAAACTTCGACTAAATGTTTTTAATTTCTTAATTTTAGAACAACCGTCTGTTTTGAAAATAAATTCTGTACAAAAGGTTGCAAATAGCCTTTATTTAAAAAAAAGTATTGCAGCTGCACATCGCCACTATAAGAACTATCAAATTTTAGGCAACGCGTAAATTAAAGCTTTCTGCTAAATTATTAATTTCATTGTGAACTAAACTATAATAATATGAAAATAATCAACGAGCGATGTCAGTTATTTTTTAGAAAACACCACTAATTGTTAATTCGGTACCTATATTCTCGTTATCACATATTCGCGGTATAAACACAAGAGTTGTAATGATCGCCAAATATGTAATGGTACCCATTAATAATATCTCTTTTTATATTATCAAGCTTATCAGTAAACGTCATAGCTTGACTATTTTAATGTTTCAAGGACTAATCTACACACCAGCGCAATCTCAAGAAATTATCCTTGATGAACTTCCGTGCTCTCAATGAATTGGTTGTTATTGGTGCAATTGTCACCAAAGATTTAAAATAATTACACAAGACATTGTTTACAGTTAAACTCATTCACTTACAGTTGAATAAGTGCTTGAGTCTTCATCGGCGATCAATTGTGAATAATTGGTACAATTTTTGGAAGATATTTCTCAAGTCCACTTCCAATAGTGACTGTCTTTATTTTAGTTGAAAGATCGGTATAATTTTTAAAACAGGTATAAGATGGAGGCTCAGTATCTTTGTTGGACAACCGAGAACAGGTGAGACGATTCTTACTTTTTACTCCTAAATAAAGATCTTTTTATTATGGCAACCTATGATTTCTGCAGCACCCGCAGAAGCATTATAATTAGTACCATAGGCCCGTTTATACTAATAAGCATCTGCTACTACGGTGATCATTAATACATCGTTTTCATCTACACCGTCAATTGATTTGGCATCTTCTGCTTCTTCTCGTGCCACCGCAAATAAGCAATGTTGCTGTAAAATGTTAGAGACATAACTAAAACAGTATTTAACCATGTAAAACCACTACCGATGAACACTACACCAGCAACAGCTTGTTGTCTTGTTTTATGTCCTTTTTCATCTAACATTTCTATGTTGCTTCTAAATCAAAGTTCACAATGCACATATCGCAAATAAGAGTAAAATTTTAATATAAACCTATTCTCTACAATTCATATGTGAGATATACCACAATGAAAAAGATAATTATATCTACTGATAATTAAAAACAATAATTGACTTTAACTTGAATATTATCTCATTAGTTCCTTCCTGTAAATTGAAAACATGACGTATAAATATCTGACGTATAATCTTTAATAATTTAGGATATAATTAATATTAATAACTAAATTGAGTACTAATAACAAATACGATAATTAAGATTCCAATAATTTGGGAGCTAGAGCTAGATAAACAAATATGTCATAAAATAAAAATATATCCCAGAATAACAAATATGTTCGTCTAATATACCGTGACAATGTACCTCAATAGGTCGACATTGCAGGGGCGACAAAAACGATACTTGTTTCTTTCATTGATGGATATTACATTTTGAATAATACGGCATCACTTATCCAATGCTGAAAATATCTTGGCACCGCGGAAATTAGGCTTAAATATTAACAATTTCCGATATATATATATATGTGTACATAGTATCCAGTTATGAACACTTAAGAGTATTTCTATTAAACTACTTACTAATGTTTATTTTTATAACGTAAATAAATTGCCTAATGGCATAAAATATACACATAATTTAAGATCTGGGATAATCATTATTGTTCCTTTGTAATCTCCTCGTCGTATTTTTTCATTATTTTTGGTTCAGCATTTCCGAAAATAAGGGAAGAATGCTACATTTTTGCGTATTTTTGGAATATCTTGTTAAATAGAGAATTTAAATTTGAAAAAAAATCATCTGAAATAAAGAAAAATAATCAGTTTTAAATAATAAGCTTTCAACATTATTAAAAATAGGTGTATTGCAATCTACTTATGTGTCCATATCTATATATTAATACGTGAAGCAAAAACTTTGGACTGCTTTTTACGAAAATTGCGCGGACGGAGGATTATGAAATATTTTTCAATAATAATGCTTATAAAGTACATTAAATCAATAAATAAAACATTACACACACTACCATGCATTTGGCATACACATGTATATACATACAATTGACATATGAGTAGTCCATAGTTTTATTTTTCCGCTGGCTTTCCATTGTAGTTTATCTGCCAGACAGTTCGCAAGTTATTGTGCTTCAACTTTGTTATTTTCTCATATATAATAGTAAAAAATTTGATCTTTTATCTAGAATTACAGTTGTTATAATTTAATATAACATTATTAATAATAATCATAATATTAATACGTGAAACAAAAACGTTGTACCTCTTTTACGAAAATTACGGACGGAGGAGTATGAAATTTGGCACTGTTAAAGTTTGTTTGGAGGAGTACGGTAAGCTAACATTTTTATATAATAATGCATTAGAAACACATTAAATTAATAAAAAAAACATACTACCATGCGTTTGACACACACACACATGTATATACACACATATTGACATATGAATTGTTCATAATTTTATTTTTCCACTGGCTTTCCATTGTATTTTATCTGTAAGACAGTTTCTAAGTTATTGTGCTTTAACTTTGTTATTTTTCAATATATAGAAATTAGAGTTATTACGATTTAATAAAATATTATTCACTAAAAACTTTAAAGGTTGATAATAACTAAAATATTAATATGCTAAGCAAAACTTTTATACTCCTTTTTACGAAAATTAGGCGTCCGGAGGAGTATGAAATTTGGCACAGTTAAAGTTTATATGGAGAAGAGTGCTGAAAGCTAATATTTTTACATAGAAAGAGATATATAGATTTTTATTAGAAATACATGCGTTTGACACACACATATGTACTATTTTGTTTATGGTTGAAGTCTATGGTCAAACTGAGATTAATATTATTTATCCATAGTCTTACTGAATGTCAAAAATAATCATAATTATGATAATGTCATATTCATAGTTTGTTTCGCATACACATATTAATAGACCAAAAGCAAATTTAAATAATATTTTTTTAGAGAAATATAAATGTGCACTAAATGTAATTTCAAGACTTTTTCATAGTTATGATTGTGGATTAATGGATTTACAATGCAGGGTTTGCAATGCAAAACATTTTGAATCTGAAGTGACTTTAAGTGACAGGACTGAATTCACTTAATGTTGTCATAAGGGTAAAGCAATAATACCGCTCTTAAGTCAAAATGAATATTTTAAATCATTGTATTATGGACTTATTTCAAATGAACCTTCAATCAAAAGTAAGGCAAAAAATTATTTTGAAAACATTCGCAAATATAATTCATCATTTGCTATGGTTAGCTCAGAAGCTAAAATTTGCGGGGCAGTTACAAGTGGAGTGTATCATTTCAAAAACATGATGTTTTTATCACGGATCTGGTTCAATGAATGCGGCATATGGTCGCTCACCATGTTGTGCGCAATTCGATTTTTATGATGTCAACACTATCAATTATATATTATCAATTATAGATTATAACAACATTTTAATCAAACATGCAATAACAATATAATGCGCAAAATATCTCTTGAATTGGAACGCAGTAATACTTTGGTTCGGTCATTCATTGCAATGAAACATCATTGTCATAGAGTTGAAAAAAAAAAAAAATTTGTATGCTCATTAATGTAAATCATGATTTAAATCAACGCCATTTCAATGATGCAGTTCAAACTGATGTAGCAGTAATATTTAGTAAAAAGGTGAGCCACCTTTGAACGAAATATGATTTCATTTTCAAAAGTTAATGGTATCATCAAAAATATCTCAATTTTAAATTCATCATTAGACCCTTGAGCACATCCATTACTTTTTCCAAATGGTGATACTGGGTGGCATATCAATATTCCTCAGAACGTACCAACTATATCTAATTCAAGAGCACCCAGAAAAAAATTAGCCATGCTTCAGTATGCAGCCTATCGACTTGCGATTAGAGAAGATTTCAGCATGTAGCACCATTCACAAAATTATTTCTGAAGTGGATAGTTGATATATATGTGAGAATAGAGGGCTCAAGATTACATTGCATTCGACAAAATAAAACAATTTTTAGATTTGAAGTTTACTACAATTTAACAGACTACATAGAATTGAACATCAATGCCAGTAATCTTGGCCGTAGAATAATTTTACCATCTTCGTTCAATGGATCTCCAAAAAATATTTATCAGAATTATCTAGATGCAGTATCATTTATAAAACATTTCGAAAAGCCTTGAGGAAACAGGAAATTATTAACAATATTGTTTTCGGTGAAACTGCTAATTTTATACCTGCTATTATGATTCATGTATTCAAGTTTTTTGAAAACATTAATGAGGGCCTTTAACAAAAAAATATCTTTGTTAAATTGAAGTATTCATTTATACAATCGAGTTTCAAAAAAGAGGATTAAAAACACACCCTAAATTACATAAATATGTTGTCAAACATATGATGCCTGGTCCATGCGGAGTAATTAATCCTAATTCTGTATGTATGAGAGACGGAAAATGTACAAAAGATTATTTAAAACGTTTTAATGAATTTACATGTGAATCAACATGGACATCCATTATACGGCGTAATAATGGTACGCATGTAAAAGTTCACGGTAGTTGTCTTGACAATTATTACGTTGTACCATACAATCCATATTTACTTGCCAAATTTAATTGTCATTTAAACGGTGAAGTTTGCACTTCAGACAAAAACGTTAAATACATAAATAAATACGTACATAAAAGCCATGACATTGCATCTGTTGAATTAGATTCAGGGAGAACTGAACAAGGTCAAAATTTACAAATTGATGAAGTTACAAATTTTTTAATTGTTCATTATGTTGGATCAACAGAAGCCGTATGGCGCATCTATGAATTACTAATGCATTTTCACTCACGTGTTATCGTCAGACTTGATATACATTTACCGCGTAGACAGAATGTGTATTTTCGAGAAAAGCAAGAACGTCAAGCAATTAAAAACATAAGACACACAAAATTATTAGCATTTTTTAAATTGAATCGATCAGATCCATCAGCACGAGAATAAAAGTATATTGAAATTCCTTTTCTTTATATGTGGAAAGATTCCCGAAAAAAATGGAAGAAAAGAACCCGTAGAGGTGACAAAATCATTGCATGCATGTATGTAGTATCACCAAAATACATCAAAGTTTTCCACTAACGATTGCTTTTATTACGTGTGTGTGCTTCAAAATCATTTGAGGATGTTAGAATATCTATATATTAATACGTGAAGCAAAAACTGTGGACCTCTTTTTACGAAAATTGCGCGGACAGAGGAATATGAATTGGCATACTTATAGTTTATATGGAGGAGAAGTGCAGAACGCTAATATTTTTCCATAATAATGCTTATAAAGTACATTAAATCAATAAATAAAACATTACACACACTACCATGCATTTGACACACACAAACACAAGTATATTTATTATATTACACGCAAACATACGACTCTATGATCAAATTGTTTCTTTTGTTTATCATTTTGTCTATACACATAGAGTACTGACATAGACATAGAGTATTGTCTTATATGTTTACTTTGGTCTTACTGAATGTCAGGTTAGCGCGGAAATTGTCAAAATAAAAGCCCGCATTTTTTATATTACAATAAAAGACATGGCTGTTTGGTCTAGATTCCTTTGCCTTCCATCTTTGTAGGGAAAAAATGTAACAACTAAAATTATTGAATGTCCAACAGAAAAGTTTTATTTGCCCCATTTTGCATTTAATATAAAAAATACCACATGAAATACCGCTCGCTTATACAAATTTGTGTAATATAAGTTCTGTAGCAGCAATCTACATTAACAATATCATCATACAGGTAAAAAAATATATGATTTGTTATTGCTGGTTCAAAGCAATTATTGTATTTTTAATTAATGCTATAAAAATCTATCTTTTTCCGATTTCAGTAATTTCATATACTTACAAGAAAAGTAAATCTGTTGTTGCTGGTTCAAAGATCTTTGGTGTTTTTTTTATTGTGGAGACTAATAAAATCTTTTTTCTTCTTGATTTTAGTAATTTCCTGAAAGAACGTTCATTATGCCTCGATTAACGGGTCGGAGTGAGAGACAAAGAAGAAGGAATTATCCTTATCCAAATACTGTTAACATTATACAGAATGAAGAAGTGATTTTGAGAGATACATTTAAATGTGCACAAAATGTCACACCAAAAGTGTTTTTAAGTCATGATTGTGGATTAATGGATTTAGAGTGCAGGTTTTGCAATGTGAAACATTTTGAATGTCAAGTGACTTTAGGCGACAGAACTGCATTCACTTCACGTGGTCATAAAGGTAAAGCAATATTACCACCATTAAGTCAAAATGAATATTTCAAATCATTGTATGATGGACTTACTTCTAATGAACCTTTAACAAAAAATGAGTAGAAAAAATATTTTGAAAATATTCGGAAATATAATTCATGTTTTGCTATGGTTAGCTCAGAAGTCAAAGTTTCCGAGGCAGTTACAAGTGGAGTGTATCATTTCAAAATACATGATGTTTTTTTATCACAGATCAGGTCCAATGACTGCTGCATATGGTCGGTCACCATGTTAAGCGCAATTATATTTTTATGATGTTGACATCAATTATAGATTACAAGAACGTTTTAATCAAACATGTAACAACACCATAATGCGAGAAACGTCTCTGCAATTGGAACGCAGTAATCCTTTTGTGCGGTCATTCATTGCAATGAAAGATCATTGTCAGAGAGTCGAAAATCAAAATAAAGATATTTGTATGCTCATTAAAGCAAATCATGATTTAGATCTACGCCGCTTCAATTATGCAGTTCAAACTGATATAGCCGTAATATTTAGTACGGTTGATGGTGAGCCACCTTTTGAACGAAATATGATTTCTTTTTCAAAAGTTAATGGTGTAATTAAAAATATCTCAGTTCTAGATTCATCATTAGATCCTTTAGCGTATCCACTACTTTTTCCCAACGGTGATACTGGGTGGCATGTCAATATTGCACATAATGCACCAACTACATCTAATTCAAGAGCACCTAGAAATAAATTAACCATGCTTCAGTATGCAGCCTATGGACTTGCAAGTAGAGATGATTTCAGCATGTTACACAATTCGCAAAAATTATTTCTGCAGTGGAAGGTTGCAGTGGAAGTGAAAAATTATTTCTGCAGTGGACAATTTAACAGTTTACTTAGAATTGAACATGAATGCCAGGAATGTTGGTCGTAGAGTAATTTTACCATCTTCATTCAATGGATCTCCAAGAAATATGTATCAGAATTATTTAGATGCAATGTCAATTGTACAACATTTCTGAAAACCGTCTTTATTTATTACAATGACTTGCAATCCAAGTTGGCCAGAAATAGTTAACAACATTGGTATAGGTGAAGCTGCTAATTTTAGACCTGATATTATTTTGCCTGTATTCAAGTCAAAGTTGAAAGCATTCATAGAGGGCCTTATACAAAATAATATCTTTGGTAAAGTTGAAGCACTCATTTATACAATGGAATTTCAAATAAGAGAATTGCCTCATGCTCTCATTTTACTCACTTTAAATGAGCAAGATAAATTTGTTAATGCTATTGATGTTGATAAAGTTGTATCTGCGGAGATTCCTCACATTAAAACACATCCAACATTACATAAATATGTTGTAAAACATATGATGCATGGTCCATGCGGAGTACTTAATCCTAATTCTGTATGTATGAGAGATGGAAAATGTATAAAAGAGTATCCAAAATGATTTAATGAAACTACATGTGAATCGTTAAATGGGCATCCATTATACAGAAGACGTGATAATGGTACTAATGCAGAAGTTCGTGGTAGTTGCCTTGACAATTGGTATGTTGTACCATACAATCCATATTTACTTGCTAAATTTAATTGCCATATAAATTTTGAAGTATGTACGACAGTCAAAAGTGTCAAATACATTTATAAATATGTGTATAAAGGCTATTACAGTGCACCTGTTGAACTAGAATCTGGTGGAAATGAACAAGGTCAAAATATAGAAATTAATGAAGTTACCAATTTTTTAATTGGTCGTTATGTCGGATCAACAGAAGCCATATGGCGCATCGAATGTGTACTTTCGAGAAGAGCAAGAACGTCAAGCAATTGAAAACATAAGACACACAAAATTATTAGCATTTTTTAAATTGAATAGATCAGATCCATCGGCACGAAAGTATAAATATACTGAAATTCCTATGTATTATGTGTGGGAAGATTCCCGAAATAAACGGAAGAAGAGAATCCGTGGAGGTGATAAAATCATTACAAGGATATATGTAGTGTCACCAAAAGATATCGAACTTTTTCACTTACGATTGCTTTTATTACATGTCTGTGGTCCGAAGTCATTCGAGGATGTTAGAACATACAATGAATTTTTATACCCTTCTTTTGTTGAAGCGTGCCATGCTCGCGGAATAGCTTCAAATGATAATGAATGGCGGGAATGTTTAAATGAATCAAAAGAATTACATTCACCAAAACAAATGCGGAATTTACTTGGTTATATTTGTGCAATAAATGTGCCAGCCAATGCATTAGCGTTATGGAATGAATTTAAAGTATATCTTAGTGAAGATTTTCTAAGACTTTGCAAGTAAGAAGTATCTTTTAATAGAGCTCTATTAGAAATTGATGATATTTTGAATGTTCATAATTTGTCCTGTCAAATTCTTGGTTTACCAGTTCCCACATACTCGCAGAGAATAGAAGAAGAAAATACTATTGATATAATAGAACAAGAGATGCTGTTTTGTGAGTATTGTGAAAGTGCAAATATTGAACAGCGTAATCTCATTGATCAAGTTATTCGTGAAATTTTGTATCATGATACTGGATTCAATGTTTTTTGTTTATCCGCTCACGCCGGTTGTGGCAAAACATTCACTCAAACAGCATTAATTCACAAATTAAATTCGCTTAATCTTCGTTGTATTCCAACTGCGTTCAGTGGCATAGCTTCAACTTTATTACTTGGAGGTAGGACTTTACACAATGTGTTTAAATTGCCTATACCCATTTTAGAAAATTCTATATCAAATATTACTGCAAATAGTAGCTACGGTAGTTTCATAAATTCATCATCATTGATAATTATTAATAAAGTTTCTATGTGTCCTTTGCAAGTGTTGAAAATCCTAGGTAGATTATTGCGTGATCTATGTGATGAAAACGATAAACAGAGTGTTTGGAGGAAAAAATATACTTCTGTGCGGTGATTTTCGGCAAATCTTACCAGTAATCCCACATGAATCACGTGGAACTTTAATTGAAAATTGTGTTACAGGTTGGCATGAATTTCTTAATTTTCATAAAGTTACATTTACTCGAAATATGAAGGCTTTACCAAATGAAATAGAATTTGTAGAATTCTTGAAAATTGGTAATGATGAGGCTCCACAATTCCCTCAGTTTGGTAAAAATGTTATTGAAATACCTCATCAATTAATAGGAGATAAAAACAATATTATTGATGATGTGTATGGAAATATTTCCAATAACATACTCTCAGAAAATATATTGGACTCTGTTATTTTAGCACCTACAAATGACGATTGTACTTTGATTAATACTGATATACTTAATCAAATTCCTGGGGAACAGCGAACATATCATAGCTATGATAAAATAATTTGTGATAATGACAATGACATCAATAAATATCCGGTAGAGTTTTTAAATTCTTTGTCTATTAGTGGTTTACCACCGCATAAGTTAGTATTGAATTCAATAGATTGCGAAGTTTTAACTGGGACCGCACGCAGTAAGAGAATTTTGACTCCACGTATAAATTTAACGTACTCTGGAACTATTTTACCGTTTAACTTTCAAAGAACACAATTTCCTATAATACCTGCATTTGCGATGACAATAAATAAGTCTCAAGGACAAACATTCCAAAAGGTTGGAATTTTATTGAATCGTCCAGTTTTCACACATGGGCAATTGTATGTCGCAACAAGTAGAGTCCGTTCATTCGATGATTTAAGGTTTTATATTTCCGAATATAACGGTCAAGGACGTTTAGCAAACGATGAAAGAGTTTTTACAAAAAACATTGTTTTCAGAGAAGTTTTAAATCATTAATTATATTATCGCAATATGCTATAAAAAATGCTATTCAATGGAGAGCATTTTTTACCGCATAATTTTTTTATTTCGCATCATCTTACAGCATGTTCTGTTTCAATAATTTTTTTTAAAATAGGTATTCTTTATTTTTCTCCTTTTCCATATAATTTATTTTTTTTAAATAGGGAAATAACAGCGTTGGCGAAATCTGTGGTTATAGAAGTATATAGTCTTTGAGAATAGAACCTTAATAATGTTTGACAACCACTAGTATATATAAACTGGGCAACCACTAGTATATATAAATATACGTAGATTGCAATATATCTATTTCTTTTTTGTCTAAAATTGTAATACTTTTTTCTGAAGTATAAAAATTGTCATAAGTCATAAACATGGAAATGGATCAGTCTATATTTTTATTTCGATAAACGTAAGAAATGTGGCAATATTGAATAAATATCCTTCTTAGCGATGCGATGGTAAATTTCAATTTTATTACTATTCTTTCAATTTCAAGGTCAATGTTGTTTACAATTTGTAAATAAAAATGATTGTCATTTTAAAATATTTAGGATCTACAATTCACCCAAATATTTTAGATTGTATAAATATTCGATTTTTAAAATAAAATTATTAAAATAACTATTAATAGGATATTGTTTCATTTACCATTTAGATAAATAATTATTTTCTTCTTAGTAATAATATGAATATATTTTATTTTCGATTTCAAAATAAATATCCCCAGGTTATTTATTGTTTAATATGGTAACACTTAGAAGGGAGGTTTCAAACCAATTAGAACACTTGAATCTTTTAGAAGAGACAGTTTTTAAAATGACGGTGGATTTATGTTTATTGCGTTGTGCGTATCAGTGGTTTTTGTTATTTTTTTGTAATACGTTCTCGAATGAGCAGAATTATAATATGTGTCGTTTCTTAATGTGAACGAATGTTTGGAGATTATTTTAGTGTATGCCGATTGCAATTCATTGAAGTGCGAGGGGGCACTTGAAACATAAAATTTAGGAAGTACAAAAAAGTACATAAAAACATTCCAAACCAAAATAATTTGAATTATAATTATTGTGTACGCGTGTACAAACTAATTTTCAAATACAAATATGGATGTTATGAAGTGAAATGCATACTTAGTAAATTTAAAAGGAAGACAATGAAAAAATGTTATTTTGTTAATTTACTACTTATTAACATTGTAATATTTAAGTAAGTATGTAAAGTTAATTAATATTGTCTATTATGTAAGCTTAATTTACCGATAAATATAAAACTGAAAGGCATAGGTCTTATAAAATAATATGTATTACAGAGATAAATTTGTTTACCTTGGTTACGAATAATTAAACCAACTGTAATTATGTTAATAATGTAACCGAAATCGCGAATATTTTTATTCAGAGCGGCCGATACAAACAACAATCACGAGAGCATCTCGGCGCACAATGACTAGCTGGAATATCTTGTAACGTATGAAAGATCGAAACTATATTTTCGTTGACTAAATATTTTTCCTTCTCTCTTTTATCATCGCGTCAATCTAAATTGTTTTCTATAGGAATTAAAGAAGAGAGAATGGGCATTTTGCTGCTTTTCTTCGTATTTTAAATTAAAGTATTTGAAACGAATCCTCTAAACTTGCGCCTCTTGAGTAATTCTGGCGAGAAATTAGTTACAAAAAATCCATTTTTATTAAAAAAATATATGAAACCAATAAAAAGTAATCAATATGAATTATAATAATACTGTGTATTCCCAAAGTTTTAATAAACTTAGCAAAAATGAATATGTTAAAATATTAGCTTATGGAGGTCATATTTATTAAGCCTGTTTATTGCCTGAAATATTAATATAATTAAGCCTTTTTGATGTTGTATTTAAAAAGGTCTAACATTATTTTCCTTATCTTTTTATTTTTTATAGTTTTTTATTATCAATCATTAGGTTTTTCTCAAATAATCAGGGATTCTTGTGATAATCAACTAAACATTGTTGTGGGCTATTCTTAAATTGTTACTTTGTTTCAGAATTTCCAATATCCAGTTTGAATAAAAAATTATATTTCACCTATTTGTTTGGTACAAATTGGCAAAAACTTTGCCTTATAATAATTATAAAAACAATAATGACTATTTGCAATGAATTATTAAGAATTTATAATTTCAGTAATTTTTATGGCAGTAACTCTTTTAACTTTTATTATTTAAATTTTCTAAAAGCCTTCTAAAAGTCTTAAATTGTAAAATGTTACAATAATAGTCCAATGAATTATGATTTAAAACATTGACCGAATGTCCAGAAATTTAAAATTGCTTTTTGTATAGTAATTGTATTACATTCTATTTGGTGTGGTTTAAAAAAATATTGTCACCCTTAAAATTCATTTTTTTGCAAATAACTCGAAAACCTTCAAAAAAATTCAACTAGTATTGACGAATAGTATTTTGGTAGACAAAAACACTTCTTTCTATTCTACTAAACGATATGGCAGTGGCTCTATGGCGTCGTTCGACAATTTTCATACAAATGAGTAGACAACGTGCAATTTTGACAAGCGAAATCACCAAGATGGCATCAATTTGGTACGATAGTGAAACGAACACTAGTTTGTTGTAGAAAACGTAACAAAATGGCGAATTTTTAATCAGCTGTCATGATAACTCTCTGCAACAGTGATTTTAAATTTGTTTTGAGAACAATGCAATAAGGTTTGAAAACAATGCAATGAGAAAAAACAATGTATTGTTTTTTGAAACGCTTTAAGCTGGACAAACAAACATTTCGGCAGCTTTGTCTTGATTTGAGAACACAGAATTCGCTAAGAGGTACATGAGAAATATCTTTATAAATCAAGGTAAGACTGAGATTTAATATAATTTTACATAACATAATATTATTTAAAAATAAGTCATGGGAAATTATAACAGTTTTGTTTGAGTAAGGTTTTCTATAAAATAATTAATTAAACACGTAATTTTTGCAGATATTATGCGCCCTAAGCTTTTCCGCTACTGGTTCGTACTAGCAGATTATTGGCATTATCCAAAATTTGTTGCAACGGACGGCTAGTCGCTGCATCAAGCAGGTCACGGATGCACTCAATCACACTGCAATAACGGATAAGTGGATTGTGTCTTCACAATCTCAACAAAAGAGAACATATGTAAAACAAGAGTAAGTACATATAATTACTAAAATGCATTCAAAATGTTAAGAAATTTTACAGTGTTAACATATAATTTGAATTATCAGTTGGATAACCCGAACAACCCAATTTTTCATTAAGGTTACCTAACAAGTGATAAAGCTGTCAAAATCTATTAGGTCATAAAATAAAATAATTCCAAACATTATCAAAAGTGAATACCTTAAATTCCTATTTTTAAGTTTCGAAGGAAATATGGGTTGCCTGGAATAATAGGGTTCATTGACCCACATTGCAAGAGTGAAACCAAATGATGAGGAGCACCTTTTTTACAACAGAAAAGGATACCACTCGCTAAATGTTCAAATGGTAAGCTTAGAAAACCTAGTAGAGGAATCAGTAATAAAAGTTAAATCAAAGATTTATTTGCCAAAACAAATATTTACAAGTTTATGACAATTTGAAAATTTTGAACCTCAATAGTAAGTTTGGCGGGGCCACTCATAACTCTTTAATATGGTCTTCAAGTCAAATTGACCCATTTATGCATGGACTTCATCAAAATGGGGAATAAGTTTAATTGTTAAGTTTGTGATTAAATTTTATTCGCATTCATGACTATTTCAAGAAACATTTTTAACATGTGTGTCCTATCTCATGGTGTATAATTTATAAAATTAATAGCAAAAGTATGTGGAAAGCTGTGTGCAGGATATTATTTTAGGCTGCTATAACTGATAAATACTGTTTATTAATTTATTGATACATAAATGTCATAATATTTAATGTAAACAATCTCGTAATATTGTTATGGGGGATGTATTTGCTCTATACAATTAACGTTGTATATGATTCGTGATTACATATGTGATTTATTAAAAGATACAGTGTTTTAGACAGTTATTTATAACGTTACTTATTGTTTATACTTTGTTCGCGTTTTTATTTTTGTAATTAGTGTAAATGGTTTTTAAAGGTCTCGTAATAGTATTCACAGTTCTCATAGAACTCTAGTAAGTATATTTGTTGATATTTTCAAACTTGGAAAAGAGCCGTCAAGAGTATACATCTTACTTATGGAACTTTTACGAAGGTATCTCCGATAAGTTGGCCACATGTAACCTTAATAAAAAACATTTTCTTATAAATCGTCTGTGACGTAGTTAAAAACACATTTAAGATGTAAGAATCTATCAGCATATAAAACACTTTAAGCCCAATTGCAAGAGTGTGTACAAAGCGATAGGCAATCCATGCAGGCGTTATAATATATACCGATATTAAACTTATTATTTTTTATTATTGACCATTTGCGATAGTAACCAGTGTCTGGCCCTTTTTACATTAATGATTTCAAAGAAATACAAATTAAAAATGAAACTTCCATAGTTTTCATATGATTCATTTAGCAATCAAATACAAAATTTGTGAGATATTTTGATGTATATATTTCATTTCTCTTCTCGTTCTAAACGGTGTGCTCGACAGCCACAAACTCGGTGCACGCTCTCTCGGGCTGGCGGGCAGTGCGGCCGAGGAATGGTAGCGGCAGAGGATGGCGGAGAGGTTACGGCTGTTGCCGGCGGCAGGGAAGCGAGCCGGGCCGGTACCGCGCACTACTGGATGTGCTGTTGGTGGTGCTAGTGGTCGCATGCACAGCGTAGATGAGGCTGTTGGGATCGATTAATTAATTATTAATTATTATTACTTTTAATGCAAATAAAATTCTATTCTGCTTTATACAGCTGAGTTAATATTTTTTGGCTTGTTGTTTTATAATTGTTTTTGTTGTTGTATTGTTTTATAATTTCTTTGTTGAGTTCTGTTATTTCATAGGTAAACAAAATTTACGCTTGAAATATGTCATGTCAAATTATTCTAATTATAATTACCACTTTATTATAAACTATTACAAGGTCGAAAGACTGATTCCACCCAAAAAGTACCAGTAACAAACTTAGAGGTTACTCTTTTTACAAATCCTGCCAATTTGTAATGTAACACCAGTATGTGGCACTACAAGGTCCAATCCTTGGTTCTGAATGAATATATTTGTTTCTAAATGTCTCATGCTAAGTAAACTTTACAAATTTTGTTTTTTTCTCGTTATAAAGATTTATGGTAAACCAATCAACTAAATTTGTAATAGCATTATTCACGTCATCATAATTGGACTAATTTTTCATTTAACATAATAGAGAAGTAAAATAAATAGTTATGGTTATGTAGGACAGTTTGTAGGTTAGTAGGTTACATTAAGCTATCTTCATTACTATAGTTGGAAATTTCCTACAGTTCACATGGTTCTTGTGAAGTAAAGGGCCTGGAAAATAAGGACGCTAAGGACTGTTCTAATCGATCCTAAAAATATAAGAGAAAATAAAACCAACTGTAAAAGTGTCATAGTTCATCTTGACTGTGTATTGTGGAAATATTTTTGTGACGATGTTCTTATGTTAATGTCTTATGTATTATGTTAATGTCTTTTCTTCACTCTAATCATTTTTAAAAAGTACATTAATCGTTTGTACTTAAAATACACAAATAAATAAATATCAATAGGTACTAACACCAAAACCTTGGTCCTCAATTTTAACTTGACTAAAATCTGATAATACACAATACTCTTTCTTCCGAACGCATTAAAGAGAGCTTGCAATTCAGACCTCCACCAGACCCTTGTATGGTATCTTATTTGCATAGTCCTTTATATGGCGTTTTTTTTAAGTCTGCCCAAAACCAAATTAATTCGAACTACAGTTATGAGAATGCGAATTGCTGTTACGCAAAATTAATGTTATGAGGAGCAGTGCATGAATTATAATCTAGAAAAGAAGGTCAGTTTACTCACTTTTTTCCACATGTCTAAAGATTTTTGTCCACCACCACGACAGAATGTTTCAACCATTTGTTGCCACAATCGGTCGGCTTTATGCGTCCTTGAGGACTTTTAGGGATCTTGCAAGGTCACCGTACCTATAACATAAACCAACAAAGTGACGCATTAATCAATGTCATTTTATAAATGGAGCAGTATGATATGAAAAAACCCTTTTTTTCATTAAAAATTAATTTCTATGTAACATACCTTTCCATAAACTTAACAAGACTTGCAAATTGCTCCATGCTCGTCCTTTGTCTTGATGTCATCTCAATGAAGTAATCTACAAAACCAGTTAAACTTATAATTAAGTACGTGAAAAGTTTACCGAATGTTTTATGAGAATTCATCACTTTAAAGAATTTGAAAGTCCAGCATAATAACAACCACTGCACGTTTTAGCGATAAAAATACATGAATTTTCTTACTTACACTGAATAAAATAAACTTTAAATAATTACTGAATAAAATTAACTTTTAATAGATACACTTCAAACAATTGCCGCGCAAGTCGACTATTGTTGACATATACAATCGTTTGACATTAGTCAACGAAACCATAAACAATATTTAACATTTTATCGACAAGATACATAGTAGATGCATACAAGATGCAATGTAGAAAGCGAATCGATAAGTTTCGAATGCATTTTTTCTAGGGTTGCTGATCAGATATATACATATGTTGTATGTACGCGCGGTGCTCTAATTTGTTTTTATATAAGTACTTCTTTAAAAATATGGGTTAAAATTCATATGTATTGTTTTAAACATAGAATGGAAGAAAGTATGTATGACGTCACAGTTATGTTAATATGTTTTTATGCCGTTCCGCGGCATATAAGACTTCACAATGTTTCAACTGTTTGTTATTTAAAATATGCACAGATTTCTTTGCTAGATCAAAGAACAGGCCTTTTATAATTTGCATATGCGCATATTTTCGGGAATTACATATATTAAAAGTAATTTTAAATTTGGCGCCTGCTTACACTCAAACTCTGTGCATACAATATTTTATCTAGCTAATCATTATTCTTCCTTCTCCTAATATGACGCTGGCCATTTTTAAATGAATATACAAAGAAAATTTAAAATTTTTCAAAATATTTTTTTTGTGGAAATCTTTTCTTTAAGACGAGAATCTTAATTTTTTGTCAGTTTACTCTGTGTGAATTTTTAATTACGCTTTTGTATCGTCGACAAAAAAATCCCAATGCATTTTTTACAAAATGCACTGTATGGTTTTATTTAAGAATTATTAAATTCTACAGATATCAAAATTGTCTGTCATCTCCGCCTTTAACTTATCAAAAAATTGAAAAACATACATATTTGTATATATATGTATATGTATATATGTATATGTATATGTATACGTTTGTGTGTGTGTAATGGTGTTTTGTCTGTCACAACCTTTTCCAACTGTATTAGGTGTAAATGGAAGATAATTTAAATGTCTCTGTAATTTGATGAGTCGTAAACGAAAGCAGATATAGTAAAATTTTCAATTTAAAAATTTAAAGAAAATAACTGATAATAAATATAAAATGGTGCAAAAAGTACGTTAACAAACGCTTTTATGACGATGAAACGTTTAAACATTTTTTTAGCTTTCATAATTTACTAATTTTCAAACATTTATTCTCGAGAATGTTAGTAGACACTGATGTAACTAATAGAACAATTGTTATTCAGAATTGTACATTCTAAAACAAATACATTAAACTTCTTTCGATACGTTTACAAATTTTTGAGTTTTCCCCGGATAAAGCATTTTAGGTCCGTTTTTTTTTTAACCTAAAAAGGGCTACATCAAGAAAACTATGACTTTTCTGATAAATAATAGATGACAAAATTGTTTACAATTTCTCAAGTTATCAACTACTAAAATCCCTACCTCATTCCTCCTATCGGTCTCTATATATAAGTACAAACAATTGTAACACCTAATAAGACTCAGAATTGGAATTATAACAAATTACTTAAATGAGACCCAGACCAATTCTGATTGTATTTACTCTCCATTTTAATAATTTCAGAGTAAATTTTGTATAGTTTTATCATTTCATTAAGCATTTTTTTTTAATTTTGAATAACTCTTATTCAAAAGGTAGAAATATTTTTCATATAAATAAAAGATGAATTGAAAATAAAATGAATTTCCGTAAACGTAGAGAGTGCTAAATTACTATGGGAATATTAACGAGCATAATTTCATAATTTTATATTTTCAGTTCAAATTTACCTTATATAATTGGCCATGGACCTAAAAAAATTATAAGTTGTTACCTGGAGGCTTTTATATAATATTAATTGTTTTAACGTTCCCTAAGGAATTAAACCAGAAGAGAGATTTGAAAGTTTGATTAAGTACTTCAAGTATGTTTTTAATTCATAAACCGAACATATATATTCATTACAATGTCTTAAAAACCATCATACCCATATCTAAATAAAATAGTTTGCTTTTTACATGCTCATCATATCTCATTATTTTTACGAGCAATCTTAATTTCAATGGCAGAAGTATTTCATTCATTAAAAAATTCAATTCCATATTATCAACGGCATTATTGCTTGATTAACTCAAAACTCAGAAAAAAATTGTTAAAAAAATGGATTAATATGAAAATTTACATGCATAAATTACCTATTTATTATGCGTGTTTGCTGCAGATGTTACGAAATCACGTTTCAATTTTATTCTTCCGCTTCTCTATAATATAAATTTAGTAAAACAGTATTCACTGAAATATCATTTTAATATAATTTGAGCCGTAAGAATTTTGAAGAATTTCTTGCATAGATTTACGACAAACATCCCATACGTCCAAGTAAACTATAATCTAATCAGAGTTGAAATAGACCTTAAAAGTTGTTGAAAAACCTCAAATCCCTAATTCAACTACCAACTTTGTTACATCTCGTTGATTATAAATAACCATCTTATTTGGCTCTGTGGCCAACTCCCAGCACCGTCGTAAAGCGCGGTGGCTACTTAAACCGTCGGTGGACATACGAGTAAATACCGATAAATAAATGAATGAAAATTCATTACCTGGGCCATATATTGTGTTAATTTGTGTTACCTTGTTAAAAACTTTTAATTAACATAACAAAGGCTACACACAGCTAAGGGCCAGGGCCGGCTCCGTATGCATAATGAATATCAAGTAGGGCGGAGGGCTGTAAGGATTTTTTATTACGGCGCGTCGTCCCGTAAATCATACTTTAAATTTCAGGCCCGGATCGAAGATTTATGTTTCAATTTTAGTATAACAAATTTTAGACACGAATTTTAATGAAGTAGCCCGCGTTCCGGTCCGTGAATACGGATTTCAATTTTTAATTTAAAAGGTCAGCGGCAGAAGCGTGCGACCTTTTTGTGTGTCTCCAATTGTGATCCTAATTAGTTGATGGACGTTTTCTTTTCGGGTCGGGTTTCCGTTACGCTCTTGCGGTTTCGTTTCCTTTCTGATAAAGGGTGCGTACGGGGATATGGATGCGGATACATATCGTAAACGAATTTTTAAAATATTTTCGTAATGAAGCAATATTGCAAGCTAATCAGAAAATAATAGTTTGTAATATAAACAAAGTTTGAAAAACTATTTTTTCTATATGTTGACGTTGTGACATTTTTTGCAGAGTGATAGTATAATCAGCAATTCCTAAATATATTTTTCGGAGAACATACAGAAGCAGAGGGAAAACTGTAAATAACATAGTATAAATGGAATATTTGCATTCCTCAATGTTGTACAAAATGTTGTACAAAACGACCAATGGGTGATTAGCGTAACACTTAAATTAACTATATCGGTAAAGGGCAGTGTAATTGGAACAAGGTATCAATATGTACTGTGATTTTAACAAAATTATCGCAATTAAAATATTTCCAGTTACAAATCAACTGTAATCTGTAACACATTTAAATTTATTAATTATGTAGTAATAATAGATGCAGATATAACAAATTTTTGCTTTAAGTTTATGAAGAATTAACCCAAGAACTCTGCATTGCGTAACCTTTTTCAAGTTTTCTACCCCAAGTACTACAGTAAGGGGGTGGGTTTCAATATATCACATAAATTTATAAACATAATTTTTAAAAATTAACAGTTCCTCCAATTCTATTCTGACAATTCCTCCTCAGTTATGTTTAATTCGGTTATTTTGTAAGTTAGTATAAATTTTTATGTTTCTAATCTTTTATATTCTTATTAAAAATGTATCTAACGTCCATAGATTCAGTTATCAAAATTGTTATATTTTTTTATTTCATTTTTGATAAGACTCGAATTTTTTCTTCTCATGAACTTTGACTCGGCTGACAGATTGTGCGTTCCATTGACTTGATTCACTGATGTTCCTCACTGTGGCTCATTCATGTTCACTGATTAGCATGAAGCTTATTGACCCACATATTTCGCATTATTTAAAAACCAATAAAAAATTATAATAACATTTTAGAGTATACAAGTTTAGTATATTTTTTTTGTGTTCGGTCGTATGAGGTATCAATCGAAAGGCCGAATTATAGGGATTCGAAAACTATAGATCTATTTTTTCACGTAAGTCAGATCTAAAGGTATTGTTAAAAACATTCGCAAAAATATATAAGACTAACGATAATGTTATGCTTCCGACATATACACTAGGCAATACATTTTCATGGCGAAAAATATTGTTAAATCACGTTTGAAGATGTCAATGCTTAAAGTTATTATATGTCTACATGTGTATGAACGGCAACCAAGTAATGTGAGTTTTACTTATACTTAATACGTTTTTTTAATTCCCGCTTTCAGGATCTAAAATTAAATCAAAAATATTCCTAATGTTTTTAAGATATTATAATATAATATTTTATCCAGTAGGCGAATAAGCTAAGATATAAAAATAATTTGCTTAATTAGGAATTAAGCCAATTAAAACATAAAAAGATATATTTCCGATAGGAGGCTTAAGAAATAATTAATAAGTAGTAGCACTTGAAACGTATTAAACCACGTCTTAACGTTTTTAAGTAGAAAATGCTCCAACTGTAATCCACTTATAATTTAGCTTGAGAATTGTTGATATGAAGAATATATATCTGCTGAATCAATGATAAGAACTTAGATATGTGTATGACTTTTGCTTTAATAAAATTACTACACTGTTCTTTAAAATTTATCTAACGTTAAAAACTGAAAGCAAGTTTTAATTAATTTAATAACAAGCTAACGCATACATCGGTCCTAAAACCGCGGACTGGCAAACCAGCACAAACGACTCAATCCAATTTCGCTCCCTCCTCCCCATACGAAAATTACCCAACGGCAGTATTTATTTGTACCAGGCGAGCAGAGCTAATGAAGATACTTATAAATATGTTCAACGGTCCACCGTCGACAGTTTTATTGGCACTAAACAAAACCCACCGCGGCGCCTGGCCTTGGGGAGTCCTTTCTTCGACGTGATTTATGCTTCCTCATCTCTATGTTCTTCTTATCGGGCCTAGTTATGTAATAAAGATCTGTACTTTAAATAGTACGCTTATACTTCGAATGTGGAGTGTATCGTCTTCAGGAATTGTATTTTTGTCTGAGGGATGCTGTTAGCGCTTGACGGGGATTTATTATTAGTTGAGGTGTAATGAATTTATTTAGAGATAAATTCATTTCGGTTTCATATATATTTACATTAATAAACCTACGACTATATTATATTTAGAAACTCGTAGAATTGGATAATTTTAAGCAAGAAATGGCTCAATAAGAAACTTAAACTTGATATAAAATTATTCAACTGTATTGTTGTGTGTATTTGTATTTAAATTACAGAAATGACTATAACGTTGAAGTAGCTATTACAAATTATGTGAATATACCTAAATACAGGATAATGGGATTTCTTAATTTATGCATTTTTTTAGACATAATGTCATTCGAATTAATATAAAGTACGCGCTGTCCACATAGTTTTATAATGTGTGTTTCTATATTTTTTATCAGCTTCCGTGTTACGTGCTTAAGTTATGAAAAGGAAAAATAGTTTGAACCTACGCAATATCCCCCGGAACATACGCAATTAACCCCGTCCGTCAATCAACCAACCTTGTAACTTCTAAAGTGTTTAGTCTAGTAATTTTAAATAGTGAAACTCTAAAAATCGTCCACTCGGGAACTAAAAATATTTGATTGAATTTATAATATTAATTTTGACTTTGACCTTAACAAAAGTCAAACTGGGCGAAAAGGTATTTCATAGGTAAAGCCAGGGGAAGTGCAACTACATGAATATATGTTGTATATATATATATATATATATATATATATATATATATATATATATGTATATATATATAAATATAAATATATATATATATATATGTGTATATATATATATATATATATATCATTACATAGTATAAAACAAAGCTTTCTCTGTCTGTCCCTATGTATACTTAAATCTTTAAAACTACGCAACGGATTTTGATGCGGTTTCTTTTGATAGATAGAGTGGTTGAAGAGGAAGGTTTATATGTATAATAACATTCAATATAGAGTAGAGAAATACTGTAATTTTTGAGGTTTCTAATGTGATGTCGTAAATAATTACATTTTTTTCCGCTTACATTGCAAACGCAGGCTGAACCCTACGAGATTTATCAAAATAATGTAGCAAGTATTTGTACACCTTGAAAAGGTCTACAGAAAAATTCGCGATGGTATATGTCTATCTCTTATGGATAACCCACAACAGCATTTTTTTGTCATTTACGTTTTACGAGAAATAATGGCTTATTTTCGAAGCAATTTTAAGCAATACAGCATTAATCCTTATCCAATTAAGTACCTTCAATACATTGTTGATTTAATATAGATCAATATGGCCATTTACATGTAATTTAAATGCATATTTTCGAAGATATTACAGATTTAAAATGCAGGTGCATAGCGGTTGCGGGGTTAACGGCCGGTAGGCGGCGCGCCGCGTGCCTATAAATAGCGCGTCGGAGGCCGCGCTTCACCCTATAGCACTTTGAATTTAGCAGCGATCGGACGCGTTTATTATCTGAGCTCTCTAGCGAGGAAAATAACAATACTTAATAAAAATGTGCGTTTCAGCGCGACAATGTATCCGTACTTATAAGTACGTTACGATAAATAACCATAATTTATGGATTGAAATTTTCTATTAAGATCTTGGTTAAAATTTAGAGTTAGATCAATTTAGTTTAGGGAAATTATTTTCAAAAATCGTAATTTTAGGTGAGGTATGTAAGTTCGGAAAAAGAACTTTATAGAATAGGTATCTTTTGTTGTTGATGATTGTTGATTACCTTTTGTTTATAGTCGAACGAATAGCAAATTATTTTTATGATTGTTGATTATCTTTTGTTTCTAAATAGTAAGTATTTAGATATTTTTTACTGCGGCACATACTAATAATATGGCAATTTGTGCATAATCATACATATAGAACTGAGTAAATTTTGTACAGAAATTATAAAGTCATGTCTGGAAGACGTCGTCGTTCGAACATAGGTCGTAGTACAGTGAATGCCAAAAGAGTATGTTCAGTACGAGATGAAGAATCGTCAACGGACCGTGAGGCTCGCCTCAGTCAGCTTCGGGATAGATATAGAGCTGAGAGAGAGAGAGAATATTCAGTAGAACGTGAGGTTCGCCGCAGCCGGGACCGAGTAAGACATACGGTTCAGAGAAACAGAGAATCGTCTGTAGGGCGTGAGGCTCGCCTTAGCCAGGATAGGGATAGACATCGAATACAGAGAGCCAGAGAATCATCAGCACGAGTAACTAATTCATGGGTAAACAAAGACAATTCTGCCATGAATTACGATCCTTCGATTTCTTACAAGGACGATCGTATAGTATCAATAGGTCAGTAGTGTGTCTATGTCAGTAGTGTGTGAACATTGCTTGGCATTGAAATTCAAGGACGAATCGAAAGGCATGTGTTGCTTGCAAGGATAAGTCAAATTAGAAGAAATTCTCCCTCCACCTGAACCACTTCACTCTCTTCTTACAGGTGATCATCAGAAATCCAAACAATTCATGCGCAATATACGCCGTTATAATAACGCATTTCAAATGACCTCTTTTAACAGTAAGCAAGTCGTTGAGCGTGGGTTCATGCCTACATTTAAAATTCAAGGGCTAGTGTACCACTTAGCTGGGAGCTTGCTACCACTTCGACCCGATGATCACAAATTTCTGCAAATATATTTTATTGCAGATCCAGATACACAAGCATTTACGTAATACTACTATCTAATCCAAACCAAGTAATATTTTTTACATCTTGCTGTCATCTAAAAAAAGTACTTTATTCTAATTTTTCATGAATAAAGAGTAACTCAAAAATAAGGTTCTCTACGAGACCGGACACGCAGTTCAAGTATTGCACAGCCAATTTATAGAGATTTGATTAGATCTCTTCAAGATATGTTACATTCTCATAATTGCTACATACAGTCTTTTAAAACTGCGATTGAGAGTGTTCCAACAGATACTCCTGACTTTAATGTCGTAATCCATGCAAATAAAGTTCCTATTGGAGAACACAGAAGACGATACAATGCGCCTTCCACGAGTGAAGTAACAGTGGTGATAGCTGGTGGTATCACCACTGGTGGTGATAGCTGGTGGTGATGCTAACAGTGGTGATATAAAATTACGTTCATCTTTAAGATGCTTTACAGGTGAATGAACACAGCAACGGCATTGGGCAGTTGGTTATACTACCTTCATCATTCAGAGGTGGACCTCTATATTTACACGAAAAATCAGACATTACGGCAAACCTGATTTATTTATAACTGAAACATGTAACCCAAATTAGCCGGAAATCAAAGAAAATATTAACACCAATTTAACTCCACAAGACAGATACGATATAGTTAACAGAGTCTTCCATTTAAAAGTACAGAAACTCCTGCACCTCATTAACAAGTCTCATATACTCGCTCCGCCGCACTGTCATATGTACACAATAGAGACGTGGCTTGCCACATGTACACCTGCTGGTGTAGTTAGTGAACAAAATTAGACCAAACCAAATTGACAGCGTTATTTCAGCTGAATTACCGGATAAAGATGAAGATCCTGTCCTGTACGAAATCGTAAAGAAACATATGGTACACGGCCCTTGCGGGACTATAAACCCGAATTCTCCATGTATGCGAGATTCTAAATGCAGCAAAAAAGTTCCGAAGTCGTTCCAAACTCAAACAAGTACTAGCGATGACGGATATCCCAAATATCGTCGACGATCGCCAGAACAGGGTGGGCAAAGTGCCACCGTCCGAAACCATGATATTGATAACCTATGAATCGTTCCCTATAATCCGCTCCTTTTGAAAATTTTTGATGCCTACATCAACGTAGAATTGTGCAATTCAATAAAGTCAACCCAATATGTTACTAAGTACATTATTAAAGGCAGTGATCAAGCCACTTTCAGCATACAATCGCCAAATGAAGTGGAAAAATATCAGTCTGGACGTTACATCTGCAGCTCTGAAGCTGGATGGAGGATTTTATCATTCGAAGTGCACTACCGGGCTCCCACAATTGTCCACCTTGCAGTTCATTTAGAAAATGGACGAAGAGTATATTTCACTGAGAACAATATACAAAAAGTTGTTAATAACCCGCGGGATACAACATTGACTGCATTCTTTTCAAGTTTTGTGGTCAAGATGATTTCGCGAAAATACTGACATATTACAGAGTTCCAAGTTACTATACATAGAACCAGTGTTCTAAAACTTTTCAACGGCGAAAACAAGGTACTGCGGTTGATGGTTTCCCCGGAGTAAAAAAAACGGATGCTCTTGGCAGAGTCTACGTGATTCATCCCAACAACAGCGAATACTTTTATCTGAGAATGTTACTGCATATTGTAAAAGGCCCGACATCCTTTGCACACCTAAGAACTGTACAAGGTGTTGTTTATAATACTTATCAAGCAGCATGCAAAGCTATGGGGCTCTTGGAAGACGATCCTCACTGGGAAAACACATTATCAGAAGCAGATATTTGTAGTTCAGCTACATCATTAAGATATTTATTTGCCATCATAGTAGCGTTTTGTCAAGTAACTGATTCTCTTAATCCATGAAATAAATTTCAAGAAAATATGGCCAGTGATATTCTGATTCGGCGACGGCGAGAGTTAAACTCAGATGATTTACAATATGATCAAAACATATTTGACGAAGCATTATTTGAATTGAACAAAGTAGTGCAATTACTTTCGGGTAAATCGATCAAGGATTTTGGGCTGCCGATGCCAGCTAATATTACTAACTCAGATTTAACCAACAGTGCCGAATACACAAGAGAAACATCATACGATCAAAAGAGACTTTTACAAAATATAGCTCAAAATGAGCCACGATTAAACATCGATCAGAAAAAAGTATTCATTGCATTACTATCAACAATTGATAACAATGAAGGGAAAATGTTTTTCCGTGATGCCCCAGGAGTTACAGGAAAACATTTTTAATCAATCTGCCTTTAAAAAAAGTGAGATCTACCGGAAAAATTGCGTTAGCTGTTGCGTCTTCCGGCATTGCTGCTACGCTTTTGGAAGGAGGCCGAACCGCACACTACATTCAAGCTCCCGCTGAAAATCGCCACAGATGATAATAACAGCGTCTGTAGTGTTTCTAAACAGAGCAATACAGGAAAATTTATGCGTGACTGCTCATTAATAGTCTGGGACGAAGCTACCATGTCAAACAAGACGTCTGTGGAAGCACTGGATAGGACAATGCGCGATTTGCGCAACAAAAATTCACCTATGGGTGGATGTACAATTCTGTTCTCAGGAGATTTTCGTCAAATCCTACCAATTGTGACTCGAGAAACACGTGCTGATGAAATAAATGCTTCCCTAAAAAGATCTAACCTTGCCACATGTCATTAAATTAGGACTTAAAACTAATATGAGGATTTCGTCATCTTCACGTGAGAACAGGCTATTGCCAGAGATGCTGCTAAAAGTTGGCAATGGAGAGTTAACACAAAGTGAGGGAAGGATTAACCTAGAAAACCTTTGTGTTTTGATAGACAACATCCAAGAGTTAGTCAACAATGTCTATCCTGACATTGATAACATAAGTTGTAAGACGATATCTTGGTTTGAAGAAAGAGCGATTCTGTCACCAACTAACGAACAAGTAGATAAAGTAAATAACTTGATTCTTTCAAAGATTGATGTTCCGACGAAAATATACTACTCGGTCAATACTGTTCTCGATTTGGAAGAAGCTATTCATTTTCCTACAAAATTTCTAAATTCTTTGAACCCGTCTGGACTCCCTCCTCACAAAATTGTGTTGAAAGTAGGTTGTCCTGATATTTTATTAAGGAACCTGAGTCCACCTAAACTTTGCAATGGCCGTGCCATTGCAAAGTTCAGGTGGACTCAGGTTCGTTTGCTGGTAAAATCACTGAAAACTTTCATAATAGAGTGCACCATACTCACAGGATGTGGTACCGGAGAAGATGTATTGATTCCCCGAATCCCTCTGAAACCATCGGATTTACCGTCCCAATTTAAACGCTTACAGTTTTCGGTAAAGACATCTTTTGCAATGACCATTAATAAATCGCAGGGTCAAACATTCAACGTAGCAGGATTAGATTTGAGCGTTGACTGTTTTTCAAATGGCCAACTATATCTCGCTCTTTCAAGAGGAACCTCTAAAGAAAACATGTTTGTATTGTCTAATGACAAGAAAGCTGTGAACGTTGTATATAAAGACATTCTGTAATATATTTTTTGTAAAAATAAAATAAATAGGTAAAAATGTAAAAAGTAAATAATCTATAAACCAATACTAATATTATAAAGCTGAAGAGTTTATTTGTTTGTTTGCTTGAACGCGCTAATCCCAGGAACTACTGGTCCGATTTGAAAAATTCTTTCAGTGTTAAATAGCCCATTTATCGAGGAAGGCTATAGGCTATATATTCCTATGGGAACAAGAACCGTTCCCACGGGAAATTATAAATTCTCTTCCACGCGGGCGAAGCCGCCACCGGGCCACTAGTATATATATACACACACATATATATATATATATATATATATATATATATATATATATATATATACGTACCGGGCACCATAATTTTAAAATTGTATTTAAGAATGTCAAGTTTAAAAAAAATTACCGATTTTCGAAATTCCATATGGCAGACCTGATACGGCGGTTCAAAATTAGTACAAAAATGATCATCAATTTTTTTCTCACTTCAAAATTAAAATATATTATACGTTTCAATTAGTGTTACGTAAATGCATTTAGAAAATATATTATATTATAACAATTAAAGCTACGATTCGAAAATTAATTATGAAACGGAGTGCACATTTCTTGTACTTAAGTCGTACTCCCCACTTTTTAAACATTTTATAATGAATAAGTTATATCCCGGCTATGTATCATATTTTAAAAATCTTTCCTCCGGTTAGGATTGATGTCGGCTTGATGTCCCGTTAGAAGATAACATTTGAATAAAAAAAAATAATTATAATAAATTGCCGGTCACGTAGAGAACCTTATTTTTGAGTTACTCTTTATTCATGAAAAATTAGAATAAAGTACGTTTTTTAGATGACAGCAAGATGTAAAAAATATTACTTGGTTTGAATTAGATAGTAGTATTAAGCAAAATTAATTAAAAATTAATGTTAATATTGCAAAATAATTAGAGAGTCCTGTTTTAAGGAAATCAGAATATAAATGGTATATTTTACCACTATCACTAAAATATTTATTTTATATAACAATCACTTTTTAATAGACACAAATCTAAATTCCTACAACTTAATGTTTAACAAATTAATCTACACGAATAGTCAATCGCGGCTTCTCTTCCTGCGTAATTGATTTAAAAAGTTGACTGAAAATATGTTTCAGGTGACGAAGGGAGGTGTTAACACTGACTTGAGTTCAGGTTGACTATACAAATTGTTGTTTAAAAAAAATAATAGTTTTGAATTACTAAACAAACAATTACGTATTCATTTGTAATTTCAATAATACATAGAAAGACGTCTCTACATATCAAAGCAAAAAGGTGAAAATTTTCGTCTCATTATTTATACACGGAAATATTTTTCATGAATGATTTATTGTTCGTCTCTTTATATCCCGGCTTTAAAGATTAGGTTTCTGTCTTAGTTATGAACAACATATTTTCCAATAGAGAATCGTAGTAAAATTGTCTGCTGAGAAACTCAAAAATGAGTCTCATTTAAAGTTGGTTTTCTCAAATTTCTATTAGTTATAATACAAATATGTTAATATAAACCGAGACTTAACCTCACTTAGAGAAATATACTAAAAATATATTTTAAAATGCTTGTAAGCACTATTTCTAATAAATGTTTTTATTATATGGGACACTGTTAAATTTCTGTTACTAAAAACTATAATGAATATAATATCTACTCACTACACGCATGTAAATATATATTTAGTGAGCAAATTCGCCCTGCCGATTTTTGTTGCAACATCCTGTGAATATTTTGTTGCATCGTGCGTGCGCATGCGCGCATCGTATAATTTCACTCTCATCATATTTTTATTATGCACCTATAGAGGGATCGAAAGGCGTAGTTAGAGACTCAAATACCTCATCAATTTGTATCTCTACACCAGCGTTTTGCGATCATATTGAATGGTTGTAAAATGTTGCCACTCGTAAACGTATTATTAAAATATTGTGTTTGATAAATTTAAAAACATAGTTATTAGTAATTCATCTTACATGAGTTATTATATTAAACTTATATATTACAAGTAATTGCTCTTTTGCTAAAAGTATTATCATACATTTAGTAATTCTACCTCGTACAGTGCATTATAGTCAGTTTTAAATGGCTTTGTATACTTTGCGCCTTGTAATTTTGGTCAGCACAATTGAGTTAGAATTATCCTATAAAGAGTATTGATTTCATTCACCGATGAGAACAGTAACATAATTGCTCACCCAATAATGAAAGGCGAGATAAGAATTCAAAAAGAAAAACAGAAAACTTACAAGGTCACTTTTGTCCCCTGCGTTTGTTAGAACCCTTTTCCTCGGAAATCATTCAACGCAGAAACTTTAAATTTTGAAAATTTGCCTAGTGATAAAACACTTTAAGCCACAAATATATCTCAATGTGGGGCTTAAAAATAAAAAAACGCTCCTTATGAGGATTTTTATGAAGATAGTTCTAGAGATATTGCTGAAAATCTCCATGAAATAAACTCAGAAACTGACGTAGAAACTTAAAAAACACAGTCACTCAAAACGTGACACTCAAAGATATTCATATGAAAAAGGCTCAGTTTGATAATATAGTGAAGTTGCTCCCTTGAGATATGTTCAAAATATTGTTAATTATGAAGGTATGTCGTACAGTTTTTGGAATTATTTTGTAAATTCACTTATTTAAATTACTTTGACGTAATATAAAAAGTACAATTACGTCGAAATTTCTAAAAACATTTTTAGGATTTCGTAGCCAAACAAGGATCTTTATAGTTTTCCTATATCCATCTCTCTATCTGTAGATCTGCATGTGACAGCCGTTTTATTCGCAGACCATTAGTGCTTGAAAACTGAGGTTTTACATGGTTATACATATTTATAACGCCAACAAAGTTATGGAATAAAACCTTTAAAAAAATATTAGAGTACCTCCCCTGCACGTAAAGTGGGGGCGAGGGTGAATTTTTTAAATTATTTTTTACCCCATTGTGTACTGTTTCGTTGAATAGGCCTTTCAAAAGTATTGATGGTATATCATAAACCCGTTTGATGTGAAACATCTATAGGCGCAGGTATAAACCGGATCGTTGGCGTGGCGACGCTTGCCGTGGCGACAGGTCACCACGCTATACTAAGGTATATATATAGTCTATATGTAGTAGAGTGTACGGTATGGCGACGTGTCGCCATACGCAACCGACTACGCGACCCCCTCCTCACTCAGTTCGACGCTGTTGTTTACTACGGTACACATAACCTGTGCTTTATTATTTTTGTATTAATTGTAAATAAATGTTTATTAAATAAAGTCACCATTTTCTGTAAGAAATTCGTAATACTTTATTTTTTCATTATGCTATATTTACTTCCTGTAATAATCTTGTCTTTTATGCCTATTACTTGTACGAACACGATGTTTCACATCTGCCAGGCGTCCCGTGACGGCTCACTGTTTTTTTTCGATAAAGGGATCCGTTTAGGAAAAATTTAGTTTTAAAATGGTCACTTTTGTTATAGATACGTGTCCCCATGCCCTATCAGATAAACTACTATTTCTGAATAGATGAAAGTTATTCTTAATACTAGTGTATATAACAAAATTAAAAGGAAAATTACCACCGCTAAGTAGGACCTACAAGTTCACTAGTAACACTCGATCAACTTATGACATGTAGTCTGTAATGTGGACCTGCAAAAGTTCATAGGAACTCCATGCAAATGACTTATCTCCCACCGCCCCCTATCGCTTTTATAGTTTCGCTGTTTCATAGAATACCACTCTCTTTACTTTCAATCGGTGAATTTCTCAGTTGGAAAATTCTAAAAAAATGTCGAAAATGTTTAAAAAGAATGTAAATATGTAGGTACAACTACGTATAAATCATTTCTTTATCACAGAAATACTCCTTAAAATAATTTCACTGCATTTGCTTAACGGCTAAAATGTAAAGAAAATTATAACGTAATATAGTCAAATGTACATATTAGGAAAAGCCTAAAGAAATTCTCAAAATTCTTGATATTATAGAAGAAGAAAAAAAGATTAGAACTGGTTAACCGTGTATGTTTCAGGAAAAATCACGTAAGTCATTGAGAACCAGCTACAATTAGAGAAATATGACAATGTAATTATTGAATTATATATTATTGAATATTTGATTAGTATTAATATAAAAGAAATAGACTACATTTAATGTTTAGGTACAGACATATTCATTAAAATGATTAAAGTATATCTGCGCTGTTAGAAAACTCACAGGAAACAATTAGAGAAGTTGAACCTGTGGAAGAAGGGAAAGCCCAAGATTCGAAGGTCATCACGGCTTATAAAATTAAGTCAGGTCGTACTGTAAAACTAGCTCAATATATTCGTTGTATTTAATAAATAACATAACCTTGAAGAAAATTTAAAATCTGATTATTTTATCTGCCCATTAGTATATCATAGCTGTTTTACAAGCAGACTATTAGCATTAGAAAGCTAAAATTTTACCTGGTTATATAGATCAACTGAAAAAGTACCTTCATATTTTAAAAAATATATTTGTTGTGTCTCTGTCTTTGAAAGAAACATTTGGTAACATATTTACATGGTAAGATATAACTTGAATTATATATGCACCATTATTTTATGTCTGTGAAAGATATAGTGGGTAACATAGTTATGATGTGAACAATTTAACATTTATAAATAGTTTGATGAAAATACTATTCACGAAATATACTCAAAAGTATTTAACATAAAAATAAAATGACGCAAATTTAAATATTTATGAGTCTCATAGTGTTAATTCCACTCAAAGTTTACAAATTTTTTTTCATTAACTATGTAACTTAGGAATTAGAACTAAACATTTTATCTTGGAAAACAATCCTTTAACATTTTTAAGAGAAAAACGTACGGGCCTATTACCATAAGCAAAGCAGTAGCTGTTTATTATTAATATACAGGAACCTCACACTGTTTATTGCAGTCTCAGTGCATATTTAATTCCTTAGCGGAGGTTATCTGTGCACTAAATTACTACCTAATGTTAAAATTATAGGAAATTCATTATAATAAAAGTTATATGAAAGAGCCTTATGTACGCTCAAAGATTTAATACAACTGGCAACACAAAATAAAATCATAAAAAACTAAATGTAAAGTCGGGTTTGAAACTGGAGGGTGAATAAACTCGGTGTTGTCAAGAAAATAAAATAAACTGAAAAAGATTTCTCCTTTTTGGCATAAATTTCAATAATGCTTTCTTCTTTTCTATATGTCATATCATTCTTCCAAACTATATAATTAACTATTTACTGGTTTAAGTTAAAATGTCTGTTTAGTGACTATTAAAATATATTAGTTGTAATTTGATTCAATCGAAAATGCTTTGTGTACCCGTGACGAATGTAGACAAGATTTGTTTTTGTGTTATCTTACTAATTGTGCTACATATTCGAACATATCTGGGGTACGCTTTACATAACTTTTACTCAAATGAACATCGTAAACTTTTGATATTTGTTTACAATTTCTTGCAGTTTCCTCATACTCATAAAAGACTAAATATGCAATGAGACGTCAATGAACAAGTCTGTCACAGTGCCCTTGTTTGCGGTGCAAATAAAATATGTGCAAATTATATATATGAATTTTATTATTATTTTCTCAATTTTTATTTAATGGTTTATTTTCCATATTAATAATCATACAAATAGCAACCTATAACATAAACATATTTTGTGATTGTCTCTGTAAAAAGTATATATGAAAAATGTAAATTGTCTCAGGAGACTTTCGTCAAATCCTACCAGTTGTGACTCGAGAAACATGTGCTGACGAAATAAATGCTTCCCTAAAAAGATCCAACCTTGCCACATGTCAATAAATTAGGACTTAAAACTAATATGAGGATTTCGTCATCTTCACGTGAGAACAGGCTATTGCCAAAGATGCTGCTAAAAGTTGGCAATGGAGAGTTAACACAAAATGAGGGAAGGATTAACCTAGAAAACCTTTGTGTTTTGATAGACAAAATCCAAGAGTTAGTCAACAATGTCTATCCTGACATTGATAACATAAGTTGTAAGACCATATCTTGGTTTGAAGAAAGAGCGATTCTGTCACCAACTAACGAACAAGTAGATAAAGTAAATAACTTGATTCTTTCAAAGATTGATGTTCCGACGAAAATATACTACTCGGTCGATAATGTTCTCGATTTGGAAGAAGCTGTTCATTTTCCTACAAAATTTCTAAATTCTTTGAACCTGTCTGGAGTCCCTCCTCATAAAATGGTGTTGAAAGTAGGTTGTCCTGTTCTTTTATTAAGGAACCTGAGTCCACCTAAACTTTGCAATGGCCATGCCATTGCAAAGTTTAGGTGGACTCAGGTTCATTTGATGGTGAAATCACTGAAAACTTTCATAATAGAGTGCACCATACTCACAGGATGTGGTACCGGAGAAGATGTATTGATTCCCCGAATCCCTCTGAAACCATCGGATTTACCGTTCCAATGTAAACCCTTACAGTTTTCGGTAAAGACATTTGCAATGACCATTAATAAATCGCAGGATCAAACCTTCAACGTAGCAGGATTAGATTTGAGCGTTGACTGTTTTTCACATGGCCAACTATATGTCGCTCTTTCAAGAGTAACCTCTAAAGAAAACATGTTTGTATTGTCTAATGACAAGAAAGCTGTGAACGTTGTATATAAAGACATTCTGTAATATATTTTTTGTAAAAATAAAATAAATAGGTAAAAATGTAAAAAGTAAATAATCTATAAACCAATACTAATATTATAAAGCTGAAGAGTTTATTTGTTTGTTTGCTTGAACGCGCTAATCTCAGGAACTACTGATCCGATTTGAAAAATTCTTTCAGTGTTAAATAGTCCATTTATCGAGGAAGGCTATAGCCTATATATTCCTACGGGAACAAGAACCGTTCCCACGGGAAATTATAAATTCTCTTCCACGCGGGCGAAGCAGTATATATATATATATATATATATATATACATAAATATATATATATATATATATATAAATATATATATATATATATATATATAGATATATGTACCGGGCACCATAATTATAAAATTGTATTTAAGAATGTCAAGTTTAAAAAAATTACCGATTTTCGAAATTCCATATGGCAGACCTGATACGACGGTTCAAAATTGGTACAAAAATGATCATCAATTTTTTTCTCACTTAAAAATTAAAACAACTTTAAAGATTAGGTTTCTCTCTTAGTTATGAACAACATATTTTCCAATAGAGAATCGTAGTAAAATTGTCTGCTGAGAAACTTAAAAATGAGTCTCATTTAAAGTCGGTTTTCTCAAATTTCTTTTAGTTCTAATACAAATATGTTAATATAAACCGAGACTTAACCTCACTTAGAGAAATATACTAAAAATATATTTTAAAATGCTTGTAAGCACTATTTCTAATATGGGCCACTATTAAATTTCTGTTACTAAAAACTATAATGAATATAATATCTACTCACTACACGCAAGTAAATATATATTTAATGAGAAAATTCGCCCTGTCGATTTTTGTTGCAACAGCCTGTGAATATTTTATTGCATCGTGCGTGCGCATGCGCGCATCGTATAATTTTACTCTCATCATATTTTTATTAAGCACCTATAGAGGGATCGAAAGGCGTAGTTAGAGACTCAAATGCCTCATTAATTTGTATCCCTACACCAGCGTTTTGCGGTCATATTGAATGGTTGTAAAATGTTGCCACTCATAAACGTATTATTAAAATATTGTGTTTGATAAATTTAAAAACATAGTTATTAGTAAAAAATAAAAATAAAATGACGCAAATTTAAATATTTATGAGTCTCATAGTGTTAATTCCACTCAAAGTATACAAATTTTTTTTCATTAACTATGTACTTAGGAATTAGAACTAAACATTTTATCTTGGAAAACAATCCTTTAACATTTTTAAGAGAAAAACGTACGCGCCTATTACCATAAGCAAAGCAGTAGCTGTTTATTATTAATATACAGGAACCTCACACAGTAGCTGTTTATCGCAGTCTCAGTGCATATTTAATTCCTTAGCGGAGGTTATCTGTGCACTAAATTACTACCTAATGTTAAAATTATAGGAAATTCATTATAATAAAAGTTATAAGAAAGAGCCTTATGTACGCTCAAAGATTTAATACAACTGGCAACACAAAATAAAATCATAAAAAACTAAATGTAAAGTCGAGTTTGAAACTGGAGAGTGAATAAACTCGGTGTTGTCAAGGAAATAAAATAAACTGAAAAAGATTTCTCCTTTTTGGCATAAATTTCAATAATGCTTTCTTCTTTTCTATATGTCATATCATTCTTCCAAACTATATAATTAACTATTTACTGGTTTAAGTTAAAATGTCTGTTTAATGACTATTAAAATATATTAGTTGTAATTTGATTCAATCGAAAATGCTTTGTGTACCCGTGACGAATGTAGACAAGATTTGTTTTTGTGTTATCTTACTAATTGTGCTACATATTCGAACATATCTGAGGTACGCTTTACATAACTTTTACTCAAATGAGCATCGTAAACTTTTGATATTTGTTTACAATTTCTTGCAGTTTCCTCATACTCATAAAAGACTAAATATGCAATGAGACGTCAATGAACAAGTCTGTCACAGTGCCCTTGTTTGCGGTGCAAATAAAATATGTGCAAATTATATATATGAATTTTATTATTATTTTCTCAATTTTTATTTAATGGTTTATTTTTCATATTAATAATCATACAAATAGCAACCTATAACATAAACATATTTTGTGATTGTCTCTGTAAAAAGTATATATGAAAAATGTAAATTGTCATATTTAGTATATACATAATATTCATTTCCTAGGTTAAATAGCTTTTGAAGAAATAACTTTGTAATCGCACGTTTTATATTTTCTTCAAGGTTCGAAGTTCGCATTGTCCATATTACCTTCGCATTAAGTATCTTCGTAACTAAAAACAGTGTTTTAAAAATGTCGCCCGTACCACGCTTAGGAGCCGATATAGAACTTCATAGAACAATTTTTTTTTATTTCATGTACCTTGCACAGCATCAGTTGAAAAACAATATTATAAAACAATTTTTCGGAATTATGTATTTGATAGTTCCGGAGACGTAGCTGAAAATATACCGCCCCCTCCTCGTTACAAACTTTTAAATTCATAATTTAATCGTTTTGAATATCACATTACTATTTTTTCTATTATTACGTTTTCCGGTACTATAGCGATGATTCTCAATCTCATAGTTTATTATTAATTCAAGATATTTTACGCCTACGAAAGATAAACTAGGCAACATATATGGATATGATAAAAAATAATATCTATTTTTTTAAATAGTTTAACGGAAATACCGTGTACTCTTAAATATCTATATATGCCTAAGTATATCCTCGTAGTGCAAATTCTATTCCCACTAAATATATTTTATTTATATACTAATGTCGAGAGAGAATCAAGCATATTTATATCGATTATCATCTCAGCCTGACTCTGAAGCAAGTATATTTATTTTTCACTTCCAAATTTCTTTTTATTTTTTCCAAAATTAATTTGCTTGAAAACAATTTTAAATATTATGCTCAAACACTTTAAAATATATAGAACATATACACATTAATAAACTTTCACTGTAAGGATAATTTACCAAAAATAAAAACAAAAAACCGTATCTTACTAAAAAATGGAATAAAACAAAGAAATTGCACAGACGAGTGAAGACTTTTCATTTATATTCGCTTAACTGGAATTTATTAACAATAAATGCAACGTAATATCCATGTAATTCCAACGAAGTCGATACGTCCAACGAAAAGTCCGATGAATTAATTATAGTAAACTGTTTAATTGGCCGCATTCATAGCAATAAATTGTGATTAGATATATTCACATTATTGCGCAAAAAAGTAAATAATGAAATGAGTACCTTGCACTCTACCGACATTAGATATGTCGAGTTACATTTTATGACTACCTAAAAGTTAGTTTAGTATTTTGAGGCTGCTAAATTCAACCAGTCTGTAAGCGCTTGTTTATAAAAATATGACCTTGTATTCGGATGCAAATATCACAGATATATTTATCTTACTGAAAAGTTAAAATTTTTATAATGAATTAATAACTTCAATTTTGCTAGTCAATTATTCCTGTCTTGAAGCATCGGCGTATCTCTTTCAGTAAGAATTTACAGGAAACCCTGTAAGTTCATGCTGTCAATATTGAGTATTTGGCTGAGTATGGCGCGACTCAATTGATGAACCAACAATCTAAACCACTTGAGAGTGCTCCCTACCTATTAGCTCTTGCGTTTGTTATCTTGTCTAGTACAATCGTCTTTAGTATTATTAAAAGTTAATTTTTTTTAATCATATGCACACAACTAAAAGTTTATCTCGGTTTATGCGATTGAAAATATATGGTATTTTACGCCTATTCGTAATAACTGGTTCGGGACTGTAACTTCACGGTCTATATTTTTTAAGTCGCTGCCAGTTCAAATTTATCTGACCCATTGTAAACACGACTTTTATCCTTAAAGTCCCATGATAATATCAGTCTTCCATTTCCTTCGTCGATTATGTATAATAGTTAACGAGATATATTGAGTCCAGTAAACGAATCTCATTTACATCGATTTGATGAAAGTAGTTCCATCTCCTAAGAGATAGTATTTTTTAAATACGAGTAAGTATAAAAATTTTTTACCCAATATGTTTTTACAAAACACTATACATATCGTAAGTAGGGGAGACAGGGTCATGTATTAAGGGGAATAAATATTAACAGGGCAATTGTCGTTAAACTGTAAGCTAACGAGTGAAGTTTGTACGATTGCTAACTATCTGAGTGACCGCAAACACGTTGCGACCTGTCATCAGTCGCAGGCCGGCAGCATGCCACGGAAAGAAGTTGTGTGTAAGGAGTGGATTTTGTCAGGTAAGTGAACATTTTTAAGTCAACGCTTTTTTATTTGTAACATGATTATATATTTAAACTAGATTTATTTCTAATGATGACGTATTTCATATTCTATGGTATTTTGTGTAAATTTTACCGTATTATTTTTTGTAAAAATATAAATTCATTAAAACTCCGGGGCAAATTTTAACAAAGCATATGGGGTAAGTATTAACATGTTAGATCTTACAATTAATGGGCTCATGGAACTTGCATTCGAGGAAACAAGTTATCTTTTATATGTTTAAATTGTAACTCCAGTAATGATTACGAGTAGTAAGACTGTGTTATTACATGTTTCAAGAATTATTTTAATGTTAAGTAAACAGTTAAAGACTAAATATTTATAATACGGTACGTATTAGAAGATTATGATAGTCTATCAAAGACTGATAATTTATCAATTTTTGTTTCGTTATTAAGGGCACAGTTACATTATTTTAAGCGGTAAAGAGCTTTGAGATCGGAGTAGTAATTTCAGGCCTTTCGCTTATCTACAAATGATAAATGACTTTCCGTGTACGGTTAACATTGCCAAATATCTATTGTTCGCTGACGACATGAAACTATTAATGGGAATACGCAATTCCAATTATTGTGAATTAATTCATCGGCCATTGACACCATGGTTAAATAGAATTTGGATAATAAACTAAGTTTAACGTCCACAAATGTACTTCCTTCCATACACTGGCTCATAGTGGGTATACATACAAAATGACAGGTGTTAATCTGAATATATATATATATATATAAATATATATATATATATATATATATATATATATATGTGTGTGTGTGTGTTTGTGTGTATATATATATATATATATATATATATATATATACATTTCCTTTTTAGGGTTCCGCAGCTAAAAGGCAAAAACGGAACCTTTAGCTTCGTTATGTCCCTCTGCCTGTCAGTCTATCACTGTCTATCACACATTGTAATTTCGACAGTTTTAGACTTATGTAAATGAAATTATTTATAAATGTTTCATATTTACATCTTAATTTTGTAGCAAAACCTTTCTTCACATTTAAAATGGAAGCGAAAAATGGCTTTCGCCCGCATCTTTCCGTTAGTCATCATAGGGTAGATTTTTGAAACAATGAAATAAAACGTTCATCTACCATTTTTCATCTTGATACCATTTCTCAGCTTGCAAAATATTAAACTTCACAGTGATGTGCTATAGAACCCTTCCTCTAATTGTCCAATTATGTGTTGGAAATATTTTAAAAATTATTCGATTAGAACTTTGAAATGAAATACGGTTAACTTGCAACAAAATATTTAATAAATATAGATGACTAGGTTACCGCAGGTCGTGCTTCTTTCGATATGATTTTTTTGTAATGTAAGCTCGTAACAAAGGCGGTCATTTAGATTATATGTAACATCATATTAAAACCTATAATATTATTATACGTGAAAAAAACAACATTTATTTTTCCGTCAGTACCTTTACACAAAATGCTAATTTCTTTTTCAAATAATAATATTTCCTCGTACCCACTCTTAAGTAAAGTACTTAATCCCTATCCTTTTTTGGTACTACACTCCATGTTTTGTTACCATCTCCGTCTAATTTTACGGGATAAGAGGTGGGATTAACATATGAACTACATTTTATTAATTTTTCATTTATTGGTATCACTTTTTATATATTTTTAATTTGTTTTTACTTCTAAGGAGAAGTAAAAACAAGTTAAAAATAATCAAATAATAATTATCCATTTTAAAATTTTAGCGCTCACAACTTCAAAATAATTGGAATCAGATCAACGGTAATCGCATTATATTTTGAGGAAAAAAAATGGTTCAAAATCTGCTTTGGATAACGAAGAAGATTATATTTATTTGAAAATGGTGCTAAAAGTACACATAATAAAAAATATACACAGAGTAATTAGATATGGAGGAATTAAAATTCAAAGCAATGTACACAAATATACAGAGAGAAAAAATAATGTTATAAAATGGTTAACATAATCATTTTTTAAACGGAATGGATGAAACCAGACCGGATGATATAGTCTTACATCGTCTTGTATGTTCTCAAATTTATATATTACAAAAAAAATCTATAAGATACTATATCATACAATAATAAATATATACGAACACTATTAATTGCTTACTTTTAATCACATTAAGTGAAAATATTTTACGATTAGAATGATACGTGGAATCAATGAATGGTGAAATCAACACATACATATTATATCTACACATATATAGAGACAAGTATGCTTGGGAAGCAGATACAAAGCCGGATACAATTTAAATAATTTTTTGTTCGATACCTGTTAATGGAAAGGTTTAAAAATACTTCTAAACGAATATTATGTTAGCAATAAAACAATATTTTTGCAGTAACCATGTCTATAAAGAGAATGTTCTTTTATTACTATGTCCCAAATTCAACGAGTGGAAGGAAAAAATTCAAAATGTTACATTTTGAAATTTAATATTCTTAAATGTTTTGTTGTTACACTTAAAGTAATTTATGAACAAGAGATGGAAGTAGTTTCAAAGACGTTACAACTTCCATATCGGACAAATAAATTTGCAAAATTCAAAATTAAAATATTAATTTTTTGGCGTCAAACCAGTTTACACCAGCGATTAAGAAATATTTGCTAACAAAACAACCCTAAGACGTCGTATAAAATTATCAAAAGACCGGCTGAAAATATTTGAAAAATGGGAAGGAATAATAATGGATACCAGACAAAACGTGACGATGAAAAATTATCTCTTCTCTTTCTCTAGCTAAAGAGTTGGTATCCAATAAAAGAACTACAATTGTAAATCTTTAATAAACACAAGACAAATTCTGCCAGGTTCTCTGATTTTAAAAGCTAGCACAGTTTTACCTTGAGAAAAAAGAAGTGATGGGTCTGAAATACTCTAAATATTAAACCAAAAAATACTATTTTGATATTACCAACATTACACTATGAAAACAAACTAGACACAAATAAAGAAACCAGTGCCAAAATCGACCCTGAATATACACACACGCACGTACATATTATACACACACAAATTTATATATATATATATATATATATATATATATATATATATATGTATATATATATATATATATATATATATATATATGTATATATATATATATATATATATATATATATTATTTTCTTTATTTCATTTTGAACAACTCCTATGAACAAGTCTCATGCACTGATGAGGTAAAAGGAACTATTAAAAGGAGGAAGTCAGGAGGATCACAATTTAAATATTAAATTCAAAGAAAAATATGTTCCTTATTAAACGTTGGTACAATAACTTTGTTAAAAAGGGTGCTAAAATATTTATTGTCTTAAGACAATCACACAACTATTTTCCGGTAAATCTCAATTAGATTATTTGACAAACAGGACCCTATTTCCTTAAAAATACAATAAAACATTTATTAATCTCAACCTATGTGTAGTTACATGCTCGTAATTTACGCAGCTTATAAACAGCATATTAACTTATGAATAGAAAATCTCCCATAAAATCTAATAATGCGATACGTTTTTTTTTATAATCACAAAGGCTACTCGTGTCCAATTCACCTTCTACATTTTCATTATTATTTATTGCTTTAAAAATTACATTTCTGTCAGTGCTACTTGACCCTTAGTTGAGAATTTCAATCTGATTTGGACTAGTTACACGTTTCGCTAAAGTTATTTAAAAGTTAATTGATCGGTATACATTTTTTTTTTACTGCTATTTTCGGATTTCCCTGTACTGTCCAATATAGGAAAATCCAAAACCATAGCAGATGCAGAAAAATTTTCTCAGACACCATTAGGTCTTTTTTTAAAAAAACAATTTTGGTATGGTTAAATTTTCGGCCAAGCGTAAGTTTTCTCTAAAAATTAAAAAATTGACAAACATTTTTTTTTAAGTTAATCGACCCAATTGAATTATAGTAATAACTTAATTGTATGGGAGGAAAAAAATCTGAACAGCAGAAATTGGTTAAATTTTATAAAAACTTTTTCATACCTAAATAAATTTTGATATTTTAATGTAAATTTAGTCGAGGTACATAACACATCAATATTTTATTGTACAGAGGGTATTTTTTTATTTAAATTTTACGTTAAATTTTAAGTGTAATGTATTCACAGAAAATAATATCATTTATCGATACTATATGAAATTCAAATAGTGAACACTTTTTTGTAATGATAGGTTAAACTCTGTGAGCAAAAATTAAGAGGTATAAATTCAATTAAAGAACTTTTATTTTTTTTATTATTATTTTATATTTTTAATTTGTCAGTTTAGTGCCAGTTATTCATCATAGCGTTATATAATACGCAGAAAGTTGATGTAATCATAGCGTATTTTTCTTATTATCGAAGCCCAGATAATGTATTAAAGTGATAAGGTAATTGTATTGTGACCGCGAGCTAACAGAAAAATTTAAGAGACACGCTTAACGTTGGCATCAGATAAGCTGATTATGTATTTAAATAGAATAAGCCAAGTCTATGAAACAAATAGCAAAAAATTCAAATTTTTAATGGATTTACAAGACAACTATGGAAAACAAAGACCTGGAAAGTGTCCACAATATAATTGATTATTATCCAGATGACGTAGATAAACATTTAGTGAATCAGTGCCTTCAATTTAAATCTGTATATATATAATAATATCAGGTATTTTATATTTTGATTAAAATTTTGAAACAAGAAGGTTGTTTTAAATATAAACGTAAGAGGTCAACAACAGTTGCAAATTAATTTACATTCATGGCCGTGTTAGAATTCTTCGAAGCATTCCCAAAAGCTTCACTGCGAGAGTCGGATAAAAATATCGATGTGTGTAAATTAACTATGAAAAAAATACTGATGAAATACAAGTATAAGTGTTACGTAGTAACTAGACTTGTACAAACGTACGTTACTTCCTGGAAATGAAGACCGCAGATTAGAATTGTGTCGTTAGTTTGTCGCACGGGCTGTAAAAATTTGTTTTACGAAGTTGATTATTTGGACTGATAAATGTAATATCTCTAATAACGGCATGTACAGTTGAAGAAATAATCATCACTGGTCACTTACTAATCCGCATAGAACTACAAAGATGCATAATCATGTCCGATTTTCTTTTATTTGCTGGTGTGCGAATGTCGCGATAAAGATTTATCATGAAAGTTAAACGGTTAAAAATGTCAAAAAATTTTGAAAACGATCATAGGGAAAATGAGTGAAATGATTCCCTTAAGTGAAATAAATAACAAAATATTCCAATAAGATGATGCACCTCCTCACAATAGTACAACATATAAACGGTTTTTAGGTGAACATATGACACCTTTGGATTTTTTCATATGGGGTGAAGTTTATAAGTCTGATATAACACCGTGCCGGAATTAAATGATGCCGTTTATTATTACTTGTACAATATTCAAGACTTCTTCCTCCTCGGGTCATGTCCCTCATTCCTGAGGGTCGTGAGCTCCCCGACTTGAAGTCAATCTTGTACGCACGATATCACTCCACCTGTTCCGGTCTTTAGCGGCGTGTAAGTTTGTGCCCAACACCGAACGTATTTTGTCAGCCCATCTAGCTGGACTCCATCCCCTTTTTGCCGTTTGACATCCACCGTGCCGGTAATCATCAGCTGCTCCAGGTTATGTCCATCCTTCCGTGCGATGTGTCTAAAGAATTTCAGGATCCTTTTAACTGCTGTGGTCGGTCCCAAGCCCGGGTGAGAAAGGAGGAGGGTTGGTATAGAGGAGAACCACTCAATCGTAAAATTCTCAACACCGAATATCGGGCTGCAGTTAACTATCCCGACAACTTCGTTCTAATGGAGCGGTCATTCAACGGACGAGAGGACCTAAATTTCCTCTAAAAAATTTTCCGTGGAAAGATTTGGGTGGCCACCGCAATGTATTTACCCAAGAAAAACTCCCCTATGGAAAGTGCAATATTCGGGGCACATCTTTGTTAAAAGCTACTTTAAGTGTTCTGAAACGTGTCCGTACCTGCATAGAGCAAAATATTGGATATTTAATGAACCAAAATTTTATTTAGGTACTAACTTTACGCAAGTTGCATGGAATTTTTTTTTTATAAAATTTCAGCAACTTCTGCTTTCCAGATTTTTTTCCTCCCATACACTGAAATGATATAATCATGAAACTGGTTCGATTCATATAAACAAAATGTTTGCAATTTTTTTAAAAAAAGAACAAATGATACTTAAGACAGTTTTACTATATCTGCCATGGTTTCGAATTTTCCCACACTATCCCAGTTACAAAAACGCATTGTATGCAACATAGATCCAAATTACGCAATTACAAACAATCATTATTTATATGCCGATGACACCTCTCTTCTTCTAAGTAGTAAAGATGGTCACTCTGCTCAATAGAATGGAATGCATCAGCAGATAAATTTCATTTTCTATAAACAGATGAGAAACGAGTTATGATTATAAACTTCACAAATAATCTAGTTTTGACTAACGCAAAAAAAAATAAGTCTTGAATTCCTTGATTATTTCATGCACTTGATACTTTAAAATTACCAAGAGTGGTTCGTGCGAACCGAACGAAATACTTTAGTAGAAACAAAATACCAGCTAATGTTCTTTTCTACGTCAACCTTAATATTCTTTATTTCCTTATACAGGTTTGAAACTTGCAGCAAGAAAACTGTTCAAGCATAGATACATTTAAAATCTGAAAATAGCCGAAACTTCCTTGAATACCATAAATATAAGAAAAACTATCACACACAACAGATTATCATATATCAATGAAAAATATATTAATGAAAATCTTATTGAGTATGGCTATCAAAGAAGAATTATTTTCGATAAAGGTTACTTTATAGATAAAGGTGATTAATTTAAAGACAAAAGGTTATTGATGTCTATTTTAATAAAACATTATTCAATATGTGTTATCAAGTCTTACATTTTATTCCCGAAGACCGGTAATGCTAAATAACCCTTAATTACGAAAAAGCTCGTCTCACGATGTGCTCTTTAACACAAAGCACCAAAATACTTCTACAACATTCATCTATATGACCTCTTCTGTAAAATGAAACACGATTAAGCTTGTTTGAGTGTCTCTAATATTACATCACTATTATTATAGTTCTGATTCACCCGTAATCGTCCACGTATGTTGAAGTTAAGGTAATCACCAACTGAATCAAACCGATTCTTTCCAATCATGTCTTTGTTATTACAACAGACGTTTTTCCATCTGGGAGAATGTATGTTTTGTTGATTCAAATGGTTTTCAGTTTTAAATAGATATAATTAAATATAGTAACTTAATACTAAGTAAATAACATAAGCACTATTCTAAAAGCGACATTTCCATCCAATTTCTAATAAATGTAAATACAATTAACATTAACGATTTCATATTGACAAAGTAAACATTACACATTTATCAAATGTTACATTAGAATTGTATACTATTATTGTTAAATAATGTGCATTTCTTTAATAGTGGGTTGAAAACAGATTCTCATTCAATGTTGTTACTTAACTATGGGTTAAGGCATAATTTAATGTTACATACATCCAAATAATGCAAATTTAAAATAAAACTAACTTTTCACTGGTAAAATATTTTACACGTTCGTTAAGTTTGCTACGAGTATCCGTATAGTTAAAGCCGTAGTTTATAAAATTATCATGAATTGAATTAAAATATTTTTATTAATCTGCCCTCATTTTTTCATTTTTTTCAGATTTTTAATTTTTTTTAATTTTAATTCAAAATTACCCTTTTCTCATCATTCTTAGGAATTGGCCGAGTTACTCCGTGATTATAATTTCACAAAATATACCTAAAACTTTGAGTGTCTGTTGAAATGAAGTCCATTTGATCAAACATTTAGACTAAAATAACCGTTTGTCGCATTACATATTGCTTGAAACTGTAGGAACATCTGAAAAATAACGGTAACAGCGCATTTTAACTGTTTTTATTTTATAAAAAAACCACCTACTGACTCAAAACGGGTGTTTTATAAACAAAATCTCTACATAGTAAATAAAATTACCCCTATCGTTTCTTTGTGATAATTGAGCTTACAAACCTGAAATTGTTAAATTATAATCTCTTAGAAAGGCTATTTAATTATGATTTATGGTATATATATATATATGTGTGTGTGTGTATATATATATATATATATATATATATATATATATATATATATATATATATATATATATATATATATATATATATATATATACATATGAACAATTTCCGGCAAATTTATTTGTTGTCTTATTAAATGTTTTACCTAAAATGTCTACGTAAAATTGTTAATTACTTAAAATACACGAAAATAAAGAAGTTTTCAATGAAAATATGTGATACAATTTCACATAACACACAACGTAAAATTCAGTTACATAAATTTACAAAAAGCAAAAAGGGGCGAATTTGTATAAACAACGGATGATAATATATGTACGAGCATTAAAATCCTTACGTTTTTTATGTGTTTTATAAGATTATTAACCTTTCCCTCTTTTTTAAATTAAAATCATTTAATTTTGAGTGCTCTCTAATATAAATACATCATTAAGACATTTCAAAATATTAAATTTACTGGAAGATGTTGCATTTTTGAATTTATTGTTCCAAAAACTTTCGAAAAATTACTAAAATTATTCTACGGTTTAATATTATTTTATTTCATATTTTAAAACAGCCTAAATGATTTATGATCATTGCCATACTCGCATATCAAGAAGCATGTAAGTCTCTCGCACAATGCTGCATTTTCTCAAAGTGTTAATTATATATCTAGCACTTAATAAAATTATAAATTCAACGGTATATTATTAATAATAGTATCATATCTATTCTTCGAAAGTCTTACTTAATATTTCAACCATATTTACATTTTCTACAACGCATTTTGCTTCATTATGCCTGCGTCTTATTCCGAACATTATCTGCTTTCGAATTTTTTCAAAGGATTTATCCTTAATTTCAGGTAAATTCAGATAGAAGTATATAGTTACAATTATAGTGAACGTTGCATAGACGAAGAAAGGTACGTAATTTCCAAGGTAAGTGTCGAGCGGTTGATATAAGCGGGTCGCCACAAATAGCGAAGATAATTGTATGAGCATCGCAGTGCACGCCATTAGGGTTCTGACCTGTGAATACGTATTAAATCATAAGTTCATAAAATGCGAAGAATAAAAAAATTAAATAATACTAGCACAATTTATGACTAAAGTTAATAAAATAATATTTAAAATTAAATTAGATAAGCACGATCTCCAATTTTCGAAACCGTATTAATTTTTATTGGAGCATTTTTAAGCTTACAAGAATGATATCACCAACAGTTTTTGGTTAAGATTTTTTTTCAATTTATAATTGTACCTATAAGGGATTCGATTAAACCCCCGAGAGGGATGCGGTACACGATTCAGCGCGATTTTCTCGCTCGCTTAAACTCTCAAAATGATGCGACTTCTTTCGCGTCAAAATTCTTGTTTTCTCAGTAAGAAAACATGTTTTTCGGTCTGGAGGAAGAAATATTATTGTTATCATATTTAGAAGAAGAACCTCAAAATTCGAGATAGCTACTTGACGGTTTATCATATAAAAATACAAATTTAGGTAAAATATTTTTGTTGAGAGATTTTCGAAAGATAACTTTTCTCAGCTAATTTTTATGTAATACCATTAAACAAGTGCGTTAAAGGCAAGTAAATGTATTTAGGAAAAGGAAGAAGAAAAGATGTACGGAAACTGAGTACTCGACGCTTAGAATAAGGAGATTTTCGTACTTTGATATCCACGATGCTAAAAGATAGAGAAAGATTTTATACAATATATATTTCCGTGAGCCAAAAATGCTATAATGAAGTTTATCAGAAATCGGAAAAGATAAATGTAAACAATATAACAACCTTAGCGATGTCATAGATTTAAACGGTTTGGCGGTTTGTTAAAGGTAAATTAAATTTACAGATAAATCATACATTTTAAACCTTTTTTAATCAAAATAAAGGAATTAATGCAAAAAAAAATAAAAGCTAGAAAAACCAACGAAGTTTTATAAATTCCTTACAAAAGTGATTAAGGATTATTGTTAGGTAATTTGATCGGATATTGATTTATTTTCTACTCGAGCCTTGTAATTAATCATCAGAATTAAAAATAATGAAGTAATAAAGTCAAAAGTAATTAATTTTCAACGTTTTCTTCTCGTCGGAGTATTTAATTTGGTGATTATTTAGGAAAAGTTTTCGTTATTAAATGAATATAAACTTTAGATTGGCTTCATTTGATAGTATATATTCCTAAACAGAAAATAATAGAATACAATACTACAACCATTTCATCGCCGCCATCAATACCATCGCAATTTGAAGCCTTTTAGATTGCAATGGTATTAATGGCGGTGATGAAATGGTTATCATATAGTGTTCTAATGACGAGTAAATAGTTTGCAATGAAAAGGGAAATTACTTTTTGTATAAAACGTGAAGATTGCCATGAGACTGTCAGTACATCCAAATGTTGTAATAAATTTTTACGAAACTTTTATTTTTACTGTGGCTCGCCTTCTATGTATGAACGTTTTGACAGTCTTAACAAATCCCAATTGAATCATAAGTTCAAGTGCGTCAAATTCTTTTATTGGCGGAGGATTTCTATTTTGCAAATAATCAACAATGTTGTCCGTAGCTGGCGCAGAAGCTCCTGGATTTCTTACTTGTCCCCAATTATCTGATATAGTAAATGACGGTCTCCGTCATTTAAAGCGGAAAAAGTAAAAATTCACTAGTTATCAGAAACCATTTCAGAGTTTTGATCGGAATTCTCTATATTTATTTATTTTTTGCTAAAATTATTTGAGAAAGTTAATGAGGTTTCACAAATTTCATATGTAAAACTCACTGCTAATGCTTGTAATTTAGAGAGGTTCTTTGACCTCTCGAAACTGCTGAGGTTATTAAATATTTGCTATAAGTATTCCTCATATTTTTCCACTTCCTTTTGAAATCTTGTTCTGTAAGCAAATAAATTATTTTTATTTTTATTCCGGATATTTGGTTACGAGGAATTCACTGCGTACTATTATCGTGTTGATTTTTACATAGCTAAATCAATAGGAAATAATTATATGTTGCTATATATGTTAAAATGAACCCGCTTATTAAACAAAATTAACGACCAAAACATGGATATAAGCGGCAAATGCTTTCCAGGAGAAATAGTAATTCTTGAACTGCTCTAGTACTATTAACAAACACATAACTAAAAAAATACTTTTTGTTAGATATGAATAGAATGAACTTGCTTTCCCCATAAAGAAAATTCTGCAATTCCATATGTGCTTATGGATGATGAATCTTTTTCTTTAAAACCCGGTTTAATGATAATTTTCCATGCCTCATTTCACGAGACGTTAGGGAAAATGATATTTACAACTACCAGTTTTTGCCAAACTAGACGCGTTGTCGAAAATGAGTTCGGGATGTAAACAAAGAAAGAAATTTGGTTTCATTGTAAATTTCCCGTGGAGATTAATGTCGAAACCATAAAAAACGGTTGTTTCAGTTGCATGTATTTTAGATAACTTTCTAAGATTAAAAAACCTTCGAAATGATGTGACTTTATTAGGACTTAATCCCGAAACCTGTGCATTAAACATACTAGTCAGTAACACAAAAAGTATCAACAGAACATTTGAAATTAGGGATATTTTTGGTAAATACTGTAACAGCAACAGAATTTAGTATTAATTCCTAACTAATTTAAAATAACTGTGCCTGCTAATTTAATATCTAACTACATTATCTAAAGAATATTAATAAAAGACTGCTACTTAGAATTCAGATTCTTCGAATGCATACTTAAGTGGACATTCATAAAAATAGGTAAGTGACATATATTAAGTGATTCATTATAATACAACATAAAATAAATAATATATATATAACTAATCACTTGGGCTGAACTCTATTCTCAATGCATCCCATATCCTGTTCTTTTGACGTGAATACGTCTTTAAATTTGCTACCATACGGGGGCAATCTAAAAAACGTAATGATAACAAAATCGGGGGATACAGTTTGGCGTTGCAGTTTTGAATTTATCCTCTACGTCAAAAATTAAATTATACCACTGGATAGCTAAAAGATTAAAAAATTCATTACGATAAGCGAGAACAGTGACGCATCGCGCGCGGTGAAGGGGGAAGCACCGCCATTTTGAGATTATTTTGCTGCGTATCAAGATTTGCAATTAATATAACTTTTGATTCGGAAAAGCTACAATATTCGTTTAAGTTTTAATCATCAGCTGTCGTCAAAATGTATCGATTGTATATAAAACATTAGTTTAAAGTAGTGACAGTGAATGTAATAAGGTGACAGAATAAAAAAATATTATCAAAAATATATAGTGTCGGGCTATACGCTATTGTAACACAATAATTATTTGTTTCCTTGCTTTTATCCTAAATACATAAATAAAAATATTTTATTTAAAAATATAACCCGTTATATAGACGTATTCACGTACAACACACGGCCGTGTCCATGACACAGCCACACCAATCTTTTCTATTATTTTTATCATCTTCGTAATTTAGGTCGTAAACAATTCTGTGTTCTTTTATTTTTTTAGGAATAATTCGGTATTGAAATATATTTTGAAAATATATGTGTTATAAACAACTACTATAAATAAATGACAGCGTCCACGTAAATTTCGTTGTAATGCACCCGACCAATCAATTTGAATACGTACATACATGTTAGTTGGAAAAATCGACGTGGGAGAACCACATACCGCATCGCGCGTGGTATTCGCTTCAGTTTCAGTGATGCTGAAAGTACATCTAATTTTTAATATATCAGGAGAGGAATACAATATTATAATACCATAAATTTAAAGATTTTGTCTTCAATAGTTTTCATGATTTCTAAAAAAAAAAACATCAACAATTTTGAAGCTCACTCATTCACTTACTGACAGATCATCAATTCGGAAGAACTAGAGATTCAAAATGTTATTCACATTTAGTGTTTTGGGTCCGATAATGGAAAACCTGGAATCTGGAAATAGTTAGCAAGAAACGAAAATAAAATTTATCTTTGTGTACTTATCAAGTCCAATATACGTATAGAAGTGTTTATGGCTCTACAGGTATTGTAATAAAAATAGTATTTCCAGAAAATAAAATTATTTATTTATGAATAAATAATAGGCTGGCTGCCTTCTATTCGTCACAGATTGTATTAAGTCGTTTTTAAACTCACTATGATTTTTGTTTTATACGTAGAAATTTGGTGATAAAACTAAAATGTTGGCTTTAAAAAACTATTTTGTTTTGCAGTTATTAGAAATTTTATGACATTACATGGTTTAGTTTGAAATACCTATAAAACTACTTTGGTTTCATTAAACGATATTTTGTTTTCAGGGAAGTAGTTGGTTTATTTTTATGGTATGGGAGTATTTTATCTAGAAAAAATTGTTTTTTAGACATTGGTAAGGTTTAAACAATGCGTTATGCGAGAATACAACGTGTTTTTTTAGAACTTCAGTTTTGCAATTGTAACAAACGCAGTCAAAATCATCACCAAAATGTTTAATAAGCTGAATGGGTAATACAACTAAATAATATTAAATTTCAGTATGCTAGAGATCCTGAAAAGGTGAAGGATAACAGTAAATAAAAGGAAGAGTTAAAATCTAGATAAAAGGTCAACATTATATCAACAATCTATGTCAGTCATCAAACCTTAAAAAACTGGGCTAAAAGAGATGAAATCTCATCAAAAACATAACTTTGAAAAGTGGTAAGTTCCTCTTTAAAAAGTTAGCCAAAAAAAGTAACAAGGTTTACGTTTAAACTTCATGAATATTATATCAATCACGGTAAATTGGCCGCGATGGATAGTTTTCAGATGTTATCACTTAATATCCAGAAGTATGAAAAAAGATAAAAAGAAAATTCTAGTGGTTTCGTAGATCTTATAAAAAATCAATGCACTAGAGAGATAAGAATCTATTGCGACCAAGTTGAATAATGTGAAAGTTGTTTAAGGTTTTCAATGTATCTATACGCAAAGTTTTAAATACAAGTAAAATAAAAAGAAACCTACAACTCTCTGTAAAAGGTCTCCAAGTACTGATAATTTGCTTCTGCAAGAAGATCATTTCTTCAGAGTATTTATAATATCCTCTAATGTTCAAAGGCAGCATTGATTTGGGAGAGGCGTTATACGATTTTAATTAACAATTCCAACAGATGTTGTACTAGTCGCTTTGTATGGCCTATGTAATATTTTTGTAAAACTTGTCTAAATTATATCCCATCAATTAATTTATTATCGAATTACAATGACTAACCCGATACGAAAACATTTCTATTTTTAGCATGAAAGCCGTGGGAACAGAAATGCTATTGCTGAATATGATCATGCAGACTGCCAGAACAGGGATCCAGGCGGGAAACGATATTCCCACATATTGCAAGAGAAACCAGGTTCCGAGTATCAACATCCATATTGTAACCATAATGAAGCTTGCCAACATTAACACCTGCAAAAAATATGATAATATAATGAAAAATTATTTTATAGAGAAATGATTTGTGTATATTACAAGCGTTAATTTTTTGATACAGACATCACATTTACATTTTTTAGGGTTTACAAAGTCGTTAAAAAAAACATACACATAATTTCTTAAAATAAACCCAAAACTCTGTTAGTGTGCTTTATATGTACTAACAGCTAAGTACCAACCGATCAAACGATACTGAACAGTTCCAAAATTTCCAGAGTGTAATTCAACGTTTAACTTAATTGGCATTTACATGACAAAACTTAAAAAATTCAACAGAAATTTTTCAGTCACAGAGCCAAAAATACGTGTACTAAAGAGATGTACATCGTATTTTGTTTAATTTTAATAGAATACAAAACAAAAATCTGAAAATCCCATCTAAATTTCACTTGTTATCGAATTTAATCTTTTCCATTAATTTCTTATTCCTTATAATAAATAAACTTACTCTACTTCCAAACTTTTTGACGAGTATTAAGGCCAACACTGAACTGATTATCTGAGCAATACCCACAAATACAGCTTGTACATTGGGCGGCATAGATCCGCCTGCGTTCTTGAATATAATCGAAGCGTACGTTAGTACTACCAGTGCACCATTGCAACTGAGTGATGTCTGAATCACAGCGGTTATTTTGAAAGCTCTGTACGTGCATTTGTCTTGTACTGAAAAGAAGAAATAATCAAACCTTACGTTAACTATTTAACAAAAATTATTAAATTAAATAAAAGAAATATATTTTTCAGTCTCAATATATTTAGACAAACGTAATTACTTGCTAGATATTGAAAAAACTTCAGTGTACCCTAAGTATTGTTTTTTCTTTTCTTAAATATAAGTTTGAAAAGCAATATAGATTCAAGATATTACACAAAAAGAGATAAGTCGAGTAAGGACCAAAGACAAATGATTTTTTCAATTTAAAATTTATGTCAAGAATATTAATAATATAATAAGCAAATCATGTCAAACACATCTATCAAAAATCTCATTCCATTAGTACAATACATACGAAGCACATACTCTTTTCTAAATACGCTTGCTGAAAATATGATACGTTAAACACGTAAACAGAAACAATATGAAACAAAAAGAATTACACGATTCAATTTTTACCTTAAGTCTAGACACGCTGACATATTTATTAAATAAATATTTTATTCAAATGTAGATACGAGTAGATGTTGCTTCTGAATGGCCTCCGATTCTTCAAAAAATCCAACATATAAAAAATTGTGCATGTACTTATGTACACGCGTTAGAAGTTATACTTCTTTGGCATAATAGAAGAATAACTTTATTTAGCACGCAAATAATTAATGGAAATAATTATTTAATTATGATTATAAATGCGGCTGGTAAAATCTGAGTTCAATCAAATAATTAAATTTTAAAAATTAAAATTTGTTGTTTCACACAGAGTTTCTATGAATTACAACCATTACCATTTAATAATTGAATAAACTCCCGATAAGCTCATCTAAATTGATGTTAATGGCTCTAAGGCTAAGATTGATTCATGTCCATATTAATTTGCTTACTAATAGAATGATTAACAATTATTAACTGATCTGAAGAGTCGAGGTAATTAGTGTCCGTCTGATTGAAGAAATGCCTGACCCGTTATAATAACTTGGCTCAACGAATTGCAGTTTTACTCGGATATAATATCTTGATTGAATAAAATATGTGTAATCAAATCATCAGCTAATTGTTTAATATTTTTTCGTATTTAAGTTCGTCGACTTCGGTCCATTGTTGTTAATGGAATCGTCGTACAATTTTTCGATATTGTACCACGATTGGAGAGCACAAAAATTTTCCATATGCACTTCAGCTTGTGCAATAATATAATTTTGATAGTCGTATGTTTTGATTGTCGTATGTCAACGAATTGCAGTTTTACTCGGGTATAATGTCTTGATTGAATAAAATATGTGTAATCAAATCATCAGGTAATTGTTTAATATTTTTTCGTATTTAAGTTCGTCGACTTTGGTCCATTGTTGTTAATGGAATCGTCGTACAATTTTTCGATATTGTACCACGATTGGAGAGCACAAAAATTTTCCATATGCACTTCAGCTTGTGCAATAATATAATTTTGATAGTCGTATGTTTTGATTGTCGTATGTCAACGAATTGCAGTTTTACTCGGGTATAATGTCTTGATTGAATAAGACATGTATAATCGAAGCATCAGCTAATTGTTTATTATTTTTTCGTATTTGAGTTCGTCGACTTCTGCCCATTGTTGTTAATGGAATCGTCGTAGAATTTTTCGATATTGTATGACGATTGAAGAGCACAAAAATTTTCCATATGCACATCAACTTGTGCAATAATATAATTTTGATTGTCGTATGTTACAATAGACAAAGATAAATTGGATGAATTATCAGCAACATGATCAGCAATATGACTGGATACCACTGTGACAGTTAGATGATCCGAATGTGTACCGGTGAGAGGCTGACACGAAGATTCAGAAGAGTTTATTTGTGAATTTCACGTTGATGGAGCTTGAAAATTTGTTCACAGATGATTGGATTCCTTGTCTAAGCATTTTTTTTCAACCTATGAGACTACGTTCCATAGATGTTCTTATCGGAAGCACTTTTCGGTAGCTGGATCCTGCTTTCGGTTCCGGTAATTTTACAGTTATCTGCATGTGTATATATATATATATATATATATACATATATATATATATATATATATATATATATATATATATATATTTATATATATATATATACATATACATATACTTAAATTTAAAAATACAATTAAATACTCAGCATCCAATCAATTTAACACAAACAAGTGTTCTGAAAAAAGTGTTATTATTTTTAATGTATTAATAATAATAATCATCATCATCGTTATTATTATATATATTTTTTTTAATTTTCTTTTAATTTTATTTTATGAATTTAATTTTAAAATTAAATTTAATTACTTGAAAAATTTAAATGACCGTAACGAATTTTGAAATTAAATAAAACAATCTAAAAAAGTTTAATTAATAATGAAAATAAATGAATGTGCTGAAAATTTATTATAATTTATTAATTTTGAGTACTTAATAAATGATAAAGGAACAATTTATAATTTATAATGCTAATAACACATGGCAAAACTTAACCTCGCTCAGAGAAAAATACTTAAGATATATTTTAAAAACTTATAAGCGCTATTTCTATAACGAATGTTTACAAAATATAAATGTCTCTTTTTTTATTATTTTGATCAGTATTTAATTTCAATTACTAAAAAATATTATTTAAAAGCACGTAAAGCACAACGTAAATTTGTGTCAATATAAAAACGTATTATGTATTTACAAATACCTCAATAACCATCATGAATGTAGTATCAGTCACTACACACATGTAAATATTGAATAACTTCACCATGTGACATTTAGTGCATCGTTCTTGTACATCGTGAGCAACTTCATACTATGGATTTTTAATTCGTCGTGTGTGCGTGTCGTGATCGACTTCCTATCGATATTTGTTGCATTGTGCACGCGCATGCGCGCATCGTAAAATTTCACTCTCATAATTTTTTTCATAACGCCCCTAAAGAGGTATAACTTGAAAATTTTTTTTATTTGACATCTATATTTATTCCCCAAAATTATATCATTAGTGGTGTCTCTTTTGCATATTTTAATGTAGAGTTTGTTTAACTCACAGGCTTTTTTTAAGGTAATTCTGTCACTGTCGCTGAACTGTATATTTTCTTGTTCAAGTGCTTTAACGACATTAGATACTCTCATATCCGAAGGTGACAGTTGTCTCAACCAGGCGATCACATCCATTGCTTCCTGACAACAAGATTAAAAATTTAAACTAAAAAATATTTCTATCATGGGGCTACAAATAATATTTCTTTTCTTTCAAATGAACAAACTATTTTATTATGCACCATATTGGCGGCACAATTAAAAAGCTATCTTAACAATATTATTCTTATATATTTAATAAATTAAACTCGCTAAAAAGACTAGAGAAGTTAACAAAATGTATTAAAATAATCACAGTGTTCGTCGGAATTTTGTTGAATAAAATTAGTCATTTGAGTATACCTTTTTTTGGCTAGCATTGAGTAAATATGCAGGTGATTCAGGTGCCTTTGAAAATAAAGCCAAATGCATGATTGGAATCATAATATAGATCCATATGCTGGTGAAATAGTTCAGGATTGCACCCGCAGTAAATGCAAACATCATGCCCATTTTAAACATAAGCATAGCTAATGTAACCAAGAAAGGTCTGGAATCCGGGTCGCTGATCTCTTTGATGTAAAGTGGGATTATGCTAAATGCTCCGCCGCAGGACAAGCCTACTATAAGCCTTGCGACTATGAGTAATGATCCACTGACGAAGTAAAGCCTTAAAAGCCAACTTATCTGAAACACATCGTTTTGTAATATATTTTATAAAAGTATACTTGTTTTTTAATCCATACCACCTTCTTTTTTGTTTATTATTTACAATAATTTTTTCATAGATTACGCAAATTGCCTTTAAAATAAATAAAAGAACAATGGGTTATTTTTATTATTTAATAAAAAATTATTTCTAAATAAATAATTCTATAAAGGTACCAACTATTGTCTTAGCTTCTTCTGGTCTAATAAAAATAATGTTTTGTCTTAACGGATGATCAACATTGTTATTCAGAAATAAAAACGTAATAAATGTTTTATGTATCTTTTTATGAATTGATGTAATATTTGTATATATCATCAAGTTGGATGACATGTTAACGTGAAATGGATAACATATTCCTTCATGTCAACAAATCATCTTATCTCACTATTTATCAAACAATAGGCGAAATTATTAACTATTTTACTACTACATATAATTACAACTTTGATTATCTTCTTGCAACAAAATTGCCATCCGGGAGAAACGACATAGTGGAAATACATATGGGAATGAAAACATCATGTACGATTACATAGTTCAATTTTCTAAAGCTATAGAATCAAATATTATAAAATTATTCGCATATCTAGAAAAATAGTAATTACCAGCTCAGGAATGGAAATTAGAATAATAGCAAGTTTCCGTCCCCGAATCTCAGCTATATATCCGAATAAGAAGACACCGACCAATGCGCTCGCTCCTGTTACACTGGCTATCCAAGATATTTCCTCGTTAGTTAAAGGTGTGTCCGAAATGGTGTTGTTCATCTTCAATGTCAACATAGCCGGTGACACCCAACCTACATCTAGGCCGAACACGAAGAGTGGGAAAATTGCTAGAAAAACAAGTGACCAATACTTGAGTTCACATTTTCTTTTTTGTAAAAATGAGTATATATTCAATATTTTTGTGTACAGTTATATGAGTCCTTAACTTGTCATAGCGATAAGTGACTCAACCTATTTTAATAAATAAGGCACCGTTAAACTTTATATATTATTCCCAATTAAATAGACTGAAACCAAAATAGAAATTGCACACATACTATTTAAATTTGTGTAATGAAAAAAATATATGTGTGTGTGTGTGTATGTATGTATATGTATAAGTATCAACATTTATTAAGTTTGGTATCATCGTCAAGAGCCCGTTTAGGGGATCCCAAAAATTATTATAATAACTTTAAGTGTCGAAGTGGTTATCTACAGCCAACATCAGGTATATCGATCTGTTGTGCACAAGCCCTCAGGGAAATTTATTTTGTTGTGAATGGACCCCTCTAAATGCTCATTCTTCTTAATTTTAGGAAATATGATTTTGGCTTTAAATTAACAGGACTTTCGTTTTGCTTTAGTGACTTTGGATAGTTTATTGCAAAAATTGTCATTGTTTAACTTCTGATACATTGGTTTACATTGACAGATTCCCGTTTCGTTTGTGTAGATTTTAATAATAGATTTAATAAGTGCTTAGGATAAAAAGCAAATACGGGTCTGAAGAAAGCCATGCAAACGTCTTAGATTTAAATCAAATTTAAATGCCCACGACTGCTATGAAATTTTTTCCTTTATCTTTATATAACTTCTTCACCACTTTCTTACTGTTCAGACATTCAAAATGATTTTAAGTTCTTTTCCTTTATATAAAACTTTCTTGCAAATTGTCTATCTTATATCCATATCAGTTCTCTCTATATATTTGGCGTAAATAGTAAGTCATTAACTCATAAAAAATTATCTATCGGTAAAAATACATAAAACATACAATTAATTCCAGTAACTTTCATTATCATATGAAACTATTTCATAAGAAACCTTAATGACACATGTAGCTGATAAAATAGATTTACCAAAAATTAATAATTTTGGTAAAGCATTAAAAGTTAAGACATTAAAATTTAACTAATCAATGAAAAATCTCTACATATCCTGTAATAATATTTATTCAAGGTAATATAAAAATGTATTAAACAAAAAATATTTTTATAGTGAAATAAAGTCGATGGCACCAACTGTCAATGTAATAAAAAAATCAAAACACTCACCTCCTATAGTTGTCAAATATTGACGAATTTTCCTATTAAAATTACTTGTCTTGTCACTTACATAAATTTCGTTACTTATTTGTTTAAGTCCCCCTTCTGACTCCATTTTGTTAAGTTTTCAGGATAATTTTAAATGAATGAGAGATTGAGTAAATTATTTCGTTTTATAACGTATCTATTGACGTTTTACCCCTACCAACCTAGATCGAATATAATAATGAATTAACAATGATTATCACAACTTGAGAGCATAAATGTACAATAGGTAACGTCAACGCGCGTTTCGCTAATAATTACTATCCCATTTCGCTCTACAACGACTTGCTGGCGAGCACAACTTTTACGTCATATTGTTGAAATAAAAGTTCAAATAGAATTTGTGGATAATTATAGCACTTGTTTTCATTGTTTGCGTTTTGTACAGTTGCGCATTAAATTGCCTAACTACTCGTATGACCTCATGTATGTCATTCGGTGAGAGTAATGAACTCACGCGTTTCAGAATAATTTTTTTGCGTTATGTTTTCAGAGATTACCATTATTTATTTTACAATTATGAAATTTCACGTCCCATAATTCAAATTCTTGAATGTGAAACAATTCTTTTCCCAAAAATATTTTTAAATTTATTTATTAAGTAGCTATTGAAAATTCGCAACATAAATTTGTACGATGTCAAATTATAATTATTTTGTTAAAACAAGTTGTTTGTAACGAGATGTTTATTTTGTTAAAACGAGTTGTTAATATATGTGTTGGACACTACACAGTTTTTGACAGGCACTTCATTGGTTTTGATTATAATGACCACGTAATTAAGCCACATAATAATATCAGTTCTGTAACTTTTAAATTTTTGTCCTTTTCCGTCCGTCATTTCCATCCATCTGTCTATCCATCACTATTTGTCACACCCTCATTATTTCTACAATTTTTAGTCCTATCTGCATACAATTTTCCTAGTAGATGATTCATATAGAGATCTAAATTCATGCGGAGCAGAATATAAAATAAACAATTTTTAACGAACGTGCATAGGTATAAAATGTAAAATTTCGTCACGCGTCCTAAAGAGCAGAGTATGATTAAATTGAGTTCATTTTTGCTATATTCAGTTTCCAAACATCATATGAGAGGAAGTTATATAAAACCGTTTTGCATATACAACACGCGTAGCCTTCCTGAACCTAACAATTAACATTCGCACTGCGCTTTGCAGTCGTTTTTTTAACAAAAAACACACATCAACAAAATTTATTCAAATTTAATTTTGGAAAACTATTAGAAAAAAACTTGCATTGGACCGTAAACTAATTTGAGATACTTACGTACCTTGGCCGTAAAATTGAATTGAACAAAATAAGTGAGTTACAAATAGGAATTTTAATTGCATGCGTGAATGCAGTTATAATATACGATCAATGTAAGTTATAATATATAACTTACTATCCAGCTAAATAAACTTATTTTATTAATATATTGGCTTTATTCTGCATGTAAAAATTTGCGCTTCTCAAGTCGATATTACCAAATTAAAAAGTACGTTGATAATGCAAAACGATTATCAATCGATAATTTACCGTTGATACAAAATAGAAAGCATTTTTTAAATATTTTTCTATGTATTCCTTCTCAACTATGATTTACCACACTATTGTTTACTTTAACGTACTTCGCTGGTTTGAAACTAAAAAGGAAATGAGTAAATTAAAAAAGGATTTGATCAGAACGAGTTATTTGTTTAGGAATATAGAGAGATGTTATTCTACTTTGGAAGAAAAGCTATAAATAAGTAAAGTCGACTATGAATATTTTTGAAAGAAATACTGGAAAATGATATCAGATCCTGTGTATGTTGAAAAGCGTTATGTCCCCTGGATACCTCGCGAGTTGACTATAAATTCAATCATCATAGAAAATTATATTTTATCGATATACTAACCAAAAAACAATGCACAATGTGGTTAATTAAAGAGGAAGGTCAGCTGATTTAAGTGAGAAAATCTCTTTCGGTTTGAAAAAGAGTAATTGTTTCGTTTATTTAAAAAACAGGTTTCTGACATTAGTTATAATGTTAAACTAGATAAAAGTATTTCGCTAGCATATAAAATGATTGCTTACGCCAGTTTTTACAGCATTGGAAACACCAGAGACCAAAGTCGATCATACGCTCATGGTCATCGAAAGTGCAACGATACATATATACACACGATAACAACTCTGTTAATTAATTCACGTGTTTCGCCTTATAAGCCTGAATTGGTACAGTCTGAATTTTTTCTTCCCCTTTGTTAAATCAGATCATATCATATGATCTGATTTAACGAAGGGGGGGGGGTGAAAGTTCAGACTGTCCCCTTTGTTATATCATAGCATCCATTTCGTTTGGATAAATCATATAGATCAGAATAAATGGCGATACAAAAATAATCATGTAGACGTTAGCCGACATGTCGTTAAAGGTGAAAAAATTTGGGAATTTTGCAGTATGATTATCATCATATGTATTCTGAAATTATTTATAAGTTGTTACGCGAACAAATTCGCATTCATGCCTGAATTACTAAAATATTCAATTTCATGTATACAAATACTAAATTAAATATTCTATATAAAAACTGTATGTATTTGTATACATATATATTTTTGTAGACATATACATAATTTTTTATAATAATATATTATTATTATAAAAAATGTCATATGTATACAAATACAGTTTTTATATAATTATTTTCATCCTATTTGGATTTTTTCATTAATTAACTTGTCTTATAAAAAATCATATATCTTATAAGAAATCACTTACATGACAAGTTAATTAATAAAAAAGATATGGCAGTTTTTTTTTTGTTCTTGTAATATCTTACTATTTAATGTATTAAGAAAACAAAATTAACACTACAGACTATTAAATCATATGATTCTTAATTGTCAAAGAGTAAACAATAAAATATTTTTACCTAGTATACAATATGAAAGCACAATATTTCAGCAAGTCGTAAAAATATGAAGCATTTGCATGGTATAAACATTGCATTATATGGGTATGTTTATTTTGTTGCCATTGAATTTATTCAGTTCCAAAAATATTTGAAACACCTTTGCAAACAAGCTAAAAAATTATTTAAGGCACAGAACATATGTTCTGTGATTTAATGTATACGTCAAACCTTAAGACGTATGTTTAAGAACACACGCACATACATACATACACACACACACACACACACACACACACACACACACACACACACACACACACACACACACACATATATATATATATATGTATGTACATATATATATATATAGGTATGTGTATGTACTTTGAAAATTAAAGACGCTTTTCACATTTCTACTGATTATATTGTAAGACAAACAGTTGACACGTTCAATCTACCCTTAATAAAAATAGCAACTAACAACTAACATTTTTTAGTTACTTAGACATTCTATTATTACCAGGATTAGTAAGTAGAATAGTCTACTTTTCTGTTTATTCTTTTCTTCAAGGTTATTATGGCGTGGATATTATTTATTTTTTGAACTATATTGATTTTGTTTCAGGAAAATTAAAAACCACTTGTATAAATAAAAAGAAAACAACTTGTTTTGGCAAATAGAAAATAACTGTAAAATGTATTTGCTTTAATGTTAAAACAAAAGATTACATATGTGAATAATATAAACTAATGTCTTATAATGCTGCCAGACTTAATATTTAGACTGTCTGTTTTTAAGTACCAATGTCACACGAGGCTAAACCAGGTTTGAAGATACGTACGTTGCTTTTATTGTGGTCTAGTGCTGTAGAAGAATTTAGATAATTAATAACCTATGAGTTTGTATCAACCTATATCGACACATTTCAAAAAATTTATCTAATAAAGAAATAGAAACATTCATAAAACTGCACTTTCCCAAGAAATATGTAACGTAATATTGCTTTCGAAATCATTCCTTGGTGTTTTCAATACTAATGAAGTGTTTTGAATGAGTTATGTCGAATTTGTTTCTTAAACATTTTCGCAATAGATGCATTTTTAGTATTTAATCACATGTGTTAACAGTTGTTTTTTTCTAATCTAGCGCTGAATAATTTATTGCAAAAAAGGGGCAACAATAAAATAAATGGGAAATTTATCTGACTTATGTATCACAGTTATAGTGATGAAGTCCCAAAGCAAATACAATAAAGTTGTAATATACATTTTCACCCGTAAATTAACTGTGTGAAAAAGTATATGAAACTTTATTACATCTTGAAATGATCCAATAGAGTTGCAGCTCGATCAACAAATAGTTGCCAAATGGAAGAAAGTAACGAGGGAAGTTAGATTTTTTGAAAATATTCCCATCGGAATTGAAGACTTAAAAAGAAGAAATACGTTAACTCAAACTATTAATAACTAGGTCAAACATTTTAAACAGGGCGACATTTCCAGGTGTCACGTCTTTTCTTTGAATTTCAATTTTGCTTAAATTTAACTTTAAGACAACACGTCATTTCGGAAATAATATTTGCATATTTCTGAAAACTTTTCTGTAACCATCTTTTCATGTTATCACAACAAATTTAATATATAATGAAACTGAGGAATTCGCCTGTCTATATGTTGAATATATTTACTGATGATTTGGGTTTAATGAATGAAAATAATATAAGATAAAATTATTAATCGTGAATTATTACTCGTGAAATTTTAGTCTTTGTTTGAATACTTATCATGTAAAAAATCCTGACTACATTGATGGAGCTTTGTGCGTTGACTTGAAATAACATAAATGGTTCATGTAATCAGAAGATATGTTAATATTTTCAAAAATTAATTTTCATTACTATTAGTGCAACAACGAAAAATTGCCTAGCTATTCAATGCGAAGTAACTACAAAATTGTTTAACGTACATTAATCGACAGCGATGCGTATATATATTATAAATCGCGCAATGAAGTTTTCTACCTCGACATTCATTGTCGAAGTGGGCATGACCAGAATTAAATTGTGAAAAAGTCCGGGAAATGTATGTGCTTGGGTAAGTAATTCGAATACGAGCAGACATATGAGGGCAAAAATCATTTTCGGTCATTTCCTACACATAAAATGTTTTTATGTTTTATACATTCATTTTTATATTCTGCTGCATAAATATGAACCGAAGTATATTTCTTTTTATTAGAACGCGCTTATTAAAAACGTTTTCATAATATGTTGGAAAGTAAAATCAACAGCCAAAAATGGCTGCGTATCCATCAATTAGAATTTATGCGAATGTCATTCGTGCCTTCATATGCAAAGAAATAAAAGTAGATATGAATTTTTTTCAAATAATTCTCTTTCCACTAAGACATGAACAGACGTTATATATTTCGCAGTTTATATAAAAACACAGTAATTCTGACAAAATTAACTATTTTTTTCATGAGGAAGAAAGTGGTCAATATTGCCCGAATAACACATATTCTAGGGGAAGTTCTTTATTTCGTGCTGATGCTTTCTTCACTCTTTTAAATGATGAAATATATAGAATTCATCAATGGTTATGAAACCATTATTGGCTCCAGGAAAAACCACACAAATTGTATAGAAACAGTGAATATTCCAAATAGAAATGTGTTGTAAAGCGGACATAATAATTATGGTTATACATAACATGATCAATATATTTATTTGTTTTTTTTACATTTAATAACCTTATATACTTGATCTAAACACAAATAATTCTACTTATTTCAAATTCATTGCCGCGCTATTCAAAATTAGGTGTTAATGGCATGTAAAATTTTCTTAGAATGCAATAAAAAGTTTAAAAAATGCTTACACTGCAAATTACGGATTTGTATGTAGTAGAGGAAAGAGCTTCCTTTGTTTTATAAATTTGTTTAAAACTTGTACCTAAGAAAAAAATTAATTTGGATGTTCTCCAAATGAATTTTTTTCTTAAACAAAAGTACCAGAACACAAAAATATTTGTTTTTTTAATGTTTGTATGCTTGTCTATAAATCTGATTATTTGTTTGCGCCTCGCGCAAGAGAAGCTAGAAAAATTTCATTGAAGCTTTTTACTGGTGGATTTTGTTGGGTATATTAAGATACAGACTACATTTTATATCGCAATTGATTATTAAAAAATGAATATATGGCAATCAATCGTTTCACTACAAAGTTTACTTACTTGAAACAAGTTAACTTTTATAATTATTATAATAGATTATGTTATATATATTAATCTTAAAGTTATATTAAGAAAATTTTCTGAAGGACCACGCGCGGAAAAAGTGCGGGAATGGCAGATTTTTAATTAAACCAGACATTTTGCATTAAAAACTAAGATTCAAAAGGCCTCATCGTGAAACAAGTTTGCGCCTATTTGAATAATAACAAGACGAAAAAATTACTTCAAAAATACATTCTAAATTAATTTTCTCAATAAAAAATTTAAATCTAGTGTAAATAAAAATGAGGCCTATTTTTAATTTTAAAATGGCGTCCAATTAATATTTTTCTTATCTGTCGCGCATCTATTTATATATAATTCACGGATTCACAACTGTGTAAACTTTTGATAAATGGTACAAAGAAAAAATGGAGATGTGCCAAAATTAAAAACTATTATATTATTTATATAACTATTAATATTGAACAAAAGATTAAATTCTATTTTATAAAAGTAGCTACAAAAATATAGAAAAACATATGCCGTCACTAAAATAGAAAGTATCCCACTGGTAGTTTACCCAGTGAAAAATCAACTCGAATTCGTTTGTCTGACTGCAAGCGTATAAGGAATTTGCATCGGTTACGTTGGTGAACAAGTGCATATGTATGGTAATTTATACAATAATCTCACCCCTCAATAATTATGTTTCTATAGAATATTTTTTATCCAAATGATATCGCACTTAACCAACATATTCTATACTTAGAGTAGATAAATAAATATAAATAAAATAATATTTTTTATAGTGTAAAAACACTTATAAAAAAGCTTACGTTAATTTTATAATTTATTTAAATTTATTCGTCCCCATTTACTATTTGTAATACGTACATGAAATAACAGAAAGATATCAAAGAAATATTGAATTTTTTCGGTGGAAACAAAATCCTCATATATAGAATGACCTTTACTTAACTTGACACGCTTTGCCCTTTAACGGTCTTTAAGCGTTTGTGCTCTTATTTGTATTCGCCATATTTGTTTGCTTTGTGGTGTAACATATTGACTTCAATATGGATATTTGAAGATATATTGCCAGTTCGCATATTGCCTTTAGTTGTACGTTTAGGTGCATGCGAGAATTTTTTGTAATATTTACACAAGATAGAGGAAATATGTTCGAATCTGAGTTTTCTCAATATATGTTCAAAAAGAACAATCTACTTTCCCCTAATTTTTACAATTTTATGCATACCTAAAATACATTCTGTAAAATGTTCCCTGTACCTGTCTCCATTTATTTATATTGTTTCCCACGATCTGTAAAAGTTGTTCAAAATTAATGTAGTTTCAGCCGTTTTGAAGGTTATCATATTAACTATTTGTCTTTATGGTAAAAGTGTTTCATTTAAGCATATGAAGCAGTAGTTTTTGTTCTATTGCATCCAAGCAAAAATTTTTTAATAGTTCTCTAAGGGTCTCTCTAATGATTATTTTTATAAGTTAATAGTTTTATAAGAAAATATCAAATACTTCATGTTTTCAAATCAACATAAAAATATAATTCACGTAGTCTAATTTATTTATATAATTAATAGTGATACCTTCAGAGCTTTTATCAAATATTTCAGTGCATCTTAAATTATCTTGATAATAAATGGCTACAAGTGATAAATACTCTGCTGAGTTATTTTTGAATTTAGTGTACTGAACTTCATAATTAAATCTACTTTAAAAATTTACCGATATTGTAATCACCTTGCTGTAATTTTTAGTAAACCATATTTTAGTCCTAATATTATTGCTAATACCTCATTATCAGTTCGTAAAATAAATTTATGACCGAACAAAACTCGTAAAATTTACTCACACCAAAAACGACAGAACACGTTTATTTTTCCAAGGTAGGATATTTTATTTGGGTATAATTCAAATCTCTTCTTGTTTTATAATATTATTTCTATCGTTGACAGATAATACGGCGGCTACCCTAGTATCTGTGATTCATAAATTAATATAATTGTAGAGTTTTGATCAAAATGAGATAAAATGTTTGTATTGTATGAGATAAAAGGCTTATAATGGTATTGCAGTTCACTGACCAAGGATAATGAATATCACATTACATTGTATAATTTCTAAACCTAGAAAATATTGTCATTTGCCCGCTAAAGTAATACTGGAAAAGGAAAGTTGATACTGGAGCTGATGTAGTACTTACATCAGCTCCAGTATTAACCTTAAACTCTACCACTTTTCCGTTTACACGAACATGCAACGTTGCAGGTGAATATGGTGTTTATTTTTATCACTGAAGTTAAATATGTCTAAAATTTCTGTTTCCGCATTACCATTTTTATCTTCAACAACATCCTTGTTACCTAAACTTGTAGCTTCTACCAAATACATATTTTTCACTTTAAATACCTTCTTTTTACCATAAGTTTTGAAAATATGCCCTTTGACACCTCACTCACTAAAGAATTTTTCTCAGAGTGAGTATAGTGCTTTCAAATGTACATTTTTTCCACAACGAAAACATGATATATTTTGTGTTTGAGCGGAAACCACTGTTTTTACTTCGATTGAAGTTTTCTCTGTGTAATTGAAATATTTGTGTTTACTCCTATTTTTTTCATCGTTAAACGCTGGCTTATGAGCTAACTCCATTGTTTTTCCAATGTTAGTTAACATTATCAATTATTGGTCAGTTTTTTTCCATAATTGAAATTGTACAGTATCACAATAAGTACCATTGAACAATCTTTGTTTGATTTCTTCATACAAGTTCTTTAAATTGCAATTTTTGGACATTTTTTAGGTTAATTAAGTATTGTTCTGCCGATTCATTAGTTTTCTGACATAATTTTCAGAATTTTGCTTGCTGTAGGGCATTGTTTATTGGCGAGTTCAGCCCACACAATGTTGTCAATAAACCATAAACATTCGTAATTAGCTTTGCGTTAAGTTTCTTCGGCTACGTCCTTCAATAAAATGAAACTTTCGAATTGTTGGAGATATGCATTAACAATTTTCACCGGTAAATACTTCCAAGCCCGTGATCGCGGTCATAATGCCGCCGATCGCAGCCTTGTTATCTGTTTGTTGTTAATCTATCTATGTATGCACGTAAGTATTTCCTAACCTCTTAAATAAAATGGATTTCCAAGAAAACAATTTTCTGTGCTAGTTTATTCGTAATCTCTATTAATTATATTTTAGTTTTATAAAATATAATTAATAGAGATTACGCAAGCTGTATGTTACTTCTTTTATTTGTTATTCGATTAAATTCATTAATCGACTTTCATTTTGAGGTTAACAAGCTAGTCACGCTTTTTAATGTCACTGTTATGATATTAGGTATCTGTCAGAACACTTGTATTTACGAATTATGGTTCGTTTAACACTCTTGCCAATGTCATATCGTATTTCTTTATAGGTAATTAATTAGTATACTCAGACACTTTTATTGACAAACATATTTTCATTGTGGCAACAACATATATAAAACTCACATAACTCAAATAAAACTCACCTAACACGTCAGCCAACTGACGGGAGAACTTGTGTTCGCCTTCTGGTTAACTATTTATACAACAATTGTATTTTTAACAATACTAATAGCAATTACCATCTTCACTCTGATAATCTGAATACATACATCTTGTTCTTTTTTTTATATTCAGTGGCACTGACCTTTCTAATGGTTTTCTCGCTTTAATCGGGGATCTAATTTTTAATACTGGTGCATTATTTAACAAATACTACCATCACAGGTCGACGAATTCTTTCAAATATTAATTAATCTAATTTATCGCAACATCAATAAGTATTAGTAGATGACTTTTCATCATAAGCCATGTAGTATTTGCCATTAGTACTGATAGAGTTTAACAAAACATTCACCAAAATTAATTTAAGTAGCCATCACAATACATTTACAACATTAAATATTAGTAAAGGTAGGCTGTACCGTTCCATTTTTCCTTGTAAATATCTTTGTGTTGTTTTTTTTTCAAATAATGCTCTCACACAATGAAAATGCAGACAGAGAGAGAAAGAATTACATTTAAATAAACAATCGAAATTAATTTTCACGCGAACAAAATGAATAAGTAATAAACACAGAGATTTCACTTTATTTCATTCTCCTTTTTAATTATTTACGATCAACGTCGACCTACGTCTAACATTTTTTCAGCTGTTAAAATTTGAATCACTCCAACGTTCTAAGAACATTTATTTTATTTTGAATCTCAATTCCATTACCATTTATCACCGTTTCTCTTATTTCAGACACGTTGCCGTGACCTTCTCAACAGTATCCTATTTATACTTCAATAATGATAATTGAATAATTAAATAACGATATTCGAATATATTTGAATTCAAATCATGGTTGTGAAGAGAACTAATTTTTATAAAATCAAATTCATGCTTCAAAATTTCTACTTCTACTGCGAGGATCCGTACTAGGGTTACCAGATGTCCGGGATTACCGGGATTATAACGGAATTTTTGATGTCACGTATCTAGGAATGTAACAAGTTGATCCCGGAATTGTAAACAATTGCAGTAATTCTTAACAATTATCTTTTTTGGCGTTTTTGGTAACGCTATATATGCCAGAGCTGCATTGCAGTTTCGATCAGATTATTTTTAAGCAGATTTAAACTAATAAGCTTGATCAATGAAAAGACTTGAATTAGTTGATCCCGAATTTAATCAAGGCATAATTTCAAATTTAATACTCGCTACTAAATTTATTAAACTAACTAAACATAATAAACTATGTATTATTTTTATTGTCAAACTACGAAAGTTAAGATTCCGATTGAAATTAAATAAAACTAATTATTGAAAGAGAAGTAAATCTTTACAAATATCGTTTGCCAAATATTAGTATTAACATTAAGTAATTTGGATAAATGTGATTAACATAACGTAATGATTGGTTTTGTATAAAATTACCATTATTTAATGAGTGGATAAATTTTGTTTATATTTTGGCAATAGAAGACAACATTTTATTTATTTTTATTGATCTGAATGTTTTCTTAGATTAAAAAAAATTTGTTGGGTCAAACTAATTTTTTTCTTAAACCACTAGTAGTTATAGTATGTTGATTTATACATTATAATGTAAGCAAAAGGGAATAAATAATGTTACTTGAATGAGGTATAATTTTTAACTTTGCTTTTATTTTTTTTTAGTTCTACGACTGCACCAATTAGGGTTACCTGTATGGTAAATTAAATACTTACAAAATATATCTTTACCAGAAATTTTCATAAAAAGTATAAATATTAGTGTATTTTTCTGATTACTGAACAAAAACAAAATGAACTAAACGAAGGCAAAAACGAACTAATACCAAAATTAGTAGGACTTAGAGAAAAGGGCCGGAAAAGATGAGAGGGGTAAGAAAAATGAGAGGGAATGAATTATTGTAAAAATAAATGCTCACTCGATGTTGAAACTTTTATACGTTAAAGCTTAGAGCATTTTTTTTAATTTTTCAGATCAGATGGACGCTAACAATGATGAATACCAAACATTTTAAAAATCAGTACTTGATTTTATCCTAAATTTAAAAAAACAAATCCCTTATAATCCCCTAAAATGGCTACAAAACAAAGTTTCTTCCTTTTTAATTTTACTTTCAAATTCAAAAATTGTTTCCGGTGCCCGAACTGTATTCCACTGAACATTTCCATATCAATTGGACTTTATAGATATATTAAATGAAATGTTTGTACAAAATAAAATATTGGTATAACTGTCTACAGTTAATTAAAAAATGAGACCCCGATAAACAAATACTAAATTGCAACGGCAGTAATTGTAAACGCAAATTTCCTTTATGAGATGAAAATGGAAACAATCAGCATATCAGCATAATGCAGACGCGGCGTGCCGCTGAGGCTAATAAGGCAATTAAATAAATACGTTGTTGATTAAAAAAAACAAAGCCAATGACTAGTATCTTAAGGAAAGGTGAATTGCGTAGTTTTTAGTTTTCTTTATTAATATTGTTAAGAAAAAATAATAATGAGAAACAGTGTACGAGGGATACATTAAGTTAGCCAAAAATCCAGTTTGGAATAGGCATTTCGATTTGAGAAAAAACTTCTTACAATAATAATAAAATTTAGCGCCATCTGCGTGACTCCCAGTCAAGAAAGTCATCAATTTAAATAAGGTAACCTACGTAAAATGAACTATTTTCTAATTTATATAAGATACATATTCGTACCTACGCCATATATACGGAGATGCTGTAAGTATCATGGACGCATAAGTCGAATTGCGTGTTCCTTTTTTCCTAGAAGTGATAGAAACATTTTTCACGTAAAAGTGCAGTAAAATACATTGCTAAAAACTTCGTTTTATTAATGTATTTTGATGGTAAAATATTGAGTAAATTTGGACCAACTGCTAACTTAACCATCACCAGGTTTTCATTAAAGCTAGCATACTTCATGGCGAAAGAGAAATTTGGCTTCCGAAACGTCTAAAAATTCCATTACATTCATTGTATATACATGTATACATATATATATACATATTGTATATACATGTAAACATACATGTATATATATATATATATATATATATATATATATATATATATCCCATTCAACGAACAAAAAACAAATTTCCAAAATCAACATTAAACAAAAATTAAAAACGATACTTGTAATGGCAACCGCAAACAACAAAACGTTTAATATGTATACGGGAACAAAAATATCAAAATTAAGGCAAATACGATGAAGTGGAAGAAGTAGGTAAGAGAAACAAAGAGGCAAAGTTAAAATGGAATGCAATTTTTGAATACCTAAATTGGTTTGAAAATCCTAATATAATGAGCCAGTTTATTTCAAAATTTGACGAAGAATGTAATAAACAAGTATTTGTCAAAGGCGGTAAGATCATTATTATATTTTCTGAGGCCGAAAATATACCGTGTATGTACTTTTGCTTGTCCTCCTGCTTGCTTAATTAACGATTGATTCAGATCCAAGTATCTGTTCGGCTAGATTTGTTCGTCCGAAATATTATAAGTAGAAACTTAGAGTTATGAAAAATATAACCATAATACACTTAATCTGGGATTTATGACAATAAGTTTTCTTAAATTTTTATGAATGAAAATTACCAGAGAGGCCAAAATGTCCTACTTTGAAATATTGAATATATTTGGCGTTAATTTTGTAGAAATGCATCATTCACAATTAAATGAAATTACGTGATGTAGTATTATTTGTACTTTCTTTAAGTTCTTTACCACGACCTAGGTTTCGTTGTATTACAACATCTTCAGGTGGGATATTAGCAAAGAAAATATTAGCATTCTTTGCTAATATCCCACCTGAAGATGTTGTAATACAACGAAACCTAGGTCGTAGTAAAGAACTTAAAGAAAGTAGAAATAATACTACATCACGTAGTTTCATTTAATTATGAATTGTATTTAATTGTCTTAGTTTGACTCAAACTAGATTACACTTTCACCCATCACTTCGAATGTATTGCATTTGTTAAGACGCACGTTTCTTCACTAAAATGAGAATGAGAATGAACGTAAAGTGTTCAGTTCTTAAAATTACCATATTTTGTTTATTGTTTACTAGTGGAAATTCAGTTATTAACAAAAAAGAAGATCGAACGAGACATTTTTTATTTATCCTACAAGAGATGTTTGACGTTCCAAAAATCATTGAAAATAAATAGCGATGCTATAAACTTAATGCTATTTTTCCATACTTGAACATTTTGCCTAAAATTATTTTCACATGCGTAAAAATAACATGAATCTCTTTTCAAAAACCATGACATTTAAAATCATCCCTATCATTACTAAGTTTAGAAAAAATTCTAGTAATACTGTTCTTTTTTCACAATTTTAGGGTAGATCAAATTTTCAAGAACATTTTCAACATGAAAATTATTTTACATACTTGTAATTCAGAAAATAATAATTTTGTAATTCTTAAATAACTCGTTTTTTCCATTGACATCATCTAGGACTCGTTAAATTTATAAATTCGAGCCTTTCATTCAAACCTTTCATGTATTGAAATATGTTCGGGTTAAAACAATATGCTTTATCACTCTGCCAAATTTCTATATGAAATGGTTTATAAGAAAAACGGTTGTGACATACAGACAAACTGCTACGTGAGTGATTTTATAAGAATTCCGTTTCCGCTTTTAAACACGGATGCCTAAAAATTTAGAGTGACAAAAGGTGTTGGAACGAAACAGGTCCCATAGGTCAAATATTCTGTTAAATTTCATATGAATTATAAAAATATATTTAACATTACATGATTTATATTATATAAGTAATAAAATATGCTAATCAACTTCCACCTAAAAGTTAGATTTTATGCTTCAAGTTGCAGAAATCGAGGTAACAGCTTGAATCTGATGCAGGTATAAAAGGGGAATACCCTAACGTGGTATCGCTTATTTCTAAATTGTGCCCCCATTTATTGAATGTCAAAAGTATGCGTTACTAACTGCACATTATCTAAACTAAATTCTTCGGCAGAATATAACAATATAAAAATGTTATCGTATGCTATTACCTGTTCTTAAAGATTATCTCGTTGCTTCAAAGTTGTGTTTTAATTTTGTTCAATAAAAGTTTTTTGAGGGCCTTATTAGGTAAGGTAGTCGTTAAGATACGGCCCCGATACGAGGTACTTAACAATATAATCTAAAGAATTGGCACAATTTAGTGAAATTACCATAGCCGTATGAGTTTTGAAATATATTGAAAACCTTATATTTATTAATTAATGAAGTTAGCGTATTCCACAACATTTATAGTTAGAAATTCTAAAGATTACACTATGTCACATGCCTGATATATTCGAAAAAATAATAACGAAGCATCAATGACTTTTCAATTTCATTCGCCAATATTTAAACTTACATCCATAATGTCTCCTTTTGTTTCAGTACATTGACTAATTACAACGAAATAATGTAAGTTTCATTATGACACAGCTACTTTTGAAACGATACTGCGTAACATAGTGGTTACGAGCGATAAAAAAATAAAAAGCTTCGCGATAAAAAAAAAAAAAAAAAAGTCACGTACTTGAGAAGCTTTTTATTTTTTTATCGTAAGTAAAACTCGCAATGTGAGAGTTCCGTACAATAATTTATAAGTTTCTACATCGCATAAGTTTTGAGAAAATCGGCTGTGACAGACGGGCAGACAGGCATGTGAGTGATCTTGCAAGGATTTCGTTTTTCCTTTTGAGGTACGGAACTCTTAAAATGATATAAAATCAATAAATGAGCTCAAATTATTTATACAAACATAATTGGTTTCAAAGATAAATGTAAATAAAAATATGCAGCTTCCGCTTAAATAAATGATAAGCTAAAAAGCTCAAATCCTCCAAGAAAATTGCACCTACGGAACTACCATATATAAATATGTTAATATATTGTGACCCATACTGACTATGACCCATACATAAATTTGTCCTAATATTTTCCTGTCTGTACTAGTAATAATAACTCGCACAATATTTGAGAAATTGATTCTCATCATTTGATCGAACTTATTATTAGCGTATTTAATTTGATATTTACGTTAATGTTCATACGTATTATAATATTTCTGATAAAAATCTATTCAAATATATCAGAGTGTAATTGAAACTAGAAGCATGTAGGCAGTCATCTGCTAAGAATATTACATTTTCAATATGCCTTAATATGTCGATTAATTAACGAAAAAGAACAAAAATAATTTATGTCTGAATTAATTCCGTAATCTATTATTTAAAAGAGTTATTCATTCACGTTGTAGAATCACTTTATTATTCATTCGTTTTTTTACACTTTCTATAAAAATAACTCCATGAAAGATATTTAAATACAGACAAAAAATTATTATTGAAGATGATATTATTTCAAGCTCTGATTTTAAGACTACTCCATGGACCTACTTTAAATACTTATTAAAAATCAGTATTTATGTATCAAGTTTTGTACAATACAAATTGGAATAGTTTTGGAATTTCTCAATAAATACTGCAATAGTATAATCTAAAGAAGTGCAGGTTCCGCCAATGTAAAAACATAATGTCGAATTGAGAAATAAATTTACTTTATCACGAAATTATTAAACGGATTTCAATAAAATCATATGCCCTTAGACGTAATATTTTGAACCCATATATTCAAGTTTCAAAAACAGACCCACCATTTTTCAATCAAAATGGTGGTTCTGTTTAAAGACATCCTAAAACGTCTTATTTAAATTTCTTTATTTTCCATTAATTAAGAGTTTTTTTTCAGTTATCAATAAATATACTTTCGTAGTCATAATTATTACTATTAAGTTAAATTATTATAAATTAATTAATTATTAGTTATTTTGTAATAATTTTGTCATACAGCCACAATATAAATTTAAAACACTATCTTAACAAATCGATAAATAGTCAAAACTATCTACCTAACCTAGTAAAGCAAAAAAGCATGGCCATTTTACAAGGGGTCGTAGGCCGAAGAAAAAAATTAATAGTGCCCAAATGAAACTTACATAATTTAAAGTTTAAATTTATTAAAATTATACTTAATAAAATTTCCGTTTTGCTTCGCATATTTTACTTATTTATAAAAATAAATCCTGATTACTGGCAAACTTTCTCTATTAAGAAACGAACGTCATAAATTAAAAATAAGATTATTGTTATGAAGATTAGCGCCACCTAGCGCAATGTTCCAACTTTCAAGTATTCTGCTTTATCTTTGTATTGGTTAGGTTTATACTGTCAGAAATCCCTGAATATTTTCTATAATTCAAACATATGTTATTTGCAAGATTAAAATTGTTGTAATTATATATAACGAACATTTCGTTATTAATTTGTAGAATTTTATAAATGTTTGCAAAGTAGGTAGTAGTTGTACAGATTTAGTACCACCTAATATCATTTAGCGCAATTTTCGTATGGTCTATTTCACCATTCCATTTTATTATTTCTACGCTTTCGGATAACATATCTAATAATTCATACACATTTATTTCGTCGCTTTCACAGTTATTTGGAATTAAATTAATAATCATTTCATCCTTTATAATAAATTACCTATCATTTCATCCTTTATACACTCATAAACGTAAATAACATTTATCAAGAAATAACATAATGAAAACACTCAGTTTTAATATTACAATACTTGTATTAACATTATTGTTAATGTTCTCCACCATACACTAAAAACTACGCCGAAAGTGTTACAATTGATTGAGGCGTGCTCAGCCATGATGACAAATAAGTGTCATTGTATAAACAGCCAATAGTCACCATTGTGCCACTTTACAACAATGAACAATTGATGCACTTTACAGTCATTTTGTTTTATTATAACAATATACAAATTGAAATTGTATCACTGAATGCAATTAAATTATATTATTTTCACTAATACTGAATATGCGACAATTATAACAGAAACAAAAATCATTTGACAATCAGGGTAGCACAGATGCGCGAGAGATCATTTGTTTTAATGGTTTGTAATGGGTCATAAAACGTGATTTTTTTTGTTTTTCGGTCATGCGACTTTTTAATTAAATCCAAAATTTAAACCCAACGCTATTTAATCATGAGAATATATTAAAATAATAGATTTTTTAATGTCTTTTATTCAATACAAGCGAAATATGCAAATTTTTTTTCTTTTTTCCGTTTTTCTGAGCCCATTTTGAGCATTCTCCTTTACCTACTTAATAAAACAATTTTCACACTGATTTAAAATAATGCAAATACGATTTGATGTCATAAATGACATTCAAAATATATTTTGATTATTTCCATCGACATAACATTTCCTAAGATCCATTCAATATTTTGTTTATAAACCGATTATTTCTTCCTTCATTTCCCTGCATTTTCAGATTAGATTACTTTTGATGCCCTAGAAAACAGCTACTAAATTATTTTAGTATAAATAAATAAGGTTAATGGTATAAAAATACTATAATTGGTTAATCAATATATTATACAATTCATAATTTAGCGTGCTAAAAAAATCATCTCGATACTAAAAGATCTACTAATATTTTATAAAATCGAATATCAGTTATATAAATACACACAAAACAAATATGGCAGCACACAAATAATTTACATTCTACCGGTTTCTAGTTTACAGTGTTGTTATCCACTATACACAGGTCACAATGCAAACAATAAACACTTCTAGTTTTTGTGCGGGCGGGTTTTGGCACCGGTCCACAGCCCAACGTGGCAAACCACACTTATGGTCGTCGGCCTCTTCTTTATTGTGATACTGAATTAATTTTCGAACCGTATCACAGTGCCCGCGTGAACTTTGTGTTACTGCCGTATTTCGCGGTAATCATTTAGTAATTATGTATCATATTTTACATTGTTCCGTAACATTTTGTTCGCTATTTCGCTAGTTCGGTAAGCTTTAATGGGTAATAGTTATAGCCTAGCTGGAGTCGTATAATTATGTTAATTTTACTTTGGTAATTGTGCTCATAAAGTTGGTCATATTTTTTTAGAATCATAGGCAAGAAAACAAAGATAATTACAGAAAAGCATTTGTGAATATTTATAAAATTTTATCTGAAAATTCACGGGCCTTAACTTAAGAAAAAAAAATTATTGGTAATATGTGAACATGTTCCCCAAGAATATGAAAACTAAGTAGTATTCAAAACTAAATTCTACGTAAAAATTATCAACAATTACCTCGTCTTGGCTTTAAAAAACTTTTATTTTCAATTGGATTAAAAATAATTCATTTGAATTTAAATTGGATATAAAACCGTGACTCAGTCATCGTACTTTCTGTTTTTTTTCTACTCGGGGACATCAAGAGTTGCGGTGGCTATTTGTCCGGGATTGTCTTCAAAAAATCTCTCAAGAATCACCCATATTAACTCAATTTAATTTAACAGGCAATGGAAACAGTAGCCCGAATTTGAAAATAATTCAAGGATTAAAACTAGGAGACTGACAATTAAATATAACCTATAACGTGCATTTTTCAAACTACCAACGTCCATGTGAAATTAAAAGGGGAAAGTAACTTCAAATAATTCTTTGTCATTAATTGAAAACCTAATCAGCCGCTAAAATTTTTCCCTGTAGAGATTCAAGTTAAGACTTATCTCCAATGTGAAAAATTACGGAATCGTGTAGGAAATAATTGTACCTTAAATTCGAAGGATGATTAATAATCAAAAACCAATATCATTTTATTGATCGATTCAATAATTTATCTTCATGTTTATAAGCAAATGAAAATATGGTTTGAATTTCCGACAATACCACCACAGTTGTTATTAAGGGACTACAATGACTGATTTATCCACTGTCAAGCGAGACGTAGCGAAACATAGCGAACTAATAAACTTAAACTTCAGTTGGCAATGTCAAATTAGTAATATTAGACTCACTCTTTTAAAGTAGAATATAGCTATACTACAAATGCTCTTTAAAAATTTTTATCTAAATAGAATTAAAATTTACTAGCATCAACTAAGTTTTACCGAAGATCGCTTAAACAAATAAGAAAGATCGATATTTACAACCCCAAAAAATATGACCATGTTTCTGATCACAAATCGTAGCTCATTTAATTAGTAATACGTGTACAAAACCAAAACAATCTAAACTTTATTTTCAAACCTTATTGTTAAAATATTAACATAGATCGTTTAACCTTCTTCGGATTATCAGGTTATTGTGATTCGAAATTCAATTGTAAATTGAAAAAATCCCAATTTTGAAAACAGTTTTATGTGTTTCCATAAAAATTATTCATTTTTCTATTAATACATATTGACAAAATTAAAGTAATGTTACATATACTTTTACTAGCTGTGTACTCGGGTCAAATGAATCCGAGCGCGTTTTCATGTATTTTTATTCTTGGGGGCAATAACATCCGTTGCAATGTTTAGTTTCTTTAGAATATAATTCTTATAACTTTGTGTCACAATGTTTATGACCACAAAGTGACCTTACAAAAAACAATTTCTTTTATTATCCACTGTACCGTCATTTGTACAAAACTTGTTTACGTTTCTTATTGCTAATAAAAAAAACTCATACGCAATAGACTCTTTGTTTTATATTTGCGTCTCGGTGCGCTCTGTTGATTCACTGAAGTAAACTAAAATAGCTAAAGAAGTTATTAGTCACAACGAAATGTTGCAAATTATCTACTAAGGTATTAATTCCCATAACAAATTATCTACTAAGGTATTAATTCCCATAACAAAATTTTCACCGAATTTAAAATACGAAAGAAAATATTTTCAGTGGCGTTCAACAAGTGGCTGCCAATGGCGAGAGTAGTGATGAAGCATATAGTTACATTGAACGTGCTTTAAATTTTAGAAATAATTTAAGTAATGGGTGTCGGACAAATGCTTCAAAATGTAATAAATTTCTAAGCCATCCAATAAGTTAACAAGCCATCCAATAAAATATTTAGTTTTAAAATACGCCTGTACCATGCTTAGTGATTTAGAAACGAATGGTACTAGTATCAACCACATTAGTTTCCGTACCGAGAAACAAATTCAATACGGGTGTGTGTACTTGCATGATTATATGAAACAGAATTTGATGTATATCTGAGTCTTTTTGGTAGTGTTTTCAAATCTAGGTAAAAAAACTGTGTTAAAAACTTTCTTAGAAGGTATTTTGTACAATAATATCCTTGAAATGTTTAAAAAAAATTCCTTCGTTTTTGTCTTGAAACAAAAAACAATCGTACAATATATTTATGATTAATTGGTAATATTATCTGTATTTTATTTTAAATGTTATCTGTATTTTAATAACCTTATATAAATATCAAAATTGACGTACTAGTATTATTTTTTTCGGAAACATTGTCCATTTTACAATTTTATCCCAAGTTATACGGTACAAATTTTGCATTTTACTTTTCAGTGCAATTGAATAACTATATTAAGTGCTATACCGAAAACCCGCAGGGAGATAAGCCGGCAGAAAATCAATGAATACTTAATCTTACAGATGGTCTGAATAACTACAATGTAATATTTAATATTTGCTATTTAATTAAATCTTAAGAACTAGCTGGAAAGCCTTCGAATCGAAAACTTATAATTTTAGAAAATTTGCATGAAAATAACTAATCAATAAGCATTAAATTTATTCTAGACACCAAAAAAATCATTTTTTTTTCATTTACTCCTGTAATTAAATAACCAATTTCCCTAAATGTATGTTTTTAAAGAACAATAAAGAACAAAAATCATAAAAACGGGAAGTGAATGAGTTAGAGAAAAATAAAAGGAAAGATATCACGGAGTGTTATGCTATGAAGACCGTAGTTTTTTTTTAATAGATCACATCGAGCGTAGAAAAACAATGACGAGAACTAGCTTATAATTTCAAGTATGGCATCAAATACAATCAGAAGTTTTAAAGACATTAAGTGGATAATTCGGCATCTAAAACGAAAAAGTCTGAGATAATTATCACCTAATATCAATTCGATAATTATCATCTAATATCAAAGTCTGAGATAATTATCATCTAATATCAAAGTCTGAGATAATTATCATCTAATATCAAAGTCTGAGATAATTATCATCTAATATCAAAGTCTGAGATAATTATCATCTAACATCTAATAGCCATTAATCATCTAATATGAAAATAAATGTTATTTTATGTGTACACCTTCATTGCTTGACCTGTATGCAATAAATTAGGCATTCATATCTGAAATTCCTTGACCATTCCTTTTTTTCGATATTAGTGGTTATAACTAAAAAAAATTATTAACTTATTTGTTCATGTTTATTATTTAGTCTATCGTTCATTAAAAATTTAAATTTGTATGTATAAATATGGAGTACACGTCAAATCACACTTGGCCACTGAGTAATTAATAAATAAAAATTAAAAAAAAATGTAATTATTGTAACGTCGACTAATTGTTTCTTAGGCCTTTTTCTTCTGTAATACATGTAGTCAATTTTACAATGTTTCACAAAATATTTCATAGGAACTTTCCTACATTTCCGATTCACATTACACAGCTAGATTCCTGATCATCAACGTTATATAAAGAGGGAGCTATGGGTATTTACTTTTAATATTCGTCTAAAATTTATACCAAAAATTATTCTAGAATTGAAACTTTAAATAAGATACCTAATAATTTCAGCTAAGTGGAATGATAAGGAAAACAAATACTGAGCCAAGGTCATTTGGACTCGTTACTTATAGTTTTATATGTTAAATTGGTGTTACTATAAATAACTACTACCTCTCATATACAGATATGTAATCACATTTGTGTGACGTTGCCTGAGCGATTAAATATCTGTGTATGAGAAATTATACAATTTTTAATTGATTGTGTGAAATTATACACCCAGGATTGTGGAGACTAATAACCAATAATCTACGAATATAAACATTTTAATATCAATGCGGACAAGTTGCAAACCGCCGTGGCTAAAAAAATAAAATATTTCGTTTCTGGTCAAATATTATTCTGCTCTACATCTGATCGTGTATCACAATACACGGTTTGGCTCCAACTTTGATCCGACGCCAATTCGACTCATTAATCAAACCAAATAACGCCTGCGAGATTTATTTGTTCCACCACAATACAAAACACTGTGCGGACGCTATTTATTTGTGTTAAAAAATACAAACAGTGCTCTCTGTGGCCTTTATCTGGCTCAAGCAACAATACGCTGTGTAAACGAGTTAATTTGTTCGTTAAATCGAGTGGGCGGTCGCTGACAGCATTGTCTCGACGAAGATCAGTTGTTTGCTTTCTCTAGTCTGCATGTGTTTTTTTCCTAAGAATAAGTGCTTCCCGATAACAATGTCTAAAAAGAAAATGGCAAACAATTAAATAGTTTCTAGCGCAACTCTCAATGCGTAGTTATTATTGAACTTAATAAATAAGACATTTATTTATTTTTTAAAACTTAGGTGCATATTTTTCAGCAAGGTAGAAACACTAAGAATTTCGGAACACTAACCAAGTAATTTCCAGATTTCACTGAAATAATTCATTAAAAACTAACAAAAATGTCAAGGTTTAATATCATATAAATTGCAATGTTCATGTCACCAACCAGTTTGCTTCAAAGTTTCTTTTTAGACCTATAAGGACTTATACCAGGCTACACAGGTATATCTCCGGAAACCCTTAATAATGTCCCATGCACACAATCAGCATCGCATCATTTACAAAATCTGTACCTACTTTTCATTTTCCTACAAACACAAGTTGCCAACATTTTAAGTACCCAAAATATCAATCTATACTCAATCAAACTACCATCACTTAAAGATTCGTATAATACCCCTGATTACTCCTTGTACCTCAGAGTATTGAAACCATAAGTGCAGGTCGAGAAAAACAATGTAAATGTGCACGTGAGTTAAACTACTTTTACTGTAACCGTTTTATACAAATACTAAAAAAAAATTTTCTAATGAAATCACCCTTAAATGTTGTAAAACTACATATTCTACAATAAGTACAGATGTTATCAAAAAAACATCCTTTTTATAAAGCACAAAGGAATACACATACTGAATGATCGTTGTAAAGTGATATGAATTCAATATTAAAAATCATGTTAATTCAAAGTTAGTAGCGCATTCTATAATCACACCATAGGCAGGCAAGAAATAATATAGGCAACTAAATGGGTAATGCATCCGCAGAGAAGATTCTAATATACTGATAAATTTGCACGATACACATTATGCCTAAACACGGTCTATCTGACTGGTCAAATTCAGATAAATATCACGGCAATGATGTTTAGCCCGACATAACAAGATACATTGCGATATATATCACCTTAAACGTCGCCGTACTAAACACTCAGATACAATTCCAACCAGAATGATAGCATGAAATGGTATCCATGACATTATGCCTGGACATAAACTTGCATTTAGAATTAAGAAAAACATCGTTATATGTAACACAGCTCCATATGCTAATCCATCTTCCTTTCATCATAAGCAGTATTTCGGTCTCGATCATTCAATGTATAAACGTCAAGTAGAGATAAGCCAATCGCATCTGCAAGTGAACTGTTGTAGCTAGGTACTCATCCGATATACGAACTATTCAATCGACTGAAGTCCAACATTGATCTATTTCTATTTTTACCAAAGCTCATTACCATTGAGCGCACCTAAAACTAAGTTCATAACCTCGTCTCAGATTTATTGCCAACAAATCTCGCGAGCGTTCGCCGACTCGAAACAATATTTCCACTCGCTCGACCAAATGGAACTCGAAGCTGTAAAATACCGCAGCACCTCACGGCCGTAACATTCAAAATGAAATAAGTTATTAACCAGACGCCGGCGAGGGACTGCTAGACCGCAATGCCCTAAGCAATATGTTGAAGGTGTCATTGCTCCTCAAATGACGTAGTAGTCTGAAGGCTCCTACAGTGATGGTCGACTAAAGTACTGAAGCATGAACGTTATTTCCATCTCATTTTTCGAATTTTATGGAATGCGACTCACCTAAAATATAACTCGTATTTCTTACGAGAAAAACTCTAGCATTTTGTCATTTGAAGTTGTGGCGTTAAGGTAATATAAATACAATTTCACTTGGTCTAAAATCAGCAACCATTGGCCAATGAAATTTAATGGATCGCTAAGGTATATAAATTTGCAAGTACTTCGCGCAAATGTCGGTGCGCGCAAAAGTACATCGCGCAAATGTTTAGTGTAAATATGTGTGCCAAATTATAATAAACTAGAACGATCACACCTAAATAATTTAAAAAAAAGTATTTTGTAGGTAAAATCGGTGATAAATATATAAATCATCTTCTCATATATATAAAACTATATTATAGACGAAGCAACTTCTCATTATTATATTAAACTATTGTTTTGCATATTAAATATGTACCACCGGGTAATGCCCAACAGTCATTATCATATATAATTTTAAATATAGCGTTATAATTAGTCTCACGTCAAATTTTTGTTTGAGAATAAATGGTGAATATTTGTTAATTTGTTAAATGCCTGCATTTCCGTATAAAATTAAGAACCATAATAAATTTTTACATCTTTATCGAAACAGTGATTGATTTGATTTAGAGTGGGAAAAAAATAACTTAGGTTATTTTCATATTTTATCATATACTGTATTATAAAAAGGTGCAGAAAATTGTAAACCCATTATTAGAAAAATAAAAATTATGAGGTATACTAAAAATATGCTAAAACATATTAAATTATGAAACAGTAATTTTAATTGAGAATAATAAAGGCAAGGATATAATTTGAAGGGAAAGTAATTATGAAAGAAAAGACTTCTTAAGACTCTAAATTCATGTAGCATTAAGATACATTCCGAAAAAAAATCAATTTGTTTTACCTGTTAGCATATACAATGAAAGACTTTCAATCATGAAACTAAAATGTGGATCTAAGTAATCTCGGGTATAAACATATTCCAGCATATTAAATAAAAATGAGTAAGTTTATATCAGTTAATTAAAGAGATAAGAGTAGATTGCAGCTTCGCGGTAGTTGAAAGACAACTAAACTATGGTCATATTTACCGAGACCAAAAACATGGCTAATTCATTAATTATAAAAACATTTAAGGTCTTAATGCACTCGTCGGTAACTTTCAAATCATAGCATTTTAATAATTGGCACAAAATGATGAAAATAACTATTAATTTTCCCAAAACATAAATAATTATTGATGACTTTTTTGGCAATATATCCAGCTAAAATGTTTTCCGCCGCATACTTCATTTCAACCCAATGTCAGATGTTTTACTCAACTATTGGACTCTAGTTTTTATCAATAGAAAAATAGAGGATGAAAATACTGTTCAATTATTACAGAGAATCAAAAATATTTTGCTAATGAGCCTTCAACTAATTAATTATTATTAACTACCAATAATAAAACAACAAGATCTGTGAAGGTTAATTAATTTATCCAATTTATGAACCCATTCATTCATTAAATGTCTCCGTATTTATATCGCTAACAGCGACTGAAATAGAGTAAGAATCGTTGAGGACAATGTACAGATTGTGACTTGATTGTATTATATTAATCGCTATACTTATTTCTTTGATCGCCGCCTGCAGTGCGGTAAAAACCTCTTTCCGCTATGTGGTTTGATTTTTCCGAGATGTTAATATTACCACCATATTATTATTTCGACTCTTTTAAGAATAATAACATGCAGCATGCAAATAAAAGAATCGCCTTTTCTAAAACCTCATCGATAATAGAGAATTTAAATATTTTAAAAGTATTTATCTAATTAGTTTTAATCATTCATCGTCTCCAATATCTTTCTCTAGTGATATTTCCGTATACCGCCTTGAAATTGAATTGTACTACGGACGTAATGTAAGTTAAGTGTTGGGGCACTTTTTTATAAAAATTGCAGGATAACTTGGCAAATTACCATGTGCCATCGACAATAATCTATGAATTTTTTTTTTATTTTAAAGGGGTTATATATTCAGATCAATGTTACAGGCAGGCCGTGGTAAAAGGTACTAAACTAGATAGAAGGATGAAGTAAATTTAAAGATTATATATTAGCATCATTTCATCCCTTTTTGGAAAGGTACACATCAAAATAACTAAAGCACTTCACAAGCAATTGATTTAATACAATGTATATAAAAATGCTTCGGCAATGACGTGTATCTATAAACAATTTTAAAAATGTGAAGATTATTTTTTGAAAATTGCTATGAAATTTAAATTTTCTTTTTAGAGTGTAGCAGTGATGAAAAAAATAAATAATTTAATTTATTCCAGTTTGTCCGTCCGTCCGTCCTCACACAACTTCAAAATCAGTTTTAGGCTAAGTGGATAAAATTTTGCAAGTGGGTGCTTCAAACGGGTATGTCAATTAAAAGTAGCAAAATATTGTATTTGAAATAAAAGGGCATCAAACTTTCATATTACATTTGAAATAAAAGGGGTATTCATTGGTAAAATATTTTGAACAGGAATTGAATTAAATTTACCAATTTTAATTTTTAAATTCTTTATGTAAAAAAAGATTTCAAAGTAACGTGCAATGTGTGAAAAAAAATTCTCGTTACTGATATCTGATTAGAACTTTTAATTAAAATTATTTTGATCAACATAAACAACCATGGAACCTTTCTTTCCATATTCAGACACTCACTTGCTCTTACTTTTTTACTGTAGTTCGCATGTGTTTTACCTGTATAGAAAAAAAATTAAAAAATATGATATTATGGGGAAGGGAGTTTTAAGCACGTTTGATTATTTGTTTATTCAATTTTGAACATGTTATCAATAAAAAAATCAGAAAAGATATGATGCTTCACATTTAGCCTAACAATATTAAATGAATAAATGTATGTCCATATCACAAACACGAGAATTGGGAAATTTTCCAATTGAATGCACTATGGCGAATACTTAACTTATTATTAAGAGCGGTCTCGACGGAACGACACAGCCATACTCCGTCCGTGCCATTACTGTATCCGCTTTGAACATTCAAACGGATGTAAGTATTACTTCAAATAATGCTTGGATGGTATATTGATTAATCGGAAGAGATTGCACGCTTCGTATATAGTTGCACCGAATATATTTGTTTGTTGGGCATCTATACCCCCTATATAAAACAGTAAACCAAAACAAGTTAATATTGAAATTATTTTCAGAAAATATTTTGAGGTGACTATAAAATAAGTTACAGAGAAAAATACAGTGCGTTTTGAAATTTTAGTAAAACTACTAAACAAATTGAAATCAGTATATAATCAGAATGAAAATGGAGGAAAAAAATTGCGATATTGTTTACAATTATTTAACAAGTTAATAAAAAACCGGTCAATCACGCGTGGAACTCGCACTATGAGAGTTCCGTACGCGTTTAGACATTTATAAACATTAATGGTACATAGTATTTCTAATAAATTATTTTAAAAATTTAGACCGGAAATATATTACCTATCATATCTTTCACAGGCGCATACTCAAACAAAATGTTTTTCATGTGATAAAATACTACAAATTAACGATTTTCGGATTTTACCTTTACTTGTGCTATGAGACGTTGCTTCTGCCAAATTTTGTGATTCTAGGTGGGCAGGATGTGTCCTATAGTTTTTTTATTTATTTGCAAGTGTCAAAATATGGAGTATAAATGGCCATGTTTTTAGGGTTCTTCAAGATTGTGTTGACTCAGAAGCTTGATTTTTCTTACAGCTGCAAGAGACCATAGATCAAAGTATTTGACATGAATTTCAACTTGATACCTTCACGCGTTCCTGAGAAAAAAAGTCTCGACGAAATGACAGACGGACAACAATATCTATGGTCCTAAACGAGTTCCTTTTTTTCCCTTTGAGATACGGAATCATTGCTATATATTAAAACACAGAACATAAACAAGTATTAGAATAACAAGTAAACGATAAAAAATAGCTATACATTGCTAATTGGCCGACAACGATGGATTCTTAAGCACAAAATGAAACGATTATAATTTGTTTTCTGTCTCGTCCCGTTTTTGAGATACCCTATTTCATCTTACGTACACTGCAGGAGTAAGTGTTCTGCAGTACACCGAGTATCGTGGAGCATCATCAAAACGACACCTGCTTGTGCATGCATGCGGGTGAGTGTGTATGTGTGTGTGAGCGCACGTGCGCGGGCGTATGTTTCCATTAGTGTGCATGTGTGCGCGCGCGCGTTTGCGAGTGCGCGGACGTGCGTACCTGCGTGCGTGCGTGCATGTGAGCACGCATGCAAGCTGTGCTCGTACGTGCTTGCGTGTGAGTTTATAAATCGAGAACTATGACCTAATTTAATAAAAAAGTAGACCTTAATCATCACAAAAAGTTTTTAGAGAAGCATCTCCGATGACCGATTCAGTCATAATTTACAATTATTGGATAAAATATCGAATTCAGTTATTGTCCCAATTACTCAATTTTCAATATATTACGAACAGCCAAAAAAGACCAACAACATATAAACCAAACACTCTTACTTAATAAGTTAATGTTTGCCTGCAATTTCGGTCGTTAGGTTTTAGAATATTAAATATATAACACTGAAAACAATTCTGAAGTTCATAGCGACATACTAAAATAAATCGATCCAATAATTTCAGCCAGTGAAACGGGTCTCTTAAAATATTTTGTTAGCTCTGCAAATTTAAAACACTGTAACTTCAAAATCAAGAAATCTATTTAAATATTACCTTTATTAATAAAATAGAACTGATTTCAAAAATGATAGATAATTAGGTATATGCTATAACTAATAATAGTACATATTGCAAAAAATATTAAATATAATTGAGAAATATACATTAGATTTCATTTCACACCCGTGAGCGCAATCATGACACTAAACCGGTACTTCGTTATCGAAATAGTGTTAACAATTTCAAAATAATACAGAATGAAAATTTACTAACAAAAATAATATCTGCGTGTTATAATTATTCTTTCAACTAAAGTTCCATTTTCAAAATGTTATCAAAATTTTCAATGTATTCAAAATTTGAATTTTGATAACCACTTTTTAAATATATAAAATTTACAACATAAAAATAATGTGACATTGCTAGTTAATTATCTCATATTTTGATAAGTTTGATTATCGGCTAATACGAATATTAAAATCGTGAAAATGACACATTTTATTATTAGTTTTGTTTATATGAATAACTTCTACCTTCTTACCTAAAACTATTAGCGGCAAATCTACAAAACCAATTTCCGCCGATAAGGTATTTAATATTAACTTAAAAGTTTTATAAAGTCTTTGTGGGCTAAAAACCCTTCCCTGTTTATTTTAGTTTAATACGGACCTAATATTTTAGAAATAAAATTATATGCATAAGACAAAAAAAATTATAAATCATATTTAATATTTGTAACTCACAGCTTACGAGACCAGAATAAACATTACGGTCACGGAATATTTTACAATTTTGCCTCAAAAAATCTTACACAAACTAAAACCCAATAGGGTTTTCAAATGCCTACACACTTAAGTACATTTTGACAGTGTTTTTACTGATAAATTGCATGTCAATAATGATGTTTTTTCTGTACATCGCCTACACGTACACGTGTATTAGAGACGACAAACAAACACGATAGAATTTATTCTATCGCCAGACGCCCACACAATTTTACACACAAATTAACTTGTTTACACAACATATTGTTACTTGGACTACATATAAAGGTCTCACTCTTAACCTGCTGTTTGTATCTTTCAACAGGAATTAGTATCGCCCGCGCTGTGCTTTATATTGTGGTGAAACAAATAAATCACGCGACCGTCTGTGACTTGATTAATGGTCTGAAGAAATAGTACGTACATTGTTAATACATACTAGGCCATTACATTAACTACGATAGTTGAATAAAAAGGGTATTTAGGCAGAGTTGCGTGTCCCATCAACACGAAGACTATAAAGTATAGGTCTATAGTCACACAATATTTTAAACCTTTCTATTATTTTGGAAAAAGAAATAAATATAGAAAAACTGAGTAAAGACAAACTTTTATATTTATAAATAAATTAATATCTATCAATGTGAATGAAGTTGAACGTAAATATTGTTTAAAATTATTAAAATCATAAACATCAATATTCGATAAAACCATAACAAATTGTACTTATCATTTTGTGTTAAAATTTGCTAGTACCATATGAAAGCTGTTAGCAAAATGATACTAATAAAATTTGAATCAATTTTTGTGACTTTCTTGAACAGAAAAACAGAAAGGTATATCCATAGAAATTCTATCTTCTTATATGTTTCATAATTTATATATAAATATATGTAATTAAGAAGCATGCAAGTAATAATATAGCTAACAGTATAAAATCAGTTAATCACAGTTCCCTTGCCTTGATATAGCTTAAAATTTTTATAGCTGCTAAAAATGAGCAAAACGTCTCTAAAATAATTAATTCTTAAATGCAATGTAAACTTCTAAACTTAATCCTGCAATTGGCAGTTAAAATCTACTTGTTACAAAAAAAGTTACACACACGAACAATTTTCTCCACCTGACAAGCAGGCTCAAATTCAATACACATATTGTTCGTTCACATTAGCACCCAACTCATAAACAGCGGTCACGTGACCTCAACCGGATAATGATCATCTCCAATTAAAATTTCACTACCGAACTAACGAACAAAACGCCACGGAACAATGTAAAATACTATACATAATTATCAAATGATTACCGCAATATACGACAGCAATGTAAAGTTCACATGGGGACAGTGATACGATTCGGAAATTAATCCAGCATCATAATAAAGAAGGGGGCTGGCGGTGGCAGTGCGGTGCGCTCGCCGCAGTCGGCTTGAGCCGTGGACCGGGCTGGCATGCTTAGCTCGGTGATGTGTGCAAAAACTACGATCTACCCACATGCGTTACTGAGTACAGTGAGAAGCAATACAAATTTAACTCTGCAGAAATTAATAATGTAATTTTTTACTGATATTTTTTTTGTTACATCTTCAGGCATATACTGAAAAATATGCGAAAATGTCACCTACCCTCCTATTTACGACATTATTGAACCTTTTAGAAACACACAAAAATTGTAGGAAAAGTACTGAATACCTACATAAAATGTATAAAGCAATTTATATAAATGAATAAGGAAAACATAAAAATATAAGTAAATGCCAAAATTTCTCAATGAAAACCATAAGGAATCGTATTCTATAGACGTCTCGTTACCGATTTCTAGAGAAATGTTTAATACAACAACCTAACAAAAGCAACTATATAGTATTTGCAATCACTAAGATGTCCTTAATACCTATATAAAATGTATAAAGCGATTTATGCAAACGAATAAGGAAAATATAAAAACACAAGTAAATGCCAAAATGTATCAATGAAAACCATAAGGTATCGTGTTCTATAGACGTCTCGTTATCTATATCTACAAAAATATTTAATACAACAACCTAACAAAAACAACTATGTTTAACAATATTGAAAGGGACAAAATAAGTTTAGATAGAACACGAAGAATAATTGTGTTTCATAAACTTTTAATTATTCACGTTTAAGATGTATATCTTCGCCGACACAGACCGGTACAAAATACAACGTTTAAGTATTCCTCTACGACCAGTAATTTAGCAACTAAATGTACCTCGAATCTAACTTTCATCTACTGGTACATAGAGAACGCGTCGCCGCAATGATAATTAAGCCGGTTACGTATTAGCGCTCTGTGTCTAGAGGTACAAGTATACGCGTCGTATGTCGCTCACACGCGCGTGCGACTTACGACCGACCGGGGCAAGCGCAGGCCGCAGCTCACCGGCCGAAGGCACGTAACGCAACTTTGATTAGACGCAAGCTAACTATACGAACGGGATTGTTGTACAGTTTGTCTAGTTCAAATGAATGATAGAAATGTGGAGGAAGGCTAGGTAGTAAGCAATAAAATAATATGTAATGTGAGTGAAATTGGGTATATAACTGCATTGGTTGTCATTTAACACCTCAATGAAAAAGTGTGTACCTTACACACTTTTTCACACAATTCTATATATTCTAATACTAACTGTATTCATACTTGAAGTACACCTGTGTCACTGCATTTATTTAAGAAATACGTTATATTCGAATTATTATTATCCATCATTGTATTTATCTCTCATCAAGTGGCTCGGCGAGGTTATTTTTGACAGACATTGTTTAAATAGAATATTGGCCAATATTTAAGAAATATTCCCCATGGACAATTGACTTTATTTATTGTCAACTATGATTCTATTTGAACTGTCAACAATAAACATAAATATAATTTGGAGAGATTCTCGTAATCCTAATATTTCTTGCAATATTTTAAAAAGATAAATAGAACGTTTATTTGTTACTGCCGACAAAAATAAACATTCTGTAATGGAGTTAATACTCAAAGAAGTGACGTGAAATCATTATGAAACCTTTAAAAGCATTGAGACATTAATCAAGTAGAAATACTCGATTAATTGGTATATGTACAAAAAGACTGATTTTTTCCTCCGATTGATTATTTTTATTTTTATTACCTGACTGTAAAGTAGATTACAGTCTAATTGTATTATATAGACCATTATTTTTATTAGATTTGAATTTATGTAAGCCGTTAGTTTTATTATATTTAGAATTATCGAACTAAAAAGACCACGGCGAAGCAAATATGAGAACAAATAAAACTCGAACATAATACATCTATTACATTGCGTAGAAGCACGAAAATGTACTACACGATACTAATTAACGTGATATGTCTACAAATATATTTACTACATCGACAAATAAACCCACAGACATTCGAGATACGAATCCCACAATACTCACTATGGAATGTCAATAATTTTGTCTCGATATCTCAATTACACCTTAACATGATACAAAAGCGAAGTTTGGAACTTGATCTAGAACTCAGTAATTGCGATGTGAAACCCCCGGGCCATCACTTCCTCTCAATCAGCCTTCCCAGGGCAACTTTAACGTCGAATTTCTCAAACAATTTACGTTGAAATTAGATACTGCAATGTCGTATTAGATAATCCAATCGAAGGCTATAAAAAGAAAACATTAAATAATAGTATCTAAAATCCGTGCCATATTTTTGCGCTACATGTTTCTTCGCTACCAGAAACAAATCTGAACTTAAAACTGGTTATTTGTTTTAGTATTTTTTTTTTATTTTTGGTTGTGACTCTATTTGTGGCCTAAGCGATTTGCGATATTAACCGATTCAAATAAGGAGTGGAAAAATCTAAAAAAATCTAAATAGATTAAATTTTCAATGTAAGTGATCTAATTAATTTCTAGGCGCATAGCATCGATAATTTCTACACGTATAGATAAATACCTTCGTTTATTCCGACACACGTTTAATTTGTTTTAATGAAATATCTTACTATTCATAATTAAATATTCAATAAGAGTACCATATCCGATTTTGGAGACAGATGAATAGTTTTAAAATTCAAGATTATATTCTTAAAAGCTTACTTTAGGAATAATGATATAAAATCCGATTGTGATGAATTTTTGGTGGCAATTGAAATGGTAACTAAAATTTATTATGAACAATTTTTATCCCATTTCCGTCAGATTTGAAGAGACGTAACAACTATGTTTCAAATTTCAATTATTCAATATCAGTAGAAAAATTTCCCAAACTTTTCATCTAAAGGGTTGATAGAATTTTCTCGATTTCATGAAAAGCCAGTCAACAGTTTCAGAGGCATGGTTTTATCTATAAATACAAATGGAAAGACAAAATACCTTTGAAATTATATTAATTAAAGTAAACTTTTTCTTTTGAAGATTATTAGCTATATTTCAATAATTTTTCATCAGTATTTTGGGGACTTTGAAGAATCATTTTATAAACCGATATAGAAACTTTGGAAAACAGATGGAAGAAATCCATTGAATTAAATGAAGACTATGTTAAGTATTAAAAATATTTTTGTATGTATTTTATTTTCTTTTCTTATTTAGGAGGCGAATTTTTATCCACTTATAAGAAATCAATTTAAATATATTATATCATAAAAAATATGTATGTGTGTGTGTGTACAGACATATATATATATATATATATATATATATATATATATATATATATATATATATATATATATATATATGAACATTATTTTAATATAAAACCTAACTGAACATTCGCTAACGGACATAGACCGGTTGTTCGATCTCTGTTATCTGCAGCTGTATGTTATATATTTGTCCACTTCCTGGTTCAATTTATAAAAATAAGACTTTTTTTAGTGTATAAAACATGTTTCTCTTTAAATTTTTGGTAATCAAATAAATAAATGGTTTTGGTACATCATCGATTATGGTTCAGAAGTAGACTAGCAGAATTCGTGGAAGAATATAAATTATCTAGAACCAAAGAACTAAACTTCTTTATTTCATTGACCTTTGACAATGGCAATGACAGGAGGAAAGATCTAATAAAGAAACCGTACATCAAAGCAAAACAAAGCAATTTATAGATATAAAAAGTAATGATCCAACTTAATTGACATTTATGTTTTATGGACTAAATTGGTGAATTTATGTCTAACTTTAATTGCTGTGACAAAATTTTCTTGAAAAGTCTTTGAACGAGATAATTACAACAAATTAACGCATGATAAATCAAAATAAAGATGTGTTCCTCTATTATTCTATAGCTTGTCTAAATAATTAGTGTTTATTTTTATATTTTCATTGGCAAATATCTAGAAATAAGGACCTGTGTTTAGATAACTGTCAGCATCACGACTCGCCGCTCAACAGCACCAAAGACACATAGCTGGTTTGGGGCCCATCATCAAATATATGCAAGTAATATCAACTTCAATTGCAATGTAATTTGTACTTTATAGACCTGCAGGGAAAAATTTGTCTGAAGTAGTAACAACGTAGTTTGTAGTAAGACAAACTCTATTTCTTGCTACTAATAGTGATGAAGCTCAATAATAGTAATAGAATTCTTATTTTTTGCTTTTGGTTATAATAATGTTCCAGTAATAAACACATTTTTTTCTTTCATCCTTATTACGATTTTTATTAACATATGATGTATCAAATAGTTGTACGAAATCAATGTCATCGCATATCGCGTAAATTATTTTACAGAGTCTACACTTGCAGTTCCAATAACGACGATCGTAAATAGACTGAATAAAAAAATATTAAATTTTGATACAACCCGTTAATATTTCAAAATAAAGAAGACAAATGAAGTCTTGTCTTCTTTATTTTGAAATATTAACGGGTTGTATCAAAATTTAATAGATAGAGAGAATAAATAGTTAATAAGCTTTAAATCGTAAGTATCATTACATTTCTACTTGTAGATATATTTGCTGTAAATCTATAAAACTCTCCCTGTATAGTAGTAAAGTAGTAAGTAGTATAGTAGTAAGTAAAAACTAAAATGAAATCATCCATCTAATTTTTCCTATCGTTTTACCTCCTGGTTGTGGTAAAACGTTTCTGAACGAATGCTCTAAAAATATATAAATTTATCTTATATGAAAATCTAAGGTGCATTACTGATCTATCGTATTATATAATAATTTGTATGGCTTATGTAGACTAGAGTGGTATGTAGATGACATTTTCTTGCACTTGGCAATTGTTAATATACACCTTAGTTTTATACTTAACTATATGTAAGACATATTCAGTTACCTTAAGTAAAATTCAGGAACAGATAAATTACGTAACATGCCGATGTCCCTTAAGCTTTCTAATAGCATTGGAACAGCGCCACATTTTCTTAAGATTGTAGGAAAAGCTTACAGCTCTTCACGTCTCGTAAATCATTGATTACACTACAGAAATTATCGACAGTGTGTATTGAAATATACTTTTTACAAATACATACAATAGTTTCATTTATGATAAAGTGCTGAATGCAAAACTTATTTCATATATATTCTCGTTTTACCCTCAAAACTTTATGTAACTAGGACATAAACCTAACTAGAAGACGCATCTTAATTGTTTAACATTGCATATATATTTATTGTTCTAAACACTCCATAAACTCTGCGAAGTCATGATTTTAAATTTATAGTTTAATGAGACATATGATAATTATTGTATATTTAACCTTGGTTTTAACAGACTTCGAAAACTTTTAGATGTTTATCAATTGTGTATGTTCAATAGTAACTTTTTTACTGATAAGACACATTTTAAAAACTGTTTCTTTAATAGACGTATCTTCCAGATGATTTCATATAAATTTAATATCTGGCGCCGTGTTTGCACGAGAAATAGGATGTAGATATTAAGCTAATAATTAATCTATGCCTTTAAGCACAATTTGTTTTGATTGTGAACTCGCATCAACAGAACAGTAGTTTAGTCTTAGATGGTGACCAGTATCTCGTGATGAAACCGGAAGGTGGAAATAGGAACTCCTCAACAATGGAGAATGAGAGAGGATGAGGAGAAAACTCATCGATATTGGACTCTTAATTTTCCTTGATATAAAGAAACAAGTAATTTGTGTAGGTGAGTGTATATATATATATATATATATATATATATATATATATATATATAAATAGGTATAAAGTGAAGACTAAATAGGGAAATATAATATATTGTGTATATTATCTATGTATGTACATATAATATGCATGTATAAATGTAGATATATATTTATAAAGGTATTTATATTTATTACTGAATAGGGTATATTTCAATCCTTCGTAAATTCATGATACTTTGTATCGCATATCATAATCACTAAAAATGGAAAGTAATTTTTTCTTACAAAAAAATTTAATTTATTACAAATAACCATCGAATTAGAAATACACTGGAATTAATGAAAATACGAGCACTTAGTTCCAATTTTTGGTATACAATATCATTTCCAAACATGAATAAATTTTTCAAAATGTTGTTATTGCTAGATATCTTTGGAGTCGGTGTCAAACGAAACGTTATCTCTTTGTGTGGATGTACCGATGTAAGTGAGAGAGAAAGAAGACCATAAACTTGGCACTGATTATAGAAATTGTAACAAAAAAATGAAGAAAGAAATTCAGAAAAATTAAATTGGCTAATATGAATACCAAATCTAAGTTTTTTTTTATTTTATGGCGGATAACCAAATTGCTTTATTATGCATAGGTAGTTCTTTGGTACTTGAGCTATTTTTGATATTATTTATAGGTGCTAAAGTAAATTCTATGTAAAATAATATAAATACACGACTCTACCAACACTTTAACTCTGAAAACATGTAAATTTCCACATTTCTTTCGATACAAAATTTAAAGGGATACAAATTTTCCAGGCAGCCATTAAGTTACGTGCCATGTAGCACAGAGTGAATTGAGAAACTTTCTGTCACTTCATATTTTCTCCAACTTCCTGCGCTTCCAATACTGCGGTATTACGTTTATTCCTCTTTTTATATTGAATCAAATTCAGAGGTTGAAGCGAAATAACTTTTCCGTCGCAACCGACAACCGCGTCTACTCTCCTTAGCGGCCTGCCCTTAGTGAATTTTTATAACGGCAACTTTTTAACTATTTTGCAACAATATCTAAGTAAAATTTCGAATGATAAACTTCGTATTCTATTTTAAAGAACCTTACTGAGATGTGACTTCAACCAATGAAAAGTCCAATAAACTGAATAAAACAACAAATATTGGCTTATGCCTTAAATTTGTTACATTTTTAATATTGAGCATTTTCCCAAATTGTTTCCAATTTCGATTTTATTAAGTATTGTAATATTATCGTATTTTGTAAATACGTAATATACTTCCCGGGTATGTTATTATTTTTTAGGCCGTTTAGATTAGATTTTTTCGAAATTACGCTGCCTTCGCACATTCACTTCTCTTCACCTTCGATAGTCGCAGAAATTAAATTATCTCTTTAGCTTATTTATAACTAAATTCTGAAAACTTTCTCATATATTAGCAAAAAGAAATGCACTACTACTTTCTAATAAAAGTCATCTATTCTACAAACCACAAAGCTTTAGAATTATCTGAATCGTGATGCCAGGAAATCATCCTGAATTTTTTTTTATTAATTTGTCTGAAAAGTTTCATATATACTCAGTTCTTATCCATTTACTTCCGTTTTCAATCTCGATCGGTATACATAAGTGTAATTATACGTTTTTCTATTTGCTTTACTTTTAGTTAATTTTTTTTGTCATCTACCAATCTGTAACATATCGCCTTTAAAATATAACAGGCAAGCGAAAAACCAATAGTTAGTCAAATTAATATAGTATTTATATTAATTTGACTAACTATTGGTCCTGAAATATATATCTAATCATTCCAATTTGACTTTAACTTTTTGTTATGTCTTTTTGTTCATGATAAGAATCAATAACTGAATATTGAATAAAAGCATAAGAATATACACGGTAGTGTGTATAAATAATTATATCAATTGTGAAAAAAATGAAAATAAGTTGGCACAAGTTCTAATTAATTTCTATTTTTTCCAGGGTTAATCACAGTAACGTTTTCTAGAATACCTACTTTTTTTAAACACATTTCAAACCTTTTTCGAAGCCTTGACTTATACCAAGAGAGTTCAAAATGAGAGATCCTCTTAAGTAATTTTTTTATTTTGTACTATCCCCCATGGTGATTACTTTTTTTGTCTTTAAACTAAGATTATTATAAAATCATGTTTTTTACATAATTTAAAATATCCGGCTTCGGGTATATTCAGCATCAATGCAAAAATAGAACTACAGCCACATTTTCGGTCAACATTTAATACTTCTATTCTATATATACTTTTTTCTTCTGCATTTTGATGTTTTTCATAAAGCATATATTTAGCTTATATTTGTAAGCAATGTTAGTAATAATGCTTTTGTAGACTATAAGTATCAACTTCTTTATAAGTTGATACTTATAGTTTATAAGTATCAACTTATACATTTTTTTTTATTTCTTTCTTTAAGTCCTTTACCACGATCTAGGTTTCGTTGTATTACATCTTCAGGTGGGCTATTAGCAAAGTTGTAATAAAAAATTAATTAATTTTTAATTGAAAAATCTTTGCTAATAGCCCACCTGAAGATGTTGTAATACAACGACATCTAGGTCGTGGTAAAGAACTTAAAGAAAGTAGAAATAATATTACATCACGTAGTTTAATTGTGTTAAAAATACCTGTTAAATACCAAAATCACTATTTTATCATATTTTAATATAATAATTTAGTTAATGTTCTAATTAAATAGTTGATATGAGCATTAACGGTGTTCTGATACCACCGTCAACATGTTTATCATTACTTGCAGCAGAATTGTTATTAATACAAGCTAAATGTACTACATACAAAAATATGACTCGTAGGTATTTTCTGAATGTTTCTCATAATAACAATGTCATTCCAATTATTACTTCAGTGACATAATTTGCAAACATTTTTGAGAAAATATTACAACAAAATGTTTGGCAAGTCTACTGAACATTACAAACGTCAAAAAATGACACACAAGAACAATAGCAGCAAAATATTCTCGTTTTGCGAGCTATTTTCAAAATAATGGTACACGCGTATCTAGATTTAGATATCTAATAATTTTTAATATTATTTATATCAATCCCGCAGCTGAATGTTCTTTGTTGTGACAGCATGTAATAAGTAGAAACATTTATTAATAAATTATGGTCATACGAGTTACACCGTGAAGTGTTGATACAAATATTTTAATTGGATAACCTCGATGGTTATTAACGAAATAAAAGAGAAAAATATTAAGTGTACTTTTGAAGTTTCATAATCCATATTTATAGAATGTTAATGGATATTTTTGTCTAGAAAGTCTCCCAATCAGGTTAACACCACGGATAAATGGTATTAACCTAGAAAAAGTTTGAGTATTTATATATCATTCTTTAGAAATTAAGGATCCATCAGTATTACATTTGGTAATACTGATGGATCCTTAATTTCTAAACAAGTTAGCCTAATAAGAATAAATGGTATGACAATTTTACGCTAACTTTCAATTAACAAAAATGGCCTAAATGTAATTTTTTTCATCAGTATTACATTTGGTAATACTGATGGATCCTTAATTTCTAAACAAGGTAGTCTAATAAGAATAAATGGTATGACAATTTTACGCTAACTTTAATTTTTTTTAAATATTAATTAATTTATAGTATAAATTTTCTTAAACCTTTCTCAATGGTATTCATTAAAAATTTCCATCAACATAAGTTTCAATCTTCATATCTTTCTATTTCTTCGTACACTTCCCACGTCATATAGTGATTGGCTCTTCACGTATATCACGGTATAAACAGAAATTAATTTAAACTTCAGTTACCAAGAAAGTTAAAGACAAATATTCTTCCAATTCGATCTAAAATCTCGGGCAGTGATTGTATTAGCGTAGATGCTCTGAAACCTCTTATAGACAGTATTGGCGCTGCTATTATTAATATATTTTACTCTTCGCCCTTTATTACTGATATGTTTATCTCTAACCCATGGAAAGCACTCTTATCTCAAGGCAATTTCAATATCTTATCTTCTTAGTGTTCTAGCGCATTGTATTTCCCAAATAAGAAAGATTCTATATTGTAACCAACTAAAACTGTGGTACTTGAGAATGTACATTAGGTTTGGATCTTCTTCATAATAATTTTCAAGCTAAAATATTACTTCAACTGCTCTAATTAGTCTTTGATATATTAATGATAATGGTATATTTAAGTTTCAAGTTACAAGACTAATACTTCAAGTTCAATAATGCACTCATCAATGTTCTTCAAATCGTTTGGAAATCGGTTCAAATCCCATTTCAGTCCCATGCCGTAAATATGATGACTATTAGACTGTTGTACTTCAAGATGATTTTTTCCAATACTTTCTTTAATATTTAAAAGAACTTTTATCAATAATTTCATTAATGTTCCATTTTCATTAATGTTTCAATTCAATTAATGTTCCGTTAATCTACGCTTACATGCAGATGATTGCAAATTGACATTCATTTAGACTTCGCTACTATTTCTACCTCCATATTATGTAATATTACCGCGAATCTGTCTGGTTGCTCACTGGACTCAAAACGGATCCACTAACCAACCCAACTTAATACTGGATTATTATGTTTGGAAATCAGAGACTCTCTTTAGATACTATAATCCCTTTTCTTCAATATTGAAAGACTTTCCAGATTGATTAAAATATTATCTAGCAGTCTCGATTAAACCATATTAATCGGTTTAAAACTTTGTCTAACTATGGCTTGAACATAGAGACATACGTTTTGATTCTCTAAATACCGATATCTATTAGGTATATAGAGGAAAAATATTGTCAATACCTTTATGTTTAAGTCAGGTTTTAATTGAATATAAAAACTTAACTGACCCGAATTTATCTCAGTTCTTTTCAATATTTTGGAGCATCTTTAAATGCATCTTAACTCAATTTCAGTTTGAAATTAATTCCATCTAATTTCTTTATTCTTAACCATTTCATCTCAATGTGCTCATTCTTAACCATAGTACGACCTACTATAACTATTCCTTCTCTATACATGACGTCAAATTAGGGCACAAGCTTGACATTCGAAACAGATAGTCGATCTAAGTTTTCAAAAGTCATCTGAAAAAAATGATTCCTATCTTGATTCCCTATCACTAGCTTATCCTTTCCGTCCATACTTAGTTACTTGAATTTTCCGTTAATTTAAATATATTGTAACAATTAGCTACTTTCATAATTTCTCACAGTCAATATATAGTCATCCAGAGTACTAAGTTCCCAGCGTATAATGTCTTGGGTAAAGTGAAAGATTGCTCACGTTGCAATAAGCTGATCCTTTAATTTATTTACATTTTAATGTATATTTGTGTACATTAAAATCTAAACAAATTAATAATAGAGTAACATAGTGTTCTATACAAAAATTGCTTTAAATATAATTCCATTCCAAAACATTATTTTGATACGACAGTATCCAAAAATTATCCAACAATCCATAAAATTAATCCGTAAAACATTGAGTCCAAAATTAAGATTGGAAGGTAAAATAAATTAACATTAAACCCTCTTAAACCCAAGTGTTTGACACTCTTTGTCCTGAAATCTCAATTAATTAAAAAAGCTGTAAATGAAAAATATCCAAGCATGATTCCTATGTAAATATAAATCTAACCTATCGCCTTACAATGTTAATAAGACCTGAATACTATGCTTAGAAGAATGCTGGAATCTATGTTACAGACAACATTATTCCCCTGAATCAAGTAAAGATAATCCCGGTTCAACACCCTCTTATCTTCCGCCGTAAAGGTTTCCTTTAGATCCCGGCAGCAATAGAAATAAGATAAATATTAATGTAATACCAACTTAAAATAATGTCGGCCCCAAGCGAGCACGCTAATGACCAGCCGACAAGATCAACGATATCTCTCTTTTGTAACTCAATTTAGAGTTGTTAGTAACATTTAATTTGGCCCGCACAATGACCCGGGTATATTGAAAACGTAGCGGGCGGCGGGGCGGATGCCGCCCAGATTTCCCAAGGGCGCTACTGCCTCTACGTATACTTGATAGCTCGGCGGCGGAATCTATTGACAAATAGACATTCTGTTTTGACTCGCAGTTAATCATCGTGCATTGTTAGTTCATTTAGTTTCGATTGGGGCGGTTCAGAAGTCGGCGACGTGGATGTGGTTAATGACTTTTAGCCGCGTAAAAATAAAAAAAGTAAGAACTATGAAATATATGAATGAGCATGAAATTCATTACTTTTAAAGGTATAATAAAATCAGGAAACAGTATAATAGTAAACGTCAATAAATCATTAATCTTTCAATGAGAACGCGACTGGTTTTTGGTTGATATTTGTGTGAAATTTTCGCACAAGTATCAACCAAACTTGTTGTGAGTTTTTCATTTCAACTTACTATCATTTCTAAGATCCCACCGAATTTAAATAATATATTATACTGTTAATGTAAACGCAGTAGACTAGTAGTACTCACGTACCGTAAATACATATGTATGTAAGAATTATGACGGCGTTTTAATTAAAATTCATGAAGCCAAGAAAAAGAATACATTCTGGTAAAGACATTATTAAAATTTATTTAGGCGTATTTAAAAAAAAATCAACCGTTTCGTAAAGCGACGAGGTTATTACGTGTAAGCATCATGTTTATCCATAATTACCATAAAAACTTTGTCGAAGTTTTTTTTGGAATAAGTTCACTGTAGTTTTTATTACATTTAGGTTTTTTTCAAGCTCAAAAAGAAAAGAAACTTCTTTTTCAAATGTGTAATTTCAATACATGAAGAATGTTTAATACTTTTATCATACGTTGGTTTCCTAATAAAGTTAAGGAAGTGTAGAGCTCGTACAAGACATGTGGACATTCAGACACGTGTAAACATTTCAGCGTACAAAATAATTCCATTAAACTTTTTGCAAAATAATATTAATATTATTTTTAACCCTGTGATCGTCTGTACTTTCGACTATTCACTATGAAGATATACGCTTCATCATTATAATGCTGAGGCATGCGTGTCAAGTCTGTTTATTAAAAAAATCTCAATAACAATGTCTCTGGTATAATTTTTTATAAGATTCTAAAATAATGCAGTCTCGGAATCTTTCTCATACTCATATCCCACACGGTACAGGAAAATTTTAAAAAATAGAGTATATTACAAAAATTTAAACATTTTAATATAGTTATTTTAATATAATAAATAAAAACATTTTAATAAAGGCAATTACTTTATTTGAGTATTTAAAAACATGGGTTTAACTGTTCATATAAAACATTTGTATCATAAATTACTGAATTGATATTAAGAACACTTTCACAGATTGTTTTTTTTATACAATCGCCCTAGATCTTTGAAATGATTAATAAAAGAAAACATTTATTCTACTTACATAAGAACAATATATCATTTCTTAAGCTTCTAAGAAAAGAGATACTTGCATACGGTGTGGAATAATTGCCTATATGCAATTTTTGCAATAAGAATGATTGGCCTTTTACATAGAAAGATGTTGCGGGTAAATATTTACCTAAGGTTTTTTTAGAAGTGGTGCTTGCCTTCGTAATGTTCTTTCTAGTATTCTGCATAACGGTCTATTTTGTTTAAGGCAAGTTCGTCGTTATCCATAGCCTTCATAGCTTTTATCAATGTTTCTTGGGTCCACTCAGCATGCAGTAGATTATCTCTTTTCCTCGTGTATTTACATGACATTACCTATTACAAAATAATAAACCCTTATTTATAAACCACTTTTAAATAATATTATAAACCCTTATTTATAAGTAAACTCGTTTCTCTTTAACAGGGACATAGCAGAACTTAGGACGCTCTAAGAGAGTCTATATACCGAAATCTATCCTTAATGCTAGGCACTTATTGCCGTTTGTTTTAGAAAAAAAAACAATAAATTACTATGAAACAAATTATACTTTTGTAACTAGACAACTAAAATAAACGATATTAATTTTACCTACCTCGTAAATAAAAAGCTACAAGCCGGATAAAATAACAACGATCCGTAATACGCGATCCAAATTCTATATACGACAGTCTTGGACACTACCTAGCGACACGTCTTGCCATATCCGTTGAGTTGCTTACACCGCGGCACGAAGGACTATTTCTTTTAATATAGTATTAAAATTGTCAATGCGTGTTTCTAAACGTGTCGGGCAACTATTATCAAAAATAAGATATAAAAACCACAAGGTGCCTATTATATACAGATCTGCGTGCCAATTTATATACAGAACTAATTTTGAATCAACCTTAATAAGATCTCCAGATAGATACACCTACCTGTGGTTCTCCAAACAGACTTACGCATATCTAAGTCGCATAACACAGCGATTTTACATATTATATGTTCACCCCATAGTTTGCACTAAATAAGTTTATGAAAAGAATCTTATTCCCCCGTCGCTTTCCATAGTTTCAATGTCGAATTGCAGTTTTGCGTATTATTTAGTATTAATCAACAAAGTTAGAAAACGGGTAAAAAACTAATAGAATTCTCATCATCGTGTTATTCGCATACTCATTGTAAATAGTGAAGTTTATTAAATATTAATTATTTATTTCCTATACTTATCCTCTATTGTACACAAAGTGAATACAACTCTGACTTCTGCGTATTCTTTAGTATTAATCGACAAAATTATAAAACGGGTAAACAAGTAATACAATTCTCATCATCGTGTTATTCGCATACTCATCCGTATGTAAATCGTGAAGTTTAATCTATGTCTACGAAATTAAATATTAAATTTTCTATACTTATCCTTTATAGTACACAAAGTGAATAAAACTGTGACCTTCACAAGAGGATATATACAAATATTAAATCATTTTTATTGAAACTAATATTGTTCATCACAACAAATTTGGTATAATTTGCTTCAGGCACAACAAGTAACTAAGTATGTGAAAACGAGACAGATATATTCTGAATATAATCAAGAAATGCTAGTTACGCATTAAATTTACATCAAAATCCATTATTTCTACCCGGCGCAGTAATAAATCAACGCCGATTTAATAATCATGGCCGATAGGATTCTAAATTAACTTTAGCTTGTCACAGAACTCTAGGCCAAGTTAAAGCGCCATTCGTCTCCCCGCACCCGAATATGCCGCAAGTTTAATTCGGCACTATTATATTTTACTGATAATCTAGTGCTCCACAGTAACATGTTCACAATATCTATTTATAATAGCGTAAAAGTTCGCCTGTATGATTAAAAATTAGAATGTTTATCTAAATCAAATGATACCTAATGTCGGATACGTATATTTTCTCGACTCTACTTGAAAAAAGTAAAGTTATGAGAGCAGAAAATGGATCAAAGAAAAAAGGCATTTAATAATATAAACGTTATGAAGTTGTGCAAAGAAACTCAACGACAACATATTTATATTCATTAATATATACAGATATATATAATAGTAAATTTTCTTATGCGATATTTGCTCTATAATAATAAATTTAAAAGTTACCGCCTCGAATAATAAAACACAGTCTGTGTGATATGCTGCATTCAGGAAATTGAACAAAGTGCCAACACGACATTCGTACTGTGACTGTAGTCACACGGTCATTCAATCGTAACCAATCACCCTGATTGGATGTATTGATTAAATCCTTTGTTGAATATTATATATAAATATATATATATATATATATATATATATATATATATATATATTTGTTATTACAAAATATTCCTAAACTATCAGTTATCAATGGGTGTCAAACATTATATTTTTTGAAACTTATGATTCTAGCAAGTACTAAAATTTTCTTTGTCTTTAATGCGACTCTTTTTAAAATGGTCGTACAATTTTTCATCAATTTAACTAATTTCATCGAATCTATGAAGAAATAATGAGTCTCTACGTCATCGGAACTGGAAAACTTACGGTATAAAATCGGGAACATTTATAAACATTTCACCTAAGAGCAGTTATAACATTAGGCTAGGCGAAATGTGACCATGAGACTAGTTGATCTGTCAGATTGGGTTATGTCAAAGTGGCAAGGTGCTATGATACGAATATCAAAAAACTGATTTCTTTTTTTTTAACTGACTGAAAATTTGAGAAACATTTAAAGACGGTATGATGTACGAGTAAGTCCCAATAATTTTAAAGACGATATAATGTAAGTCCCTATAATTGGAATCACGATGTAATGTAAATCCTCATAAGAATATAAGAGTGTATATGACACCATGTATTAAAACAAATGAAACGAAAGGTCTACATCAGGATAGAGGAACAGGGCATTCCATATTTTCCCAATATATCATTTTGTATACGACGATACAGCAGTTTAAATTGATTTGTTGGTAGCTCTATACCTATATAATATAGAAAAAATCCTAAGCCAGCCACAGAACAAGTTAAATTTTCTCCCGATCACTTTAATTCCAATTAACCGCATAATCATTTAATCCACCTGAATTAAGCAATTATCATAATGAATCCATAAACTGAATTAAGACAACTCCTCCGACTTCAGCCGACATGCAAAGACAGGAGGTGTGCTTAAATACGTTTTACGATGTTGAAGTTTACGAGTGGCTGCGAGCGCGCCGTGAGTGACCAATAAGAGGCGTTTTTATGCGGCGCGCGGCGGCGGAGTGTTTTTGATTGCCACGCGAACTGTGCAATAAAAGGCGCGCGCGGACTTGCCGCGGCAACATTCGACGGATACGGCGTTGCCAGTCGCAAATTTATGCACGCATAAATTGCTTTTTATATTTAGCTATTAACCTTTATTTACGGACCGTACTTCTAGGACTGCATTGGCGCCGTAAGGGTTTTGATAATACGTGAACGCATGGATGAGCATTTTATTATTTTGTAATTAGGTGCATTATTTCTTTCCGATTTCTCGCAATACTGAAAGTTACATCGAGAAACTGACAGTTTCTAGGGCATTTGTTGACGTGTCGGATCTCGAACAGTCCTTATAAACTATATTTATTAAAATAAATTCTTGTCTGTTGAAAACGTTTAGTTTTTAAAACAAGATCACACGTGGCACCGTTTCGCCACATAGCTTTGCCACGTACTTCAAGAACACAATCACCATGCTAATCCTTAAAGTATTCCAATATAGTAAATGAATAAACGATTTCATGTCTCCTATCAAATATATTACTGTCTAATATTTAATTTTTGTCACTTTTGTGAAAAAGTTGTGAAAACTTTAATCAATCTATAAAATATTAATTAAACTATTAACACAAATTACAGCATTCTAATTCATATTACATATTAATTTATTACGTATATTATACTGGTTATTTTAATTATATTTCATTTAGAAACGTAAAACATAAAGTTAGCACACCAGCAAATAAATATTATGCATAAGCACATTTAACCTAACACAAGTTATTATTAAAATTGTTAATATAATACCCACCAACATACCTCTTTTACTTTTTTTAACATATATCTAGTATGTATTATACTAAAATAGATATAGTATACATAGAATAAAAATAACAATACAATTATCTAACAGTTAATTAAAATATAGCGGTGCTTCCAAATTTAAGAAGCTAATTTCTCATAAATTAATAATTACTTAACGATCACACAGCGGACTTAAATTTCTCTAATAAATCGTATTAGCCCAAAAAGTAAAATCTTAGTCACCTCGACTAACATTACTGCAACTCACCCTTACAAATCATGTCGATCTACTATTTAGTTGACATGATTTCAAACATGAAGGGATATTTACAATCTTTGTTTTTGGACCAACTACGTTGGTGAAAAAATTAACATAACCCAAAAAATTTTTAATATTCAAAATATACTTAGTATCAGGCAACCAAGTATCTTTTCCATTTTCAGCGCATCGACGATTAACCCTTACGCTATTAAATTATTTTGATTATATATACCTCCAATAAAAATATCGCAATTTCTCAATGATACTGAGTTGGCAATCCCAATGATACTGAGTGGTCAATGATACTGAGTCTCTTTTATTTTAGCGCAAAGACGATTACCTCTTACGATATTAAATTATTTTGATTATATATACCTCCAATAAAAATATCGTAACTTCTCAATAATACTGATTTAGCAGTCTAAATTATGCTGAGTCTCTTTTATTTTTAGTGCGTGGACGATTAACTTTTACGCTATTAAATGATTTTGATTGTATATCCCTACAATAAAAATATCATAATTTCTCAATGCTACTGAGTTGGCAACGCCATACACGTGCCCCGCGACGACCTGCTAGTGCCAGTGTCTGGTGTGCGACGTTAACGCCGCTACCGGCACTTACGGCGACTAACTTTGCCCATTCCCCATTTGCAAGTCGAGTAGTTATGCCGTCTTATTATTTCAATATTAAGTGCCTAGGCGCCCTACCAGGGTCGCTATACCCGCCACTCTTGAGTGGAGTAGGAATTTCACGTGATTTAACCTATAACTGTAGGAATATATTAATCTATAACCGCTTTCTATACACAAATACTCTCCTCATTTCTTAGTACGTATATAATTCTATACAAAAACAAGCAACTGGATTATGGCATCAGGGTATGATATGAGAAGAATTTATTTAAAATCCTAACTAATGTTACAAAGGCGAAAATGAATTTATTTGTTAGTTTTGCTGTCTTCAAATTTTAACTACTTAACTAATGTCAATGAATTTTATATATGTGTGTGTGATGGACTCACGTTTATTCCAAAATAAAATTTATTATTTTTGGCAATTAAAAACATCACCCCGTCACGGTTAGATAGTGGATTTAAGTAAGAGTGTGTAAGTAACTATCTAATCACGGCCATATGCCAGCTTTTGTTTACCTCTACTACCAGAGTACAAGCTTTTTAGGTTCCGTGGCTAAATGGCAAAAACGGAACCCGTATAATTTCATTCGTTTCGTCTGTCCGTGTGTCTGTATTTCCGTCTGTTCGTACGCCACACTATTTTACTTGGTACTATACAGATTAAATTTGGATGTTAGATGTTTTCTATGAATTGTTGTGTATTGAAGTATAATAATATCATAAAAAAAAAATAAATGTAACTAAGGCATAAAAAAATGCAGTGCACGTAAGCATGTAGAAGTACCGTTAGCCAAAATAAGTTTCTTAAGTTAATAGTTGGTGAGATATGCGTGTGTTCTCTCGTTAACTTTTAAACGAACGTATGTAAAATTATGAAAAAAATTAGGATAGTAGAACTTAAAAAAACTTCCAAAGAAAATTCCTTTGAAATTAAAATAAAACCAAAAATATTCCATATTTCAAAAACTATACAATATATCTATTGTATAGTTTTTGAAATATGGAATATTTTTGGTACCGACCGCAGCAATCACTTTGTTTTTCACGATGTCTTTGAGAAATACAAACGTAAAGTTTAATGTTATTGGTGTTACGGAAACATTCGTGCTTGAGTTCGACTTGCATTTGGACAGTGTTATTTCACGGTGTTTTTCCAATTCTGTATTTCTTAGACTATTTAGCCATTACCAATATTAACTTATGAACTTTTTTAAAAGAACATTTCTTTTATTTCACTAATATATTTTTCCCTTTTCCACGTGAGCGAAACCGCGAGGCAAAGCTAATACCTAAATAAGAAAAAGAGAACATTCATTGAAATCTATGCGATTTTAGTCCGCCCATTATTGTAGTTTTGTAACTTCTGGATTGTTCAAACTAGTAGGCGGAAAATTCGGAATAGTTACTACATAATATATGATGATTAAATATCTGTTGGTTAATTGATATAGCAAGATTTTTTTAAATTTTCTCAAAAACGAAAAGGCGAAAATTTTTATTACAGAGAAATCATTTATTTCATTTTTTCAATATATTCTATAGCATAATTATATTTAGTGATTTCATTAACATAAAAGGAATCTCTATAAAAAAAAACTTGCAAAGATATTTTCTTTCTGTCAAATAACAATCGGGTCGCTCAATAAGAGATTCGCCGCGTCGCGTCCTATCGCTTTGAAGGTGTCGTGCGACCCCTTATATGCGATGCACTACACGACTTTTGACCCTTACGTTAACCTTAAAATAGTGTATCTATATAACGAAATGAGATACAAAAAAATTTTATTGCTTATAATTATCTTATTTTGAACCCATGAAATAGAAGTACGCGTAAAATGAAAACATTGTGATTTTCTCACTTTTTTTTGCTTTTTAAAAGATAAACCAAAATTGTATTTCGGTGAGTATTTTAAATACGAAACAATATATTTGGATTTCACATTTTTAAGGCTATCACACTTACAACTGTTAAAAGAAGGTAGATAAATAAAATATTACCACGCCGCTTACGCGGACTCTAAAATTCAATGGAATCAATTCATTCCAAATAAATAATGGTCAAACGAAACTCTGTGACAAATTTTAAGTCAACGGCCGGTCGCTAAGGAACACAGTTCTGTCCAATGAAAAATATTGCCCTAGCGAAATAGCTCTAGTGAAATATGCGTTCGCTCCCTTTGTCCGGAATCACTTGCATGGTGGCTCGCACTCGGAAGCCATCGGTTCGCTATTAAGAGGGGTTCATAAATAAAAGGTATATAAAAGGTCTTTTGTACCTCTAAATCTGGCTATAAAAATTGCAAATCGCCCTAGCGCGTAGTACCGCGTGAGAATAGATTTTGCATCAATATCAGTGTAATATAGCCGAAATAGTTTTTCTTATAGTTTTTCAATGCCTAAGACTTGACAACTTAAAAATCATATACGCGGTAATTAATTTTAAGCTATAGGTACAAGATTTTTTAAGCTGTAGGTATAGGATAGTGATTAATTTTAAGCTATAGGTACAGGATTAAAAGCCAATAAAATCAACAGAAACACATCTTCAAATTCACTTAAAATCGCAAAAACCTACAGAGGTATATAAAATCAATGTCTAGAAATGAGATTAACTAATGAAGTTTGAAGTTGGTGTTCAAATACCGGGTGTGAGACTGATAAAACAATACGAGACGCCCATCTGCATAGTACATGGGAAAATTGTTTACTTTTGTGACATATCTTTAGGGTTTCATAGACAAAAATTAAATACTTATAATATCGTAAAAAATAAAATAACGTCATTTAATATATATTATAATTCAAAGAACTTAGTAAAAACACGTCGCCATGGTGTAATGAGTTGATCACGGTTTCTGACGCATCGCAAGGCCCTGGTTTCGAGTTTGAGCCGCTCGTCGAGCTGGGTTGGAGTGATGTTTTTACACGTAGCTAAATGCCATACACCTGTGAATGTTAGCAGCGCGACAGTTACCAGAAACTAAGCGATGTGTTCTCCAAACCTCCGTTTCAGCGTAGGGATTAAAGGAGATCGAATATTGATGACGGTAATACATAGATATTTCGATCAACTTGCGTTAATGAATTGTCAAGTTATTTATTTCATATCTGTGAATGGACACACTAGACATTATTATAATAAAAATACTAACACTAATAAATACTTTAATAGAATCATTATTAATCAAATATATAAGTTTTAAGTAAACGGTTTATAGAACCCTCATTTCTGCGCTTCTGACCACACATATATTGTGTCGTATTGAAGGACATATAACCTTTGATACCGGTTGCAAAGGGACAAATCTAATAACACGTCACTTCTCAAAATCTATCAAGCCGTTTAGATTCTACGAGGTAATAAAGAAACGGGCAGTAGGCGCATAACGTTTTCATGATCGTTATTACACTTTCCATCATTTCCATGTAACACTTTCCATTTCTATATGAGCTAAAGAACGGAGTTTATATATATATATATATATATATATATATATATATATATATATATATATATATATATATATATATATATATATATATATATATATATATATATATATATATATATATATATATATATATATATACTACCGTATAAAAGTTTGGAAGCAGCAAGGTAAAATGAAATAAAACTAAATTAAGCAATTTTCAATAAAAATTAAACAAGAACTAACTTAACCGAACCTTTTACTTTTATTATCTCCGCGCATATTTTAGGCATTCTGTTAATTAATTTCTTAAAATAATCTTCATTTAACTTCTTCCATTCGCTTTCTAATAGTGTTCATAAATGCTCTGAGCTCGATTCTCGACTCGATTGAGCTCGACCAAAGAGAACGATTTTTCACCCTTCTATCGAATTCCCATTCATCATATTGAATTTTCCTTAATGCCACATACCCGTAGACAGAGACGAAACTATTGACATTGATTGTCTCGAAATGAATCGTAATTCATTCGACGGGGTGTGTCGCTTTTTTTAAAACGCAGGTATTCGTATTATGGCACAAAGAATTTCAACTTTATGGGGAAAGTAAGAAACGGGTAAAGATTTTTACATGACTGTAGTAAACACTACCTGTCTTTTTGTGCACTATCAAACAGTAAATTTACAGTAATACAATAATTGGAAAGATTAGATATGAAGGTGAATGAGATGTACGTCAAAAAAGACATACTTAAAATAAATTTAAAATAGTATTCCTTTAGTTATAATACGTCTATTATAATGAGTAATAGTTGAAATAAATGTTTATTTTATTTACAAACGTAACAATTGAATAGTAAACGCTTTTACATATTTGGGTCCAAATAAAAAGATTTTTCTTTTCTTTACAAAATTATTTGAAATATTTTTCTTAAATTACTAAATCACTTTGTTTTTCAGATATATAAAATTGCAAAAAAATAGTACATTAGATTAGGAAATGAAAAATGTAATCAGAATTTTTAACGAGAAGTTAAATCATTTTTTTTTTACATTTTAACCAATTTTTCCATTATTATTGTTATAGCATTTATTCAACGAAATTGGCCCATTAATTATTATGAAAATTGAAATCAGAACTACTAATAAATAAAAACATACATGCATACTCTTATGCAAAGCGATCACATTTGCAATTACTTCATGTATATTTACATATAATATGAAACAAAATCTTGCTTATAGAAATAAAACAATTACTTAAAAATCAAAATCTCTAAACACTAAACTGTGTCAACATCCCTAAAGCGAAATAAATGTCAACTATCGACATTTATTTCAACTAACAAGAGGACACAATTTGTTGGTCACGCGCAGGTAATGAAGGGCGATACAATCACAATGGACTGACGCTGACGAATTGTCTGAACTTGTATTTGTTGTACATTAAAATGGACGATCTGATTACCTCTGATTACCCGTGCCTACTAAAGCACCCGTAATGAGGATTAATTGTATTTTTTCAGTACTTGTACAAAGGAAATTAGTATTACTTTAACGAACAAATAGCTGTCTAGGGTAATTGTTAATTTGTTTAGTGCCATGATATTTGTCTAAACTGAAAAACAAAATGTAAAAAAAGGTTTCTTGGAAAACCTAATCTTGTATTTTATTGGAAATGAAAATATTGATACTAAAAACAATTTTACAGCCTTATTTTTTATTATCGCGTGTTTTAAAGTTAGTAGTTAAATTTTCATTAAAAAATATCGGCTTGAAGTTGAAACCTTTTTTTACTACGTCAATTTTAAAGGCATATTTTTAATATTTTTATATTTTACATGGAAGAAAACTAGATGTGATTTTTAGAAATCCGTATCTTACAAGGAAAAGAAAGGGGATTTCTTTCAAGATCACTCAGGTACCCGTCTATCTATCTATCAGTCACAATCATTTTCATTAGGATCCTATTATGTAGAAACTTGAGATTTGATATAGTTATAAAACAATATCAACACTCTGTATTCGTGTTGAAATGTTTTAGTCAAATTTTAGAGGGGAACAAATGAAATCATCTTTTTTTTTCAGAATTGTATGTAATATAATTCGAAAGAAATGATTGAAAATATCCACAAAAAATTTCATGTAAAAAAATGTCAAAAATTCCTAGGAATAACTAGTGTTCTTTATTTAGCATAAACTTACTCATACTTACATAAATATACATAATATATTGCGGAAACTCTGAAGTTAGAGAATAACAATATACTTAACAATTAATAAGGTTTTCACACACATTAAGGTACGTAATCTGACTAACCACTATTATACTTATGAAAGAGAATGTGTTCACGTGCCTTAAATCATAAACTTTTCCGTGTTGTGGTATAATTTCATAAAAAGCCAAAAGTAAATAACATGATAAAAAGCCAAACGATATGTTTTCCTAAATAATAATCGAAATAAGATCACCTTGTTTCATAGAATTAAAATTGTCAGAGCACCGTATTGCACTTGCAAGTCGATACGACACCTTGTAAGTGCAATATTCCAGCTTTTATAATAAAAGATGCGATACACAAAGAGAGTGGGCATCTTCATCCCTGTTACGGAGAGACACAATACATACAACGGTATTAATTATAACACAGAGATAAGTAGACAATTTTAATATCACATTTTTTTCTGACCCATGTGTAACTATTTTATAAGCACTTTGATTATGTTACAATATCAAAAAAACTAATCAAAGTGTTGAGTCAACGATCACTTCTAACGTCCCCGAATTACGTTAAAGGTAGCTCCTTACTGTGTGATAAAGGTAGGGTCAACTATATTTGTCCAACGTATGGACGCACTTTTTGCTATTGCCTCCAGCGCTTATCCCAACGTAGGTCAATATTCATCGCATGTCGGTTTATCAGCAAAACATCAAATGAATTGATGCCAACGATCGGCTCACTATCCACACAATTTAAAACTACTAAAGCTCTTGTGGGGAGTTTTATATCTGACATGTTTATGTTGGCGGTACTTAAAAAAAATTTTGTTCTATTCTTACGTTTGGACGCTCTCTCGAAACTACTTGCCAGCGATAGCCCCAACGTTGATCCCATAGTATGGAGCCAGACAAGAAAAGTTCCCAAGATCCTCCAAATTCGTTCAACTCTAATCGCAATTTAGTTGGAAAATTCTGTTTAAACGATGCACGGTACAGAGACACTGGTTTGTTTAATGATTATTCATCCCGAGTATTCCCGCAGTTTAGCGAACAGAGTGAAGACATTTAGTATATACGAGGGGAAGGGCAGTGTAATTAAGCGAGGTATACAAGTAGTTTAGTGAATAAACGAGGAGCTACGAGTAATTTAGTGAATAAACGAGGAGCTACGAGTAGTTTAGTGAATAAACGAGCAGCCACGAGTAGTTTAGAGAATAAACGTCAGATTGAATTAAAAGAAAAATATAAATACTGCTATATTTGCCATTGCTTTCCAATTCCAGTATATGGATCTTTCGAAGCATCGAAAGAGCTGTGGAATGTTTTATTTGCGATATTAATTACTAGTATGTTACAATATTGAAGGTATATTATAAATTAGATAAAATAGATGCTTATTTATCTTAATGTAAATTTTATTTCAATTTTATTGTATTATTTGAAGTTCCATTTTGAATACTGAAAATTAACTGGTAATCGCTAATAAATAATTATTTTACTATTTTCATTAATATTCTAACATATTCTGCATTTAATGATCCTTCATTTTTTTTTTTTTTAATATTAATTGATATTCTGAGCAGGAAAATGTAATAAAGTTACGTATAGATTATTGATGTGAAACATCGGATGCCGCGTTTGAATGGGTGTTAAAACGTTCTGATGGCACGTCGCGATATGCCATTCGGCCAGTTTTGCATTTTATCGGATCTTTTCGACTTAATTAGGTCTAGTTCGCGTCTTATCGGCTAACAGTATTATAAAATTAAAAATACATAGTCAATATATTGTTAAGAAATATGTTTGTGTAAAATTATGTTAATCATAACATAAAAATAAAATAACAAAATTGAATTAATATTTTATTATTGACAACTATCTACGTATTTGTTTTCTTCGCTTTCAATTCGTTTAAATAAAAATATTTCAATATACAAATATAAAAAAATTATATGTTTCTCATCTGTGAGGCATCCCTTGGCTCATATTTTTTTTTATGAACTAAACATTTGGTGTCCACATTATATTTTATTATGCATCATTATATTTTAACGTGCTATAACATGTTCTTGACTTGATAACATTACGGTATATAACAATTATATATGTAGGTAAAGACAAATTATTCTCATTGACAATTCGGCCTGTCATGCACAAAAAATACACATATACGTAGTGATAAATTCTCGAACAAATGACCACATAAGATTCGATTTAATTGCTTCATAAATTTCACTTGTAATAATTTGTGACGAAAATTCCGATCATAGTTACTGATTAGATTTTAAACATATAGACACCTTTAAAGAGCATAAGTTGTTTACCCTGCTTTTTTACAAATGTATATTTGTTACATTCTTATATCAGTGTATGGTATTCTGGGTTACACTGAGTTCCCTAATATCGGATATACAGAAATAAAGATTACTAATATAGAAGCGTAAACAAATTATAAATTTGAAAATAGTTATTACAAATGATATCAACATTGCCATCTGACGAAAAAATAAAAAAACTACGTTTTACTGCGCTAAGATTGTATTGGTTATTTATACTACAACCAGATGTCGCTGCTAAATATTAAGTAGTAATGCATTAGTTAATTAACTAGTGTTAAATCCATAATAAATTAGAGTGACTGTTATGTGATAATAACAAGAACAATGAAATAGGATAAACTTTATGTGACCTTGAACTGTATAAGATCATGTATAGAATCAAAATTAATTCGACAATTTTTAATTTGCTTTGATTTTTGATAATTTTTTTTTCATTCGTTTCCTAGCTGTGATAGAATGGAAAATAGTCTTGGATGTTGAACTACAATATAAACATTCAAAAATGTTAAAAACTCTGCGAAAATGAATTGTCGACGCTTACAAAAGCCTCACGAATACGAGCGATTTGTCCCCCACAAAAATGATCGATGCGCGCATATTTCTCCGGACAACAGGACGCGGGTGATGAATAATAGTGGGCCGGTAATGGGGGACGACAAAGCGATGCGCAATTATGCCGCAATCAGGTTGCTTCGGCGCTGATGGGTCACGTGCGCTTGTATTTACATCACAATGGGCGCTCTGATTACGTCTGATTACTGATCGTGACGCGAGTCGCGTACGTTAATGTCGAAATCGTAATCGTATTTGGAGATTATATTATTTCACACTTTTAACGATTTTATTGACAGTTTGCAAATTATTTAAATTTTTTGTTATTATGTTATTAATTTTTTCATTCTCAGTTAGGTGTTTATACTTAACTACATGTTATTAAATTCAACATATTCCCTTTAATAAAATTGTATTTACAACATGTCATTCGCAGGCACAGCCAATCCAAAACGAAGTTTATGCGTACAAATACCAGCTTCTTTCTGCGTCTTCACCTGCGTGAATTTTCGATAACGGAAGCGAATTGGCATATAGGTTTTAGACTGTATGTATTCATACGTAAGCAATAAAGTAAATATATATGACATGATATGTTATTGTACATCAAGTTTAATCACTGAGTTTTAACTTGCAGGAATTATGTTATTTCTTGGGATAAAAAGAACTCCTCTGTTATTTAATTCGAGTCATGAACTATGTCTACCAGGCTTAATAGAAATGTAATCAGCCGTTTAAGTGGGATTGAGTAATTACAGTAATATCAAACACACTTTTTGTCTCATGCGATCCAAGCTGCTGATAGATATTACCTATGTATTAGTTAATTACACAAACAATATACATGTCAAAGGAGAGCGATGAAAATGGTCTTGACGTTACAGAAATAGAAGATAATTTTCAAAAAAATTTTTATTTTTTAGGCTTTAAAAACACGAACGATTCAGAGGTCGACAATTAGGAAAAAGGAAAAATATTGAATATTCATTATTCACAATTAAATGAAACTACGTGATGTAGTATTATTTCTACTTTCAAAGTAGAAATAATACTACATCATGTAGTCGTCACGAGGCTGAAATTGTTACAGTTGGTATGGCTCCAGGTTTCAATCCGATTGGAAAATAAACTCAAAAATAAACTTTCAGTCAATAATATTTAGTCTCAAGCCACTGTTGATCTAGATTGGATTCAATCATCATGTATTTACCGTCCATATACACTTTCAGAAAGACTGAAATATCCCCTGACTTCCTTCCGTTCAATCCTATTTTCGTTCAAGCGTCACTTTTTCCATTTTAAGTCCTTTTTTATGAAAATCCACAAACATGAACAGAACAGAACAAAATTTCACGTCATCAGTGATTAATACAAAATGTGTAATTGTGACGATGACCCATACTCCGTTCATACAAATCATAATTATTTTTTGACCTAGGTACTCATTCTAGAATTCTTGAAAGTGTAACAAAAACGAGATATATTTTAAAATAAATTATACCTGTTTCAATGACGAGAATCTATGCCGATAGCATTGGTTAAGAGAAAAATTGTTCACTGACCATGTCGTCCCTTTATAAGAAGAGTATTGTGAGATCGTGAGGTGCTATCTACGACGATATGAAATGCAATACTCATTGTCGTCCTCATTTCATCTTGGAAGCAAATAAAATAAAAGTAGATAGATAAATGGGTGTAAAGTGAAAATAAGGGAAAGTATGTGGATTTTGGTCGTGTATATCACATAGAACATGAAAAAGAAAACAAAAGTAACAAATTTGCAAGCTACATATTTGCTTAAAATAAAACCGGAACCGCTAATTTGGGAACCATTTTTTATTGTAATGTTCTCATGGATCAAAGTCTGAATTAGACTGAAATTAATATGTTAGACGTGAATACGTTTTAAATTTCCTTCCATAGTGAGAGACAATTCAGAAAACTTAATAATAACCTTTTGGCATTGCAATTAGGTAATTACCATCTACATCCAAAATTAAATTACACAACTCGGTAGTTAAAGGATCAAATGATTCGTTACGTTGTGTATGGACTGTGATGTAATGCCCGCAGCGGAGTGTATACGAAAGGCTTATGTTGTCATGAAGAATAAGTAATTACAATTTCATAATCCTAGAAATTCAAATACCAAAACTAACGGTCTCCTTTCACTTATTTTCCCGCACATTTAAAGAAATATATATTTAAACTGTGTTAAGAAGAAAAAAAACCAAACCATTTATTATTTAACTATAACCATTTATTATTTAACTATGCATAAGTGATGTTTTTTCCTCAACTTTTTCACGTCATCGGCCTCCTCTGAATTTTCAAATGTTTCACTTATGTCAATCAAGTTACACAAATCTCGTAATTATAGCTCTCGTAACTAAAAAATTGGAAACCCTGCGCTTGCGTCTGTCCGTTTCGATGAATGAATCAGCAAAAGGTTTCCTGTGATTGAACTATATAATCGTAAAATAGGTATAAGTAAAAGAATGGAAACCTGAAAGATATTTGATAAAATACACAAGTAAATAAATTTGAAGAAAATTTAAAACGCGATCGGCGCCGAGAGAACAAAATAAAATGACAATGATCATATTTCAAGAGGAAGTCTTACGGTGATCCGCCTTCGCTACTTACCTTGCCATTAGGGTATAAAAAATGCACACAATGTGTTAAGAAATAAATGGAACAATGTAAACTATCTAAGAAAGAACAAATACAACCAATTAATTTCTTACCGCAACTACCAGGAGGGCAGCAATGTGAAGCGCGTAGTATATTCACCGGGCATTGCAGTGTTTTGCCGCTCTTTTCATAGACATGGGTAAATATGGACACACTGATGAAAATTATAGTTTATGTTTACAAACACATCTTTGTATTAGAATAATTAATTGCCTAATAGTTCTGGTGAAAGATTTCAGACAATTTTATTGAACACCTCCGTGTTTTTCGTTTGACAATTTCAGTTTTTCAGTTTTATTTTATTTATAATGGCACTACTCCGTGACTTCGTTTACGTAGAATTTGTATGACATGGTTTCTACATTTATACCCACCCCTCTCACGCAAACATCCCGTACGTCCGCGCTTACTGCCGACGCAGCCACTTTTATACCTTTTGAATGAATTATGTAATGGGCATGCAGTTAAGACAAATATTTATGTATACGTAAATATCTATCTTAATTACCTGTCCATTATGTACATATAATATTAGTTAAGACTAATATTTATGTACATGTGATACTGATTATTTCATTCGTTTTGAAATGAAGAAATAAAGCGGTAAAGTTAATTTTATTGTGTTTTTTCTTATCAAAAAATACAAATGTTACTGACTTTCCATAAAATATAGAATTATAGTACAATTTTTGTTAGATCTCGTTAAGATACACGTTTCATTCTTAAATTATTTTGGTACACCTGTTACGGTTTACTCAGTATAAATCAAGAGAACGCAGTTAATTTTGTCTTTTTCTCCGGTTTGAGCTATAATATTGCCACGGAAACCTTACGGAATCCTAAATTTTTGAGAATAGAACTTAGTTTACTCTGGAATATCGTAGCTTTCTACCAGTGGAAGGATTTTTGGAATCGATCCAGTAGTTTTCGAGCGTATTTCTCGCTTATAAACAAACAAAAAATAAATCTCTCTTCATATTAATACAAATTTATAATTTGTGTCTCGATCACAACTGGAAGGAACTGAGAACATTTAAACACTTTAAAATTATTCAAGGTTATATAACATATATAACAGCTTTATAACTATAAAGAAAACATGGCTTTTGTACTAATTCTACACAGGGTTTTTCAAACAATTTCATACACTCCATGCGCCATCCTACTGATTGCTTGTCCACTCAGGGAAAATGGAAAAACTGACTTTCCAGAAAGAGCAAAATAAGTAAGTTTTAAGGAAAATGAATATTCCCATTCAGCTATAAAAGTAATGATGGTAAACAATAATTTTTATTTATCTGCTACGTATGAATCTCAGTTTTGTTTACAAACATCTCGCAATACTTAATTTAGGCCTTCCGCGGATGTAACGGATGCGGTCCGGAGCGGATGCGGACGCGGCGCGGCAATATTAAACTTTTATAACTAGTATGGAAACGCGCGAATTCGTTCCTAATGAACAAGCGGGTGCTGTGTCTATCGATATTGGCGATGCGCGGGGAAACAACACGGGAGCGGCGCATGATCTTAACGGTTTGAGTGCCATCGCGCACGTGCGCGTACTAACTAAATTTGCCATGAGTGCGATGGCGCTCGCGAAATCAGTTGCTGTTTAGCGCTCGGTGGGGGAGATCGCTCGCACGTATTGCTAATTTTTTATCTTTCTACATGTTACATAAAGTTCAAATTATAATATTATTAGTAATTACAATATAAAAAGGATAAAGGAAAAGAAAATTTTTAACCCATAATGTTGGAATACGAAAATGATCGTTTTTCAAGTTGGGAGTGACATTGTGGTGTGCTCACAATTTGGTGTAATGCAAATTTTATAGTGATAGTGATAATAGCGACGATAACAATTATTTTGTTGATAAGGAGGATGTACCGGACTGAGAAAATTACTATGTGACCTTGATTTCAGTTTTTGTAATAATTTTTGTTCACAATATATATTTCCATAATTTTCTTTGTATTTTATTATCCTTGTACAAGTTTTCATTAACCGAAAAAATTATTAAAACTGGATAATTTTTGGAAGAGATAATGTTTTTTTCGAGACAAGAGTAAATCACGTCAAAAACAAAAGATGTCTTTCGCACTTTTAAATATATATGAGTAAAAAACAATGGCACTAAAACGGTTAAACAATAACAGAGCTATATTTGAGAATACAGTGCACGCACGTTTGATCAAGCGTCGAGTGTATTCTGCATTTAATGTATTATAATAAAATAAATAATAATAAAATGGACAAGATTGTGAATTATCAACAACGGTTGTACAAAAAAGATCAGGCAAGAACTTTTAATTAATAAACTAGCATGTTCTACACTTGTATCCATAGGCCTGCGAAATTTACGCCATTTTTGAGCTCAAATGCCGTAGGCGCATTCTACTACCGCAAGCGCAATTGACAATATTTTATTGAAATACTCTCTTTATTTTTGATACGTAATTCCCTTTTAGAACGTACGTATTAAATAAGTTTTCAAGGGATATGCTTGATCTCCAATTAAGAAATTGGGTATTACAATGAATGAATGAGTTTATTCTGAATATGTTTTTATTCTGAATAAGTTTAGTTTTAAAAAATTAAATATTGCTCATTCACTATGCTTCCTCATTCTACTGACTTCGATAACAACTTTTTGTAATCACCCACTACTGCTTACAGAAGGCCAGAAAAGTACTTTTTGTAATTGGGAATATTTCGAAACAGAATTATTTGGGCGTTTTATACGGAAATGCTTCCCGTCAAAGCAATTGGGAAATTTTTAAAGAAAATGAAAGTCTTGAATGATTTTTTTCAAATCTGTTGTTATAAGTTTTGGTATTACATGATCCTTAAAATTCTTCCAAATAGCTTCAAATATTTCAGAAATAATCTGGCTTATAGTACTTGTCCCACGACGAAAGCTCTTCCCTCATTATTCGAAGGTCATTCCAGTCGAAAGGTTTCTGTAATAAATAAAAAAATATATTATACTATTTGCAGTTGCTCTGCTGAAAGTGAAATGGAAGAATTCCAATCAATTTAGAAAATAAGTGAAAAAACTCCGCTATTTACGACGCCAGACGATGGACACGTTAAGAAAGATTCCGAATCTACGTGGCCGTATTATCAAATAACGATATTCTTTTGAGATGAAATTCTTCCAGAAAATACATTACTATTCCAGATAATACGTACAACGACATACATAAAACCTTGATGAAAATAATGGTAATAGGAATAAAGATATTGAAAATATATCAAACGATGCTCCCCTTGATGATTCTTTGTAAACTATTATTTGTCAAATTGAAAATGAAACGGTAAAGTGTGAATATTATTATTTTTACCGTTAATGAAAAAAAAATAGTGATGCACAAAAGTTGTGGGCCAGAAACAAAATTTATCAGATAATATTGGATGCAATGGCAATTGTGGAAAATAATGATAGACGTATGGAATTACAAATAGACAATCTTGGAGTAAACAGAAATCTTGGAGGTTATTATTACGGATGTAATACAGCAAATTACAGGGAAGTCCAAATAATTTAACCATGATTAGTTTCACTGTGAAGATTTCTAAAACACAGATACTCATTATCTTAATGATTTTTACCTTCTTTAAATATGATTGTAAATATATTATAGAGAAATACACTTTGTTATTAATTAATATACCAATAAATAAAGACGATTAATAAATCTCTACTATAGTAACTAATTACATTAATAATTGTTACTATAATAATGCAGCGAGACTAATTAATATAGTTCCCTATTTTAATTAGTATATAATAGTAGTTAGATATTGCTTAGTTTTAAAATAATATACAAATAAATAAGATCAATCAATACATTGAATAAAATTAAATGATTACGTTAATAATAATAAGAGCGTTTAAAATAAGTGAACACATTGTTTTGTGATTAATTAGGAACGCCCAACAAATGTATAATAAACTCAATCATTATTTTAATGTTTCTTTAGCGATTGTATACTGCATATTCTTCTCTCTAAAAACTTATGAACTTTTTACCTTAATATGATGAATAACATTTCTTCTGGCACGATATAATAATTTCGAAAATTACATTGAGTTTTCTCTAATTCTTGTCTCATTCCGCTTAGAATATAATCGAATCAATTTACAGACATTCTTGTATGACCGTAAAAAAACTTCATGGCTCCTTTAGTCCTCGTACAAATTTGCCTGAGGAGAGAACAGATTACACCGAGCCGCGCCCGCGCCCGCGTCCGCGCTTCCATTGTGAATACAGCCCGCGCCGTCGCCCGCTGTCGCGCGCCACGCTTCCATTGTGAACGGGCGGTTACACTAGTACCGTTTAGCAGTACATAATCGCAGCTGTATAAGGTCAATGGAAAAACGTAAATGCGTCTTAGCATGTTGCCATGTATATGTTTTTATTTAAAAATGATTATTTTTATGGTTATTAGGGTTCCATAACCAAATGGCAAAAGTAAACACTTATAATTTCGTCTCGTCCGTCTATCCGTCTGTCTGTTTATCCGTATGTCACATACATTTTACTCGAAAACTATTCGCATTATATAGTTCAAAAATGTACATAACTAAGCGCGGCAGTAAGCAGAAGTAGTCGATACTGTACACACCGCTGTGTAATAATTTTCACGAAAGATATCGAGCCACTACAACCACCTCTCAAACTCAGGACCTATTTGATGCACCGGATTAAAACTTTTTGTTCGAGCAATGAGTTTTACTTGAATTAAAAAAAAAACTTGCCGCGTTAAAGTATAAAAGTTACTAGCTGACCCGTGCGAATATTCCGCACAGTATCGTGATCAAACACCAAATAGTAATAACATAAGAACATGTTACTTGAATATATTTTATTAGGAATGCCTGTCGATGACAGATGGCATTGCTAATGAAAATACGATTTTTATTAAAAATTGTTTTAACGATTTTTTTAATGAAACATTAATTTTAAACAATTTGTTATGCATCAATTTAAATTAATTTTAAACTATTTTCCATCATAGCGGGGAACATAAGCTTTAAAATAATATTTGAATCATTAATTTCGATGAAGAATTAAGGGAGATATGGCATTACTACTAAAAAAACAATTTTGAAAAATAATATCTATGATGACTTAACTTATTTGAAACTTGACTGTCGTTTCGATTTCAATTCTTTTTTCAATTAATATTTTATGATCTAAAAAAACTTGCCCCATTTTTCACATTTTATTTTTGATGGGAGCTTACATTACTATTAAATAACGCAGCAATGAAATGGTAACTTAGGAGCAGTATGTGTATATTGGGTTAACCTATGGTCGGTGAAAATGTCAAAATTCGAATGATGCATGCTGTGTAGATGAAAGAAATTTTATATAATTTAATAAATACATAATAATAAATTAATGTTTATCGTACTGGTATGCTGTATGGAAATATATCACAGTTATACAGTGTATTAATGCAGTTATTCTTGATTTTTAATATTGTAACCTCGTAATTTTAATATTGCAGTATTTCTTTCCCGGAAATTTATAATTTTGTACTCGCAAATAAGTACATTTTTATAGTTCCGTAACCGAAGTGACTGAACGGAACCCTAGTATTGAGACTACGTCTTCTATCTGTGTAGCTGTCAAAGACTTCTAACTTCCAAACGAAGTAAGAGAGGAACTTTAAATTTGAATATAATATGTAATTTTATGAATATATTTGGCGTTAATTTTGTAGAAATTCATTATTCACAATTAAATGAAACTACGTGAGCAAAGATCTTTGCTAATAGTCCACCTGAAGATATTGTAATATAACGAAACCTAGGTCATGGTAAAGAACTTAAAGAAACTAGAAATAATACTACATCACGTAATTTCATTTAACTGTATATGTAATTGTTTGATGTTGCAACAAGCTTTTGGTAATTTAAACAAGTGCTAAAAAGAAATAAACACATCGAAAATATTGATGGAAATATGATTTAGATATATATAATAAAATAACAGAACTTAAAAAATGTTATTGAAATTTGTGTCTATTTGTCTGTTTATCTGTATGTATGTTATGTGACTCAATTAAGATTGAGGTTTTTTTAAGCAGGGTTGACTTTAATTAAGATTGATTTTTACGACAATTATCCCACTGAAGAACCTCCAACGAATATCCTTGTAAACCTACTCGAGACCTTCACTAAAAGAGTAGACACCCAAAATCGGAATAGGTAAAGTTTTATGACTGTATCCTAAAAGCGTGTATAAATAATATAAGTGTAAATGTGTATTTGGGTTTCAATGGATTCGATAACTATTATAATGATGGTTTCTATTGGGTTTGGAGTAATATATGGCTTTGGTTTATCACAATTCATTGAATAAAAAGGTGTGGCAATTTGACGTTTCAGTATACTTTGCTAAATAAAGTTTGCATTATAAATATTATAATAGATAATAATACTCTTACAGTTAACTTAATACGGTTTTTGAAAGGTCCACAGTTGAATAAAATAGCGGCTACAGCAGTTAGTAATAACGAAAACGTGTTTTTGAGAAATGCAGAATATTTTCACGTCTACGAAAGACGCACTAAGCAAAGTTTTTTAAATAACGGCATATATAATAATATAATTAAATAATTTAAAATTTAAATCATCTTAAATGTGTATGAAACGCTCGTGATATGGATGTCATTTTAATTGAAATGGTGTCATTTAAAACTACTATTCTTTAGACTTTTGAATACAACATGTATTATATATTTCATAACGGATAATATGTACTATAAGAAAATGTAAGATAATCAAAAAGAAAGCTATGAAAAAAGAAAAAAAAATTGTAAAAAATAGTATGTATCTTGAATTTAACATTTTATGGTAATCAAACGGGTTTTGAATTTTTGATTCTTTGAAATTTCAAAATTACTGATATATAAACCCGAGGACAACATTTTAAGTCCTACTCAAATTATATTCTGTTCTTTACTGTGAAATGAATGTTTAATTTATAAAAATGATACTTCACAAGATCAGTTCCGTGGAGCGATCGCTAAATGGCAAAGCGCCATATTGCAAGTCGTAATTATTCAGCGTAAACTAAAAGATATTCAAAACATTTTTGTAATTAGGCTGCTAAATCTTACGTTCAGCAAAACGTATATTCAAATTTCACTCGTAAAACTTTATATCGGATCTTTGATCTTGCATAAATTTTGCAAGACGTGTTCGTGTATCGATAAAACTGGGAACAAGATGTGAACACATGGAAAGTTGCCTTATGTCGCACCGCCCGTAACTCGCGAATTGCTTCTTCATAATATAAGTATTGTACGATAAATATATTCTAGTTACTAAGTACTGTTCAGTTGACATTTTATTCTAGTCGTGTTTAAAATTACTCATACAGATAAATCCATTGCAGAATTAACACGGGTATATTTTTAAATTAATCGTTTATTCGTTTTGCTAAGTGTATGTTCATATTGATTACATGATGAATTACATCATTCAAGGGAAAATATATTTGAAGAGCGTTATAATACCATAATATATTTGTTAGTATTTCCTATGCGTATTTTTTATGAGACTAATGTTTTATATTTCGAAACTTCGGACTGGCGTGTCATTTTAATAAAATTAAATAATTGAAGGAAAACAAATAATTTTAGGTTAGTTAGTGGTTTTACATTAAAATGGGAAGAGTTTTATATGGAAGCGTATCGAGAATTTCATAGCTTCATAAAGAAATGATTATAATATTTCCGTCGTAATATTTTTCATTATATTCACTGATACTTTAGATGCGCTTGGGCAAAGTTTCACTTTTCTGTTGTTTTTGGTCCCGACTTTGTGCCGATGTAATTGGTGCTAAGTGGGGGATTTCATGAATATGGATGTTACTAAATATCGCACTTTTATTAAGTTCAAATTGAGGAAAGGGTTAACCTCGAAGCAGATCCATGGCGATGATACTAGAATAATCATTCTCATTGTGTACAGTTGTTAAAAAGCGATCAGCTGAATTTATATATATATATATATATATATGTATATATATATATATATATATATATATATGTATATATATATATATATATATATATATATATATATATATATGTATATATATATATGATTGGTAGAGCGTTGAAAATTACTATTGCACTCGATGGTCGCCAATTAAGTCTTCTGAAAAAAACGTTGAAAATACCAGCTATTTGGTTATGGGAGTCAGTACATTGCAACTTACAGAAAGGTCTGAGATTATTGACTCTCTTATGAATAAACTCATAACATCATTTACATTGAAATGAGACTTTCTAAGGTGTCTACCAGATTGATACCGACACCCTTTTCAGCAAAAAAAAGCGACCAACTCTCGATTTTGCTTGACTGTTTGAAGCTGATTAACATTAATTTTTGGATAGATTAGTAAATACTGAAATTTGGCTTCGGTAATATACTCTTGAGTTAAATCAGCAGTCATAAGAATGGAGAAGTTTGGAGTCACTATCCCCAAAGACCAGTCATTTCGTTTTGAAATAAAATAATTTCCACGGAGTCGAAGGGAGCGATTATGTTTAATTACCTAAGAAAAGATACCACCATAAACTGTACTTATTACCGCACATCTTTAGGTTTGATAAGTGATGAAAGAAGGAAGAATCCATATTCAAGAAAATGTTTTATGTCCTCAATGTAAAACGCGCACCCACACCTGTTTAGAAACTATGACTGAAACCCATTGTGGATACGAATTATTATGTTTCGAATTGCTGCCACACATCCTTAATTCATCTGATCTAGCACCTTCTGACTTTCACCTTTTCCTAATTAAAAAATACATTAAGTTGTCTAGAATTTTGTTATAAAATTAAGAAGTGGAAACTGCCGTTAACGCCTATTTTGAGGGCAATTAGAGAATAATTTGTCATCATCATCATTTAAGAGTGACAAAATGGCTATAAAAACCAGATGGATGAAGTACATTGAGATAGGTGATAATTTTAATAGGAGACCGTCTCCTTCTAGGCGTTACTTCTAATAGAAGCCGATTGCAAAAATGTCCATAATGATGTATTTTTGAACGTCGATCATCCGCATGGTAACATATTGTCAAATCGTATCAACACACACTTATAATACATACTATGTTTTAATACAATATCTAAAAAAATAAAGCTCTGCACTTTTATAAAGAACATATAAAAGTAATTTAATTTCGAAAAATTGTTCAGAAAGACACGTTGTGATGATATGCTTTTTATGTACATAAGGATACAAATGAATAATGACGGAGCAGTAACAAGTATACATTAAAAATAAACATGCAATGACTGGTTGAAAGACGCCATTAATCGGATGAGATAATTTTTTTACTTAACGATAATCATGTTAAAAACATTTTGATAACAGACGCACATGCATAATCGTTGAATGTGTACCACCACGTTAATTGGTGACGTGATATTTATAGCTACATAGAAACTATATCAATATCCTTTCTCCAATACATTTCGCAGCAAATTAACTTGTGACAAAATTAACATGCCACCATGTCGGTTCCCAACCTTGCTTAATTCTTTCATTTTACCAGCCTACTGGCTACAAGACTTTGGGAAAAAATCTTCCCAAATAGTCGCAGGGCACGCCTCGGCAATTAATATTAAAAAGTTGCAGAGCAATTTTAAATTGAACTTATTTATTACTCTGTTTTCATAACCTCGCCACAAAGAGGAGAAAGTTTATATAATTAATTATAAAATCAATTTCAGGATAATAACTTATTGTAATCGCATTACGACATCGTTAAAAAAAAGTGGGCATCCTTAAAAACTATTGATGATTAAATTGGTAAATCAAACACTGCGTTACTTAAAAGTTTCCTGCGAAAAAAAATTCTGCTGTTGTATGTAAACACTAATAACGCTTCCATCATAAATTCTTATCTCAGGTTTGAAGTAAGGGAGACGCAAAAAAGATAGACATTTGTTTCACAATAATTTGATTTGATTTATCATTGAATCGGTCTTCAAATATATTTAGTGCATGTGTGTGTGTGTGTGTGTGTGTGTGCATGTGTACGTGTATGTGCGTGTATTTATATTTTTAAATTTAGCATTATAAATTTATATATGTTTATATATGTACACACATACATATAAGTAATAAATAAATGCGTACGTACATACATATATCAATGGATATATGCCAAGTAAAATATAGCACTAATTTTTCTGTGTTGCTTCTCTCTTAATTACTCTCATGTGAACACATGAAAGTAGGTGAGAGAGAAAGAAAAAGGTCGACCTTGCACCCATACCAAAAACAGTATTTTGCAAATTTATTTACGTTCGGAAACAATATTGTACTGCAAAAGTACCAACTTAGTATTCGTATTTATATATCGTAAATACAAACATTGTTACTCGTATATGCATTGTTTTATATTTTCAATGGGCTTTTATTCGGTGCCTATGCAAAATCGGTTCAAATTGTTTATTGAAAAGAGATTTCCTTGTATTTACTTGTTCCGAAACAACGTCGTAGAGATACGTTTATGTATGAAATATCTCTTTCGCAATCCCATAGCCAAATGTTGCAAATATTACTACTTATAATTAAATCGCTTTTTTAAGCTAATAATAAAGAAAACTAGCACATATTTTCATTGTTACCACGAATCCTAAATTATTTGTTTGATTTTTTTTATTTCGTGCATAAAAATAAGAAAGGATATTTTTTGCAACTCCTAAATAAATACTGATTCTTGAAAATGCCAAAACTTACTCCTGGGTCTATAAAACCAGCACAACTTAAAGTCACAAAAAATTGGTCATGTAATACGCAATGTTATAAATATTTATACTCGTATTTTTTATTATTTCACATTTCAAATGTCCTGTGTCTATTATAATTATATAGACACATGGATATTTTAGACAGTCTTAATAACTTTACGTTTTTACCACTATTTCCGTGATGGAATAAAAAGACAGCTGATTTTAAATCGGCGTCTTAAAATTAAAAATGTTAAGTACTCAAACGTATTTCAATAATGTAAAATATTCCATTCAAAATTTGCTGCTGTTGTATAAACTTCTTTCTTTTTCATGTAGTGGACAAGTGATATTGCACAAATTGTGGAAATTTTCCAAATCACGGAAAACGTTTTGTGTCTTTGTTAGCCTAGTATTTCTCTATAGCCTTTGACTCTTTAAGCTGCCAGCACCAAGGCGTTGCTCGTCATAAAAATGTACAGTTACCTTTCATAACCCGCACTGGTCCGACGTATTCCCACTCTTATCATTTTAATTTTCTCTTCCAATATCGTAGTCATATCCTTTTAATTTTATTTAGCCAATCATAGATAATTTGTAACCACTCAGGAAGTCTAGTAAATATTTTAAAAACTAGAAAAAGTTAGTTAATTAAGCACCGTTGAGAGAAGCGGATCTCTCGAAGTACAATTTCCAACGTTACTTAACGCGCACCTTATAGCTTTGGCTTAATTAACTCACACCTTTGTTAAAGTTACTTAACGTATACCTTATACCTTTGGTTTAATTTATTTATACTCTTTGTCAATTTAAATTTTAACTTGTGAACATTCAAAATACAGTGAAAATTATTAATCAAAATTTATTTCAAATTTATTTCAATAAAAAATCAGCCACATAAAAGTGTGACATCATTCGCGTTGTGAGTAACCGTATTATAAATATTTTATGCTCGGGTAATCGACTAATAGCAAAGGCCATACATTACCTAATGAAGTTCCGTATGTAGTGCTCATTATATATCCAATGATGAGGATAGATAACGTTTGATAACTAAACAGAATTATACTCAAATAATGTTAGAAAAGACAGAAAAAGCGTTACTTTATATTATTGTCAAGTGAACAAATAAAATATAATTTCGTAATACACGTCACATCTGCAAAATATATTTATATGATGGATTGCCTTACACTAATGACGACAATATATTACTTCTGTTTTTAGTTTACATTTTTAGTACTTTAAAAATGTAACACAATCACATTTTATGGTATTACAAAGTAGTATAGAACCGATCATAGACACATGATATTTTAAAATTATCTTAAAATATTATACGAGTAAAATACACACATACACACGCTTTACCTTGTACTGTAAATATGCATGATCCGTTTTAATTCGGTCTAAGACGAATAAGCTTAAAAATTAAGTGCTATTAAACTAATTATTAAATCTTTCACTATTAATCGACAATTTATTTTCTTTCAATGCGTTAATGACAGATATGTTATTTTCAATTCCTTCAACTGAAAATGATATAATTCCAATTCGTTTCCTTACCTATCAACCAAACTGCTACGAAAAATAAAGAAATAGTGTAGTAACTAGGTGCTGATTGCCTAGCGTTTTCTCCGTCAGAGCACGTAACACAAATATGTTTTTTTAGAACAACGCTCCCATAGCACCCACGTTCTAGGACAAGTCTAGCAAATATCAACATATCTTCGTAACCTTACATTTATGGGTGCGTACTATGCAAGGACCTTCCAAGATTTAGAACTCAAGTTATAAGCGGACACACAGAAAATCCTAAGTTGCCTTATATGTATATGATATATATATATATATATATATATATATATATATATATATATATATATATATATATACATAATGCAATTGACTGGGATATTTTTGACAGTAATATTTTAGTTTATACTTAAATATTAAAAAATTTAAGTTAAGCAACTGTCACTAATTAATTTTAAATACTCAAAATTACCCAATCATAATGAAATAAATTACAACACAATCCCGAACTCTCCTTGCCAAATGTGTAAATCAATACGTGAAAGTGAGAGAAAACAAAAATACTATTAATCAAATTACATAAACAAACCCATTATGACTATATATTTCGTTCATGTCAACTAACTTCGTCTTTATAATTTTAGGCATCCCTTGGTAAAGATACGTCAATACATAAATAAACAAAAGCAAGTAAATAATGTATAAATGCATTCTAGCAAAGGCTATAATTAATTGCGAGACAAGAAGTGGGTGCCGAGGAGCGGATAGCGAGTCCGCTTATTACCACATTCTCGGCCCTGGAATGTGTTCAACGACGGCGCGCGGTCGGCTATTGAGGTTGGTGCTGTGCACCGGAGACGAGCTGCCAGAATGCAAAATGTGATATTGACTATATGCGAATCTCATCCCTAAATGGCAGATAAATTAAAATATCGTAATTCCATAACACAGACTATGAAAATGTTAATCAGGTGTTAATAAATATTCTATATTACTCGCTAGGAAAAATAATTCCACAATTCAAGGGGAAAATTCTGCAAGTTAGTCTTTGCTACGTAAAATTTAAAAAATTAAGTTACAAACCCGTTAAAAATCAACCCGTACAAACCCGTACAAATCAGTTAAATAGCAGTTTGGCATTGCGTATTAAACTTGTTAATGCTCAACAAATAAAGCTCTATAAACCTTCAGGTTTGAAACTGGGACCAGTGTTAGGTGATTAATAAATATCTTTCAGTCCATTTAATGGATCCATATTTATCAATGTAGACAACAACTTGTACTTACCGAATTGAAAATGCAACTTAAATTGTTGATAAATTTGAGAAGCACATATCCTTTCTTATGCATTTATCTCTTCTTCTTTTTCTTTTTAGTTGGTGCCTCTTCTACGTCCATTAATCATTGAGATAACTAGTGCCGCAATATATTGTTCTGGCTGTCTAGCTAAAACCTAGTTCACCCATCTCTCCTTTTATTCGTTCTAGTCCCGCTTTGGTCTGTGTTCCCGATCCCGCTTCAGCTTATTGGTCTAATTTCCATGGCAAGATGAGATAACATTACGAAAGGCTTCCTGGAAATATGACACAATGTATTTTGTCTGTATAAAGTGTGGACTTAAGTGAGCGAGACTGAAGGTTTAAGCGAAGAGTTTGGTTTCGCATACAGTATACTAGCACTCAGTTCTTTGTCGATCTTTCAGTCTATTCCAATGGTGGCTACGAGACTACGTACTTAAACTTACTACGTACTTAAAATCTCGCTCCTACTGTAAGTGTCCTGCTTGAATGAATATCTGAACTAGTCGAACTGGTTTTCTATAAAAAATTAAGTTTTTTTTTCTTCGAGGTTAGCTCTTTGTTCCGCACTTGTCAGTTCTTTTCCTACTACAGCTGTATAGTCTGCATACTTTAAGTCAATGCGGAATATCCATATATGCATCCAGTATTAAAGATGAAGCTTGTTAACTCGTACTTTGCATTCTTTAGTAACATCATTAAACAATGACACGAAAAAAATACGGGCTCCTACTATCTACCTGCATAACTCTAAATATAATTTCAAATTACTCCATCAGAGGACTGATAGTCTATACGTAATTTGTGATTTCGCACGTTGATAAGAGTGTTAAGAGTATTGTAGATGCCTTTAATTCTGCTTATCAACACTTTATATAGATCTTCCTTTCTAAACACATTCCAAAACACCAAAACACTGTTTTCTATATCATAAAAAACCCCAGATATTTTCCACAAAGTAAATATTAAGTCTCACGGACCTCTATCTTGTCGGTATTTGTAGTATGACTATGATATTCAACCTGCCCACACAATAATTACGCCAGTATCGGTAAACATAATATATTTTCGAGTACACTGAAAGAGAAATTCCACTATGGTTAATTTTTGCAAGATATCGACACAACATTATTACATGACAAGTTATTTTGAATATTTTAATCGTTAACAATTAAACCCTTTTAAATTCTCAGATTTTAAAAATTACAAATATGCTTTGGTCAAATTCCCAATTAAATTATCTTTATCAAAAATGTTAATCCAAAATCGGCTAAAACGTCAACTGAGTAGATTCACTGTGAGGCAAAGTATTTTGTTCATTATATTTGGCGCAACACACAGATTTCTGGACCGTTTTCTCTGCATTTAATTGTGCCTGTAATGCAAAAAACGTTTAATATACGTATATTGTTTAGATTTTGTTTGGTATCTCCAGATTTATGAAAAATCAAACTATTACGAATGTTGAAGATGAGAATTAAAAAATTAGAAAATATTATTGCCACTCAGTCGTTATAATCTCAAAAAAGGATTCATTTGCTTTATTCGCAAGAAAAACCATTCAAGCACGAATAAAACTCACACTTTATTAAGCACTTACGAACATTCAAGGGTACGTAGCATTTCTATTAAACTATTTAAAAACATTAATTTTCCTTAACGTAAACATATTACCTACCATATCTTTCACAAACGTAAATTATGATGACTATTAAAAAACTTATAAGATCTAGGAAAACCGAAATAGTTTTCCTTGATTTTTAGGTGGGTTTATTTTTTCTTATTTCAATTTGAGTAGTTTCCAGAAAAAGGGAGAGCATATTTAGGGTGCCCCGCCCCCAAATTTTCATATGAATATTTCTGAGTGTTACGTATTGAGATATATGTAATATTTTATTACTATGCCGAATTTGAAGTTTCTACGTCAAGCTGTTTTCCGAAAAAAAACGGTTGTCATCGATAGACAGACATGCCCATGAGTGATGTTATCAGGATTACGTTTTTTTTCCTTTTAAGGTAAACCCTTAAAATACTTATAGCTGCAATAACCATAAAACAGTTCAATTCTAAATTAATGAAAATTTACTTTTGGTTTAAGTGTACATGTTTCTGCAAATGTTTAAATTAAAATACAGCGTTTAAAATTATTTTAAGAAAATATAATCAATATAATATACATAATAAACTTTTTTTCTGTTTAGTAACATATAATTAAAATATATTAAAAACACTTCGAGTGACATTTTATAAACAGAGTTTTCCGAAATTCATAAAATATTAAATAAAAATTTTGTCAATTTAAAATTTTGATTCTATTAACTGCAATAGCAATAGAACGAATAATTGCGCTCCAAGCATCACTCGGGTGTAAGCAGAAAGGATTTTCTAATAAATAAAATAGATTTTTGAAATCCTTGCAACATATTATTGAAACACGGTTTTGATTTTCTAAATATATTACATAGGAATGTAAGCATAAATTATAAAAGAGAGACAAGAGGATGAAAGTATTTGAAATATTTAGTTTTCCAATGTTCTAAACGAGATATATGATCAAATAAAACATATATGACATTGGGAGACATATTGCCTGGACTCATTATTACTTCCTTTAGAAAGGTAATTTTGTTAATTTCCGATCTGAAGCCGAAATTTCCCCTGTTCTAGTTATATAAAAATGGGATAATAATTAAAATAGGTATTTATTGAGATGTCTAATTACTTAATTTACACACTCATATAGTTTTGAAAGATTGAGTAAAATATTAAATGCATCTCTACTGAGTGTATTAAAAATAAAGGGAGATTTATAAGTTTATCAACATTGTTCGAGATATGTCTAAAAGTGTAGAAATTGATCCATGGAAGAGGAACGTACCTGATAAACTTATAAGGATGTCTTGAAATCACTGAGAAATACTAAAAATATAACATGTAGAAAAAATAGGACTTAAAATCTATCGTAGCGTAAGAACGCACCGTTTCGAAATTGGACAAATAAGCACATTTTAATCACATCAATTTATTTTGTATATTTTTATGTTTTCTACAATTAGTAATAAATTAAATTTTCATAAAATTAGGATATATATTTTCGAATGTACTTCCCGCTACTGTGAAAATCTATCCTTACATGAGTGATATACTCAAGATAAAAAACCATCATTCGCATTAGTACCAAATGTAGTAACCATTTTTCTATACACTATTTTCGGCAATAAAATTTATAATTTCATCATTATAATTATTAGCTGTTTTTTTTTTAAATTTTTCTTTCCTCTTAACGTTATTATTTACGTATTCAAATCCTATAAAATGCCCATGAACTTTATTGGTATGAAAATATTAAGAAGCAATTACGACCACAACAATAGTTCGCTCTGCAGTGCAAAAACCCAACTATGTACAAAACGAGACGTTACAGAAAGGTTTCTAACCAATTAAGCGCCGGTTGCACTGTGCCTGCGAATATTCAGAAAGTTGCTCAGTGTTTTATAATTGATGTTTTTGGTCGCCATGAAAATACGAACTGAACTTCACCTGTGCTCTGAGAAGAGAAAAGTTTTATTTTACTTGCGCTAAGCTGCAGTCAGTAAAACGAAATAAAGCATTTCTTTTTACTACGCGGCATTTCTGTGTTTGTCTAGATTTAATCGATTTCATACTCATTTCTAGTCAATATAATTTGACACAATATTTAAGGACGACACTTAATGGCTTGTCAATATCATATCAAATCTTGTAATAAATTGTTCATCGATTTCCACATAATCTATTAATTTCAATTTGTCATAGGTGCTTGATAATTCCTTTCGATACTTTGGTATGATAAAATTTCAAGAAAGCGGTCTAAAGTGTCACAAAACTGTGTGACCTGATTCGATTGAATACCCATACTTGAGGGCATTTAAATTCACTAATTAAGAATTTTTAAAATCAATGTGACCGAATTGTCATTGAAAAGGAGAATGAGGATCTCAACCTATATGATCAATAACGACAAGATATATTTCATTAGATGGTTTTTATTAATGTTCTAAAACTTCTATCATGTTAGGAAGCCTCAAATCTTTGTGGGGAAAAAGTTATCGCTATTTAAAGACAGTGCGAGTTGAAACGAAAGTAGTCGTACATGGATTTTCGTTGATAAACAATGCAGGAGCATGTTAAACGGAGCCTGTGAGACAACAACAGGTGCGGGGTGGGGGTCATGGGGAGGTATCTGTGGACGAACCATGGCGAGTCACCGGCGTAGGTTGACCTTGCGAAATATTCAGATAATAACTGAGAATACTTTGCAAGATCATCCTAAAGTCGTAAGTTATTTACATGAAAATACACTATTGGAGGCTTTTATACTAAATTATCTACTAGCTGTTGCCTGCGGTTTTACGATGTAAAGAGTATGTTAACGATAACTTCATTAAAGATAAAGTTTATTTATTGTTACAAACATACGAGATAATAATAATAAGCGACATGAGTTAACCTGATTAATTGTTTTCTTTTCATGTTATTTTGTACAATACGCGTGTAGTGTGCCAGTAGTGTTAGCAAGAATCAGAACAAAACGCAGCCGCGTTCCCTCAAGTTCAAGTCTATAATACAATACCAAACACCGCTGTATACTGCATTTACAATAATTATGGCAATCAGGCTAATTTACATAAACCAGAAATAATAAAAGTTTATTTATTAGGTAATCATAAATTATATGTTCCAGGAAATACTCGTACATGTCAAGAGCATCTCTTCGCTAATACGTGGAGTGAATTGGTGGAATTCAATAGTGCTCAATTCACTGATATTTGCGATATAGGAGCTTGGGTTGGTAAAAGATTAGACTTTGAAACTATGGGTACTATAACAGATGCAGTAATACACTTTTGAATCGGGTTAAAAACAGACAGTTCGACCTTCAAAAAACTCTTTCTTTACTTAATAGTCATGACAAACCGCAGTTGGCATTGGGCATTTACTTAACAAAACTACGGACGGGAGAGTCAAATGTGCGACTGACCAGTCATTTTAATACGTCTCGACCAAGTATCCATCGAATGGTAAAGATATTGAGAGATTGTTTAACAAGATAATTTATTCTTCGACTCTCAGGTTTTGGTTACATGAAAAAAAATTATTTTAGAACGAAACTTATCAACGCCTAGAGAAATGTTTTGCGATCAAAGACATACATTAAACAAAGTTCGAATTTCTTGTCCCAGCCTTTGTCGTATAGCCCGTAAGTTTGAGAACTTAGGTACTAAAACTGTCTCTGATTGACTATTCTGACAGGAACATGTTATATAAATGCCTCCATCAAGCCTGATTTTATTAATAACGAAAATAACGGATTTCATTGGTTGTTTGAGAGAAATGATGTATAATCATCCTTGATAGAGATTTCCGTGATAGCATTCTGGAATTAGAAGTGTGCAGGTGCATTTGCCTTTAACAAAGTGCAAAAATGACACATACTTATTTACTGAACAAGCTAAAAATCACGACTTGTTACATTGTGTCGCTGAGTGGTTGAGGTTATTAACGGCCGTTTTCAAATTATCGCATCAGGATTATTTCAATTCAACTTTACGAAACTTTTTTGCAGATTTTAAAATCGCAGGTGCATTTACAAACGCGTTTTCTGAACTGGTGGCGGATCACATCAATTCTGAAGTCAGATTGAATGCTATTAACCAATGAACGAACATGCCTAATAATTTATATGATTATGTAAATCATAATAACGTGAATAAACAAATGGTTGCATTCGTGGCGATAGATGCAAATCAAGAATTAGAAATTTTCCTCGTTTAATAGAAAATTATTTGAAATTGTTTTAAAAATTAAATTAGTAAAATCTAACTGTGGCGAACATTTCTAGAATGTTCTATTCATTTTTGAAGTAATTAGAGATAACGTACACGAGGAATTGCAATTATATAATATGCCTCAAAATATTTGATTGTAAAGACGACGTATCCAATACGTCGCGTAAGAACTATTTCTGTTATATTTTAATTAATAGGGGTATAATTAGCAATAAGTGCAATATTACAACATTATTGCCATTATCTGACAAAACGACGGACAGTAGGGAGTTGTGCACACAAATTTTTTATATTTTGGTAACTTGGAGTAGGACAGTACGAATCATTTAATCCTTCAGCCCCACACTTAATGGAGCTCATTATTAATGAACCTGAGGTTTAAAAAGAGTTGTATATTGTTTATTTTTTTACGAACATTGATTTGGTTGCTTACTTATACGTAATAAGACGTTTAAAACTATAGTTTATAATATAATATATTAAATTTTGCCATAAAAGAAGTTGTAAAATATGAAAAAACCTTTCCGATAACATACCGCTCATTCTTATTGACTCCTTCCCAAATTTAAAATTGCTACCTATGCATTGCATCATATCTCAATATTTCAAAACAAGCTTACAAAAATGCCAAATATATATATATATATATATATATATATATATATATATATATGTATATATATATAAATATATATATATATATATATATATATGTACATATAAGTATATGTAATGCAGTCGACCATCGCAACCTTACATACAACAAGTGCGACAATTACCAAACTCTTTTATAAAATGTTCATTCTAGTTAAATCTCCTCAAGCATCTCCGCAATTTTTTAAGCTCTCAAACACCATAAAGCATTTTTGTTTATGCAAATTTTAGACTGGCAAATACCACAGAGCTAGCTGAATTGTGAAAGGTATATGCTCAAAAGGATTACGAATACGATACACCCACGGCCATGCGTTTTATAGGTTACAATACGAGACAAATATTGAATGAATTAGAAATGAAGAGAATATAGAACATTGACACATTGAGAGCAACAGTCGCAGGTTGGAATGGAGTATCAACGTGGGTGACGTAAAGCTAATAAACATACGTTATGCAAATTATTCAACCCTACAAGCGACTAGTGCCAACTTAGGACTATTCCTTAAGAGGCTTAAAACAAAATTTACGGCAGCGTACTGATTCAGGAAGGTGGAAGTTCCCAAGACCTATAAGATTAATCTCTAATCAACCATTGTTTATTCGATAAAAAACAGTGGTTTTTACACGTCTTATTATAATAATACACATAACTAAACAAGCAAATCTTGATACATTTATGAAAAAAACAACATATACCTCATTTTAAACCTCAGTTTCATCAATAATGAGGTCCATTAAGTGTACAGCTGGAAGATTAAATAGTTCGTGCCTTCCCATACTAAGGTACCAAACTATATGCAATCTGAAAGCTATACACGAGTACTCCAGATGTGATTGCATAGTTTATTGAACTTAAATTTCTTTACAAATACCTTTTTTCTCTAATAATTGTTTTTTGGACGACTCGCACTTTTTTAGATCTTCAGGCTTCATATTAGTTTTGAAATCCCTCCTAAGTGTTAACGCCATCCAGGCAACGGGTAATATAATCACGAGTAATATAGGCTAATGTAATGTTATTTCAATAGGCAACGAGTAATAAGATGTCTAGATTTGAAATAAGATTCCCATTGCATTTGGTGAAAGATTATTCAGTAATCAATGGGTACGAATAATTCCACAACGAATCCACATGCATCGGCAGATACCCTCCCACTACCCACCTCCCTCGTAACCCGCTAGATGGTAAGTTCTGTTTTTTTCCAAAATGTGATTTCTCCAAGGACGTATCTGATGAACAATTCCATATACGTGTTTGTTAGATCTACGACAATGCAGACAATCCACACCTTCTTTCTTTAGTTCCTTTCTGTGGCTAATAATGTTGGAAATAAAACGAAAATTAACAATTCATGTGGCAATGTGATCAAATGTAAATCAGTTGGCTGTTCGCAATGATATCTCACTTGTATAAATTCTCTCATTTTAATTAAAACATGCTACGAACATGAATATTTGTTTACAGTTCCGTGCTTTGAACTAGGTAGCTAAAACGTAATGACCAAAATTAAATATCAGCACTCAAGGTGAAAACGAACAATATATTGGCATTATAATTGGCCTGTGTATATTTTTTCTTTATTTGAATAGTCTAAAGGAAGGAAATTTTATAATATTACCTATCGTATAAATATTACACTGATAGACTCAATGCGAAATTATCTGAATTACAGAGCATATAAACGTGAAAATTGTGTATGTACGTATATAATTGTGATGAGGCAAGGATCTAAACTGCACAAGAACCATGTAAAATACTACCTGTGAAGGGACAAAATAAAGAGGATCTATCACAAGGTGAAAGAGAGAAAAAAAATCACCTCGCTGTGTGCCACGGGCGCATTCACTCCACCACTATTTATCTTAGCTGCAGCACTTTACAAATCATGGGAAACCATTGACGGATAAAACCGTCTTATTAATACTAAACAACCAACCTAGGCACGTTTTGATTAATTTTTACTTAATTATTACAAAATCATATGTTATCTCTAACGCAGCATACATCCCATCGAATCCGGTCATTGGAAATTTCCTTTTTTCGGCCTCTTAAAGCCGTTTATAAAAGAGAATGTAAATTTTTCTAAAGAGCCAATTTGCTAAAAAAATTATTCCTTATGATGTCCTATCTGTATTGTGTATGTATTATATAAATAATAATACTAGACGTTTGATATGTCTTACAGAGATACAATAATGAATGGTTAGGACGACAACATCTTCACGCACGCCTTATCGACTAGTGATGTACCATGACAAGAGGGACGTCACATACTCATAACATCCTCCTTATTAGAAAAAAGTTAAATTATTTTAATTTTGCAGCTTGACACAATTTACAAAATTGACTAAACTCTTTACAATAACTTTTGACAACAAAGACTGTTTAAGTAATTAAAAATAAGACAATTTGTTAAAGTAAGGCTCTATCTATATATATTCTAGACTTAACTAAATTAATCAATCCTTCACACTCCTTGCTAAAATATTTACTTAACAAAAATTAACTCTTATAAGTCTAACCCTGTTGGTTGTTTTATGACTCTTCCACTCCTGGTGCGCATTTTAACTGGAGTTGTATGCTCTTCAATAGACGGTGACACTGTATGTGATTTAGGAGATGTCTTGATATTTGGACTTTTTTGTAACATATCTTGAGATACAGTTTGAGTATGAGGTGACTATGGAGGCCTCAAAATATGCTGTCAGTGTCTCCTTCCTATAAATCCATCTGACTCTGCAACAGTTTAAGACCTAGGCTGATCACATTTGGACCTTACTGTGCCTGTAATCCATGGAGTATCTGGCATTTTCTTAAAACAGACTTTATCTCCTTCTTGTAATTCTGGTAATGATTTAGTCTTTCTGTCATAGTAATCTTTCATTTAATTTTTATTTTCTTCCTTAATTTTATATATCGTATAAATTTTACTATTATTGGTGTGAATTTTTTTGTGGCTGTTGTTAATGGTGTTCTAAGTGAACGTGACATTAACAATTGTGCTGGAGATGGTAGATTTCCTCTAGGTGTATTCCTAAATTGAAGCAAAACAAGATATGGATCTTTTCCTGACTCCTCTGACTTGGTAAGAAATTATTTACATACCTTTACTGCCGACTCTACCAACCCATTTGACCTTGGTATGTAGGGACTTGACGTATTATGATGTATTCCCCATTAAAAAATAAAATTCTTAAACTCTGCCGAATTAAATGGTGGCCCATTGTAAGAGAATAACTCAACTGGGATACCATCTCTATTAAACATACTTTTAAGACAAACAAATACTATTTTGGCGTTATTACTTGCCACTGACATTAATAAAAAAAATGAATTAAATTATTTTCTATATGTAAATCAAATCTATACTGCCAATATTCATGCAAATCTTTGTGAATTTGAGTTTTACTTGACGGCCATCCTTTTTTACAGTATTTTTTCAAAATCTGCAGACTTTCATTTTCATTAGTGCCTTTGATTAACCACCGTAGACGTTCTGAGGAGACTGGTAATGACTTAAACGGTGAATTTACATGAACAATGACATCACCATCTAATTCATCTGCACTTGTTTCAGAAAGTGCTGCTCTTGACAAGGCAACATCAATGTACATGTAACTACCTTTCTTGCAAAATTACATTTAGACTGTAAGGTTGTATTTTCAACATCATTCTTTGGAGATGTATTGGAACCTCGACTAAAGACTTTTTAAACAATGTTATTAAAGAAGCATGATCTGACTCTACAGTTACAGTTTATCTATATATAAATTGATAGAACTTGATGCAGGCGAAAACTATTGAATAGAGTTATTTCTCTATTTGACCCATTTTTTGTTGTATATCTGTTAAAGTTTTTGAAGCATAATATACAAGATGTTGATTTTTCAACAATACCGCTCCGACAGTACTGCATCTAGCATAACTTTGTAGGACAATAGGATCATGAACATTGAAATGTGGCAACACTGGAACTTGACATATTAATTGCTTAAGACGACAAAATGTTGTTTCATGGTTAGCAGTCCACTGCCAATCAGTAGATTTTTTAAATAATTAGCGTAGCATTTCTGTCTCGTCTACCATATTTTAATAAAATTACTTAAATAATTAAGCATGCCTATAAATCTCTGCAAAACCTTTTAGACAGGTAGGAGAAGACATCTTTATGATTGCTCTGACTTTGTTCGGATCAGCTGTTATTCCGTCTGCTAGAAACATATGTCCCAAATATTTAATACCCTCCTTGGAAAATATACATTTTTCGTTATTAAATTTGACATTATATTCCTTTTCTCTTTTAAATACTATATTAAGACGCTCATTATGTTCTTGCAGTGTTTCACCGCTTACTAAAATATCATCACTGTGCAGTATAAACCTCTGGTATGTCATCAAACATTTCAGCCATAGTTCTGTGAAAATACTCACGAGCACAGTTGACTCCATATGGAAAACGTTTAAGGCGGTACCGGCCATTGACTAATATCACTTCCTGACGTTTGCATGCTTGTAGTGTCTACACAAAAAACTCTTTTAATTAGTCCAATTTCTGAGGAGTAAGTTTACCCAGTACAGTTAAAAAATTCACATTGGCAATTATAAGATTAATTTCTTTTGTCATATAAGAGTCATTAAATTGAAATTTACACTAAGTTTTCTTGACCTAGTAACTCTAAACTATTGCCACTGTATGGCTTAATTTTTACATCAGTTTTAGACAATGAATTTTTAGTATTAAGTGACTCATAAATATTTTTTGACATGATATTGACATCACTGCCAGTATCAATAATACAATTTATTTGTGAATTGTTTATATATAAATTAATTGTCCATTCACTTGACAACGACTTGGATGACTGAATATAACCTATAAACATTTCATCCTGTTTTGACTCGACCTGTTGCATATCACTATCTGACTATACATATTTTCCTAACTTTGACTTAATTGACCGACAACAGACTGCACAATGACTCACTTTTTTACATTTTCTGCACTTTATACCTAATACTGGACACTTATGACGATGCACCTTACCACACCTTGTACAAACATCCTTTTCTGATTGTTGACTAAATTTACTGACATTTCGTGAGTTAGACTTTGATCTTGAGCGTGACTAACTCTTATTGTACAAGACTGAACTTTGTTCTGCTGCCAATTCATCCGACTGATGCCTGGAAGCAAGCACGGTTTTTGACATCTCTAATGTCTTATCAAGATCCAGTTTATGTTCCAGCAATAATTTTTCTCTAATATAAATATATTTTTGATGCATGTTACATATGAACATTATTTTAATTAGGCGTTCCTGCAGCTGTTCCAGCTCACGGTTTTGTGACCTTAATTTTAATCTGCAAACAAAGTCGTATAAAGTTTACATTTTCACCTTGTTGTATGTGAAAAATTATGATATTCATAAGTGAGTTAGCTTTTGGGGCGCAGTGATTTTGAAATAACTCTATAAGCTCGTCGTATTTAACGTTATCCTCGTTTTTTCCAAATGTATTGAATACAACAGTGAAAAAGGCGTCACTAATAACATGTAAAAATAAAGCTACCGTTCTGCCAACACTTTCTTCATCAATGCCAGACGCACGTAAATAAAATTTAAATGATTGCACCCATTTTTCCATTGTTGAGCCAAGTTACCATTCATCACCATGGGCTGTGAACTGGACATTCCAGAAAGTTTCTGGGGCTTTTAACTTTCTTGAGATATGACGCCGACTTTTCACACGAGAATTTCACAATGATACGACACATAGATTACGAACCCAATTACTGACATTGTATTGTGTGTGTGTATTATAGAAATAATAATACTAGACTTGAATTAGACGTATTAGATTAGATTAATTTTAAACCTTTTATACTACGGTAGTTGTCTCCTTGCACGCGAGGAAATAACACCCGTTTTATATTGTAATTTGCACGTTGGCTACGCTTTATCTATAGAAAGAACACTTGGAACACTCATGCGTTTTCTATTATTTACTATAAATCGAACAATAACTACTCTCATTTCAAATGATCGCTAAACGGTATACCGAGTAGTTTCAGCAATTGCTATTGAGCTTGGAAGAGCCGTCTGTAATAATTATGGATAATGCCAGGTACCACGCAGCATATTAATCGAGCACGTACATCAGTATCTAGGGTAGACAAAATACGAGAATAACTTCAAAACAATAAAGTTTATTAGAGAATAACTTCAAAACAAAAAGCGAGAAGGTTTATTATTTAGACCAACCAGCAAACATAATTAGGAAGTTGTTCGTTTGCCACCTTATCACTGCCAATATAACACTATGGAATTGGAGGGGGGGGGGGGCAAATAAAAAGAGAAATGACAATGAAGTTCAACACATTTAAACTGCAGAGGTCGAGAAATTATTCAAATGTTTAAAAAAAATTGAGAATATTGTGTTCGACTTGCAGAAGCCCGACAAGACGAGGACTTGAGAAACTCACATATCCTACCGCCTTCGTTATTACTTTAAATGACGATTTCGATGACGACTTTTGATATAATCGAAATAATTAGTTGATAGTAAATATTTATCACCTAATACGTTATAGTTAATTAATGAATTAGTTATTAATGTTTACATAGTCTGCTGTTAATTAAAATGTTTATAATATTATCTTTAAATGTATATTATAATGTGTATTAACACCTATTTATAAACCTGTTTTAAATGTACATGAAAACTAAAGATATTTAAATTATATTGTTTGGGCTTAATTTAGAACGTGAGTTGTTGCGCATAACTAGCCGTCACCACAAAACCTGTGAGTGCGAGTGATCACCCAGTATGCTCCGTTTAGCTCACACATTTTATTGCTTCACATGCAAGGAGACCACAGCCCTGGTATAATGAAACATCTATACAAATTGCACTGCCAATGTCTACAATTTTAAACCAACATGCTTCAAAACTTATGAATATCTGAGCTGTAACAGATCTACGAATAGATTACTCTTTGAACTGGCCAAGCCGAATTGACATTTTTGAATAGACAAGTATAATTAACAATCGTAGGTAAAATTTGTGCTTAAAAGTAGCAAGTAAAATAAAATATAAACTACTATTATAAGAGTTATTGATATCAAAACTGGTAATTTCAGTGTGAATTGATAACTTATGATGAATTCAAAGAATTAAAAATTCACTGCGTAACTTCGTTGTAATAATATTGATTTATAGAAAGAAGTACCCAACAAACCGCCAAATTCACAATAAGTATTCTGCAGTATCGAGCTTTAAGTAATCTCATATGGAAACCAAATTACTTTGTTTGTTTTGATCTTATTCCGAATAAGAGACATAAATAACGTCTCAATACAGTTAATATCGAGAAAAATACATTTATTGTCGTTATAGTGGTTAATCTCCGTTTCAACACAAAAACTATTTTACTTAAGCAACTTACAGTCTTTAAACTAACAAAATCGACTGTAATCTTTAACTTTATTCAACGTTATTTCCAAATATGAGATTGAAGATAAGTATTTGGAAAGCTATATTTGTGCATTTGCAGTTCGAACGAGCGGTCTATAGTAAAACTATACAGAACTTTCATTAAATTGGTATTAAATAAAGTTCTAAATTTAAATTTAAAGTAAATTTGATCTCTAATAAAAAAAAGCTGTCAAGCACAAGTAAAACACCGCACTACGAGGGTACCGAATACATTTCGATACTTGTAAACATTTTATTGTAAATATTAAAATATGTAGAAATATTACATAGAATATTTTCACAACGTAAATATTTTGCAACGTATTATATACTATAAGTTTTAAAGGCCTAAACGTGGTGCATATTTAAAAAATTATAAGATCTGCGATAATAGCTATAGTTCTGTAATTTTTAGTTAGACTTTTGCAACCCTACTTTTTATCATTATTTCAGAAATAGGGATGGAGTTTTATATCATTGCATAGTTTTTGGAAAGTGTTTTTAAATACATAATTTAAAATTACTAAAAAATATTGTATATTCTTCATAAAAAACTTTTCTTATGATACTCTATATGATATTAAAGAAAAACGATAAAAAGAAAAAAAAATTAAGACCTTTATTTATTTTCCCTTTATTGGTTATACGAACATTTTAAAAACTTGGAGGTGTAAAATATATGCGTTAATGAGATGTTTTACTATGTCAGCCTTTAAGTTTCTACGTCCCATGGTTTTTTAGAAACTCGGCTCTGAAAATAGAAACATGTAAAGATATTGCCTAATATATATTATTTAAGCACAAAAACCAGTACAATCACTACAAACCTTGCGTGAGGTTCTATCTCCGGATATACTTTTCAAATTGCAACTAAAAACAATAGATACATAGCCCGAATATTTTAATTCATTTAGTTTTTTTTATTTTATGTAGGACATAATTTTGTTTGTTCCGCTGATAATTCTCGAATAAAATTTTTTAATTAAGTGAACAATCCTTACATACTCTATAAGCCTTTGAAACCGCGTATATACGAACACGCAGACCCCAATGTGATTTGTGCTTATCCACTGCCATTTCTTTTGAAAACTTTCTTTACTTTCATTGAGTTTCTTCTGGATACTAACGCAATACTTTCATCATTTGTAAATGAACCTCAATAAATTTCCAAACCAATTCCTAATATGATATAATTTATTATTTTGGCATCTATTTAAGTATTAAAGTCACATTACGACACAAAGATTTATGAACACAAAATACTATAAAGAAAAAAGAAAGTATCACACAACTACTTCAACTATGCAAAATTTATGAAATAGTATAATAAATTTATATGCAGCTATTTTATAAATTACTTCCGCTTACTGAATTTTGGGCCTTAATTAACATAATGGACAAGGGTGGGAATAAGATCGGGAAAATGAGATTTCAATAATCCATGATCTCAGGTAATGAACAAAAAAGTGTTCAATGCCAACTGACCAAGATACTAAAGTTAAATAGAAACATTACCTAACAAAATGTAAGTTTGACTTCGAAATCATTTCTAGCTACAAGACGACTAGATAAGTTCAAACCATTTCATCAGCGGCCGCCGTCAAATAGTTGCAAAGTCCATTAAAATTTAAAACTCGCCTTGACTCAAAATTAGTTTTTACCCAGAAAGAATACGCGCTCGTTCGAGATTACGGAGCTCGGCTGCTTAAAATATTTAATGCTGTAATATGGAGCGACCAGACAACGATAAAAAAGGTTTACATTTGGGGAGGACGAAAAATTTTCGAAAAAAACGAAGGAATTAGTGAAGATTATAGCCGCTGGACATCCGGGCCATGAGGGGTCGCGCTGTGTGTACCCGCAATGTGACCACTTCCAATGTAAGACAGAATCTAAAGCCAAGTTGGTGAGTTTTCTTTTCTATTCCATTATCAGGTGGAAAGTAGATTTATATCGATTTCTTGAAATACTACGCCCCTGTTACTGAATGCAAGACGAATGAATTTGTTATAATATTAACGTGACTGTTTGAGCTTTTGTACCCTATTTGTGACGTTTATCAGTTCATTTATTCGACACAGCATTGTAACTTTCAATTATTGAAAATAGGTGTGCGTCCAAATCAAATCAAATATATTAAAAATTCTCAATGTTTGCTTCTAGTAGTTTAATCTTTTGTCCCTCACATTGATTCCGGAAAGCAAATATTATATATATATATATATATATATATATATATATATATATATATAGCAGTTGCAGCGGCAAATAATTGTAGAAAAAATTAATCATATTTTTGTTAAAATATCATATCAAATTTACAAGGAGAAAAGTATTGTTGATTTTTTAGTTTGGAACAAAAACAGCTTACCCGATCGGTTTTAAATTTTCATGGTCATTTGATTTTAAGTATCCAGTTGAATACTTCATCCATCTACAAATGAACAACAAAATCAGAATCGGTGAAAAATAAGTAGTCAAAATTGAACTGAAACGAGTAATTATGATGGATTATAGTTTTAATCTACAACATCATAGTTAAATCAAAACAATGCATGAAGTTACTTTTGATAATATAAAAATCTATAAAAGACTATCAATTTTATATAGTACCATTTCTTATAGATTGTCATGTGCGTTTTTATGTCAGAAAACTGGCAATGCAGTTCTCCACTAATATACATAACTAGTAACAACATTTTTATTAACACATTGATAAATTAACAGTGAATAGTCATTAAAAAAAACAAACAACACTAAATGCAGTCGTGTTTCTTTTTAAGGAGCTACTTGATTAATATTAATATTCGTATAACGTTATTGTTTCAATTCAAGTGAAGTTAAACAATTGTTAACCGTAGTCATCAAATTATGAAGTTAGTGAAAATACTTCTCTTTCATTGCATTTACTTAATGTTTCAAAATAAAAATATAGTTCATATTTTACAGAATTACACATAAATAATTATTTATTTATGTCTTAAAAATTCTGTACCCTTAAAAATTAACCTAAAGCTTTGGAAATGAGGTTCAAAAAACAAAATACTTTGAAAATATGAAATAAACACTGTAAAAAGTTCAAATTTATATTTAAAATGTTAGCCGTAAAAAGTAGTGAAATAAATGCAACCACCATTTGTCAATGCTTTGTTAGAAACGTGCTGATGAATGAGTTTACATTTATTGAATACTACTGTGACCACGACGTTATTTTTAAAAAAAATTAAATAAAGTCATTATAATCAATCAAGGCTTTTACTACTACCCCCTAGGTTGCACCCTATGAAACTAGTTTGTTACTGCATCGTAAATGATAACAATGCGGAGTTTAAAAGAAAATGTTAATATCGTCTAAACAAATTTATACTTAAGAGAATCCAATAGGTTTCTAGTTAAATTCATTCATACAGATAGGAAGACAATTGTTTTTAATGTCAGATTCATTGTAGTAATCGAATATACATATGGAAAAGTTTTTAAAGCTGGAAATTCAATAATTACAGACAGAGACTTCAATTTTATTTATCTGTTTTGATGATTCATCACAACATTAAACATGTGCGCTATATTCTTTTATGTCTCTATAGCCTTGACAAATTAAAAATATAACTTTATCTCGGTATAACTCTCATTATTAAAGATATTAAAATCAAAAAACGTTGTGATGGGTATAATATTCAATGAGGAACTTGGCTCTTTTCCTCTTTAATAGTTAATAATTCACAATCTTTAAATTTTTGGTACAACAGTTTTCAAATTATGGAAAAGGATAATTTAAGTAAAAAGGCTTAACTTAAAGTGCAGGTCCTTCTCAATTAGCTCTACTAAATAATAAATGAATCGTGCGCCGTATTATTATTTAGATCGAAATTAATTTAATGGATGCCATCAAATCTCTTCATCCTAGATAAAGCGATGTAACATTGCGATCAAAGCTGTGTATATGTCTCTCGATTGAGGGTGTGTCTCTCGTGTAAATTTACAGAACATACCATACATATAAGATATTGTGTTCACTGGATATGTTATTAACAGTTTCCAATTGATATAGTAAGTGAGAATTGAATTGAATGGTCACTTTTTATTCGTTTTTATCGTAATTAAACTCCAAATAAACTTGCACAAGCGCAAATAATCATAGTAGTTGTGTAAGTTTTAATATAGTAAGTTATAAATTAAATTTTCCATTTTAGTAGCGAAATTCAAGAGTATGCAATTAATAAAAAACTCACTTTGAATTGTAATGAACGATTTGCAAATAGTTATTCAAATACTTTATTAATTAAACAAAATTTATATACGAGGATATGAAATACTTTCAAAAAATATTTATGCTACATAAATTATCCAACCCTATCAGAGCATCACTAAAACATGGCACAAGATTTCATCGAATTGCCCACACATAAGATCTTCGAATGATCCGGGTTTTTCGCTGCTCGCAATATACAAAGCGATCTTTCACAATGGAACTGCCGCATGATAAATCTGTTTCGTTGACACTTTAGCAGGCTATGGATTAAAATTCCCGATACAGATAAATTTATTGTGGAATTGACAAGGGTACAAATTTTCATTTTCAGTTATTGTACTGTACAATTCTTGATGTAATATATTCCGTACATTCTATTATATATTTGAATTTTGCCATCATATAAAAAAGATAAATCTTATAATATACTCTACGTATTTCGTATTCATAAACGTTCACGTCACCAAATTTTTTCGTTGATCTAATTTTTAACAATTTTAATATCGATAGAAAATGTTCGTATTTATATAACCAAAAATAACTGTACTATGCTACTGCATTACTTCCACATTTTATTCGTATGTAGCATTTAATTAGAATATCATTCATTATGTAATGACGGTTTATAAATAAATTCCTATGTTACATACATACAAAATGCAACATAATTCTAAACATAATTTTTTTTAAAATACATTGATTTATTATTATGATTTTTTGTTCATAAAATTCATCCAGCGATTGTTTAAGTTAATATTACTAAGCCTTACACTGAAAGAGAAAACTGAAACATATTGTTATAATTTCTCCAAGCTAAATTATACAATTTGAAATCCACGATAAGTAATGAACCGAATATGAACAAAATATAGAATAGGTACGGTTTTTAATTTCCCAAAAAATATCATATATGTATCTAAGTATAATGTATGCTAATAATAAAAAAGAAGTTTTATACAATAAACCAAATCTTCAATTATCTTTTATATGAATACAAATTGAAAATTGTTAACAAGATTATTAAAAGATTACTTGAATTTTCCAGAAATTGTAATTTGATTCCCATGAATATGTTAGTTATTGCAAAAATGACATTGAGATGTAGAAAAAAAGATGAAACGATTTTATTGTAACTAAAGTCAAGTTAAGATTTATCTGCTAAATAATATTATTGATAATGAAGCCGATACAAAGTCGTTTTCAGCTATACGCGGCGATATTCATTTTACGGAACACTCGAAAGGTTAATTAGACTCATATCTGAATTCTTTACCATATTTAGTATAACATAGACTATTGCATATATTTATTGCGTAACATATTAAGACATTATTAATGAGAAATCAGTTTTTAGAGGAAAGTGATCGTAATCTCCTTAGAAAAGATAATAACAAAACTGCACTTCATTTAATATTTGCTTTACAAATACGAAAATTGTGTAAGAGTATAACTTTTTTGTGTTCGGATTTTTGCTTCAAATATGTTTTTTCTTTAAAGGGTGTGATGTACAGAGGGATAGAAACACATGGCGGGTGTAGCGAACCTATTAAATTTCCTAGCTTGGCTACGGAACTCTCAAAATAAGCTAAATAGTTTCCTTCTCATAATAAAAGGCTGCAAATTGTCTCATTTTCAAAATTCACGCGGCGCAATAGATACCAAAGTTTTCTTGTAATTATTACTAACAGAATATTCAAAAGATACAAATGCGATTCCGTGACAAACAAAATTTAAGCGAATTTACTTCCTGTTTTGATTACAATTCTTTCAAGAACTCCCTTATTGGATTTAAGCTTATTTGTTTTTGAATAAAACAAGAGCATTAAAAATTCAAATTAAATTACAAGTAGAAAAGACGGTGCCGTAACTTTTATTAATTCCGCTTTCATTTTAATTTTTATTACGGATAAGTAACAGGTAACCTCAAATCATGTAAAACAGTTTCTACAAAAATGCAACTAATAAAGTTATACCTGTCATAGTCCAAATGAGGGAAATAACTATATCAGCCATTATGGACTCATAATGTACAAATGACAAAAGTGATTGTGCATACCTTAATTTTTTTTTTAAACCTGTAGTAATTCCAAACATTGCTAATCTTACAGAATATCTGTCACAAAACATGTGTAATAAAATACAATGTAAATATTAAAATTGACAAATAAATTATTGACAGTTAAAATTTGATTAAAATATTGAAAAATCACCAAACGAGTTTATTAGGGGAGCGGAGGGTATTGTTGTGTCACATATACATATTGCTATTGTATAAAAACTACAAACACTATCAAAATAAAATTTTCTTCTTTAAAATTTTGCTGTATATAAAAATGCATAAAGATAAACGCGATATCACACAGATTAATAGGTGACAGCCGCACGCACACTATTTAATTATTTTCAGGAATTATTTCGAGCCACTGTTGACACTTTTCTAACTCGAAACCTATTTAGTTTACTGGGTTAAACTTTCTGTTTCTACAATAAGTTTTACTTGAATTTAAAAACTTGCCGGGATTACATATAAGTTATGACTTTTTGAAAATATTTATAAATTTTAAATTTAAGCATTATTCCAATTATTATAATTCTTTATAGGTATAAAGAAACTGCTTGGAACTTGACGGCTATTTTATTTCAACTCTTTTTTCAGGCGACATCTTTTGATCTAAAGAAAGCTTGCCATATTTTGCATATTTATACTTTTTGTGAGATTATATTGTCAATTAAATCTATCATTTATTGTCAATTAAACTTAGCAGTGAAATTATATCTGGGGGCAGTATGTGTTTGTGCATGGCGTCCCTTACTTTTTATAATATTTACCCTATGGATGAAGTAACTCTCGTGAAATGTAAGGGGTGCCGTGCAGACTTTATATAATTGAAAAAAAAATGTGCTTACGGTAATACTGTAGAATTGAAAGCTTTGGCAACCAATATAATCGTACTGTGCAGGTTGAAAATTTTAAATATGAAAATTAAAAAAAAATGTAACATTAACAGTAGTGGTTAACTACCATTCCATTCACAAATCGAGAGAATTGGAACTCTTTTGGCGAACTTAACCAAGATTAGTAAATTGTAAAGAGTAAAACGGAGCAGATAGAAAGAAGTATTATACTAGGTGTAAGTCCATGGAATGTATTAAATTCATATAAGAGTTTAATACTACACATTCAGAAAATTTAATAAAACGTAATTATAAATTGACGTAACCATCTAATAAATTCTTCATATAAATTTACAGAGATAATTATCAATTAAAAAATAACAGCAACGCCAGTACCAGAATACGGCTAAATGAGGTTGAAAGAAATCGGGATATATTGCTCCTGTTGTAAATTATATTTATTATAACTATACGTACGGGTATATTGCGAATTTATAAAAAATCAAATACGTATGATATTAGTCTTGTAATAGATGAAGCACACGCAAAATTAGTATTCGATCAATGGATAAATAAATCAATAAAAATATGACAATTTACTCTTGACACATATAACGCATAAAACAGCTTATCAGCTGTTTTATTAATAAGCACACGCTTATTAGTGCTATCGCACTAATACGCGCGATTTATGTTTCTTTTCAGGCAAAATTTTGACAGTTTACTTTTGTCACACAACGTACAAAACAGCTGATAATCAGTAGTGAGCGCTATTTTTGTTTGCCATCGCATGTGCCACACTTCTTGTCTTATTTTGTCGTCTACGTCTAACTCTCTCGATTGTCAGCTAAGTACTTATTTTCCATCCACCTTGCGATACATTCGTTAGATTTTAAAAGCACAAAGACGTTGTATTGAAAACGCTGCGATCTATACTCTCATCGCGCTCAAAGAAGTAAGACTTCTTTGAGTGCGATGAGAGTAAAATTACACTCAATTATTTTGCAATTGTTGCAATAACGTACAAAATGCACCATATAACAACATATATTTATCTGAAAAGAAAATTTACGTCTTCGTTTTAAACATAGACGTTGCATATTAAGAATACCACGAGCGCGGAAAAGATGGAATATTTTAAAATTATATTAATGAATAATATGTTTATAAAAAATAACATTAACAAATCAAAGAAGGTAAAACGCAAGAATCGAGACTCGAATTCGAACTGAGCACAGTGACTCGCCTATATTCTCATTCGGTCGTAATCGGCCCAACGCCGAGTATAATTCGAAGAGTGCGTCAAACCGTTCGGCTGTAATCGATCAGCCGTCGAGTATACCCGAAGCGCAAATATTTTCCCATAAAAAAATTTTAGACTAGGTCATCCAAAAGAAGTCTTCCTTCCAAAAAATGTATAATAACAAATTTTATTTATCATACTGGTAAATGATATGGAAGAAATATCACGTTATACCGTATAATAATGTATTTTTTAATATTTAATATTGCAGTACTTCTTTCTCAGTAGATTATTTACTTATTTATAAACTTTAATGTAACAATTTATATTTATATATATATATGTATATATATATATATATTTATATATATATATATATATATATATATATAGATATATATAACGGACTTATTACCTTATAGCCAAGCAGAACACTAGTCCAGCCCCGCTCGACGAACGGCCGGGAATCGAACCCGGGTATTTGCAGTGCGCCACGCCCTTAAGGGTCATATGCCTTATTTTTAATCCAACACGCCACAGCGACAGATTAATTTTAAACGCAAATTAGTACATTTTTGTGTGTTTTTCTCGAAAATAAGTACATTTTTATAGTTTCCTAACCGAAAGGTCTGTTTTCTGAGCCAACGTTGACTATCTGTCTAACCGTCTGTGTGTTTGTCAAAGCCGTCTAAGTTT